>JZKD02S1788147.1:389552-414824 GCA_000966675.3 Picea glauca | reverse complement strand
ATATTGATTATCTTAAGATCACACAATTTTTAATTAGTTATCTTCCTGTTGTTATTAATTTACTCCAATATCAAATACTTCTTTGAATGTATTCTGGAAGTGCTAGTATTGTTCTATTATAGGTTTCCCTTAACAACAGTACAGGCAGGAGCTCATACAAGACAGAAAGATAAATACCAGTTTCATTGATTAGCGATAGGTTATTATGTGTGTTATTTAGTTAAGTTGTTAATGAATGAAACAATGAATGTATGGTTCAGATTTGACTATCCACATGTTCATGTTTAATTAACTTTTTTTTGGAAATATTCTTTAAATTTATAAAAGAAAAACAATAAATATTTTTATGTGCTTTCTTTATCTGTTTCCTAGAAGCAATCATTTTTCCATTGATTTTCATAAGTTTCGATTAAAACTTGCATCTTGTAAATCATGTAAATAAATGGGACTTGTATATCTTCTGCTTAAATATAACTACTACAGTTACATTAGAGCATATGTACATATATATAGTGTTTAGTAATTAGCTAGTACTTCTCTCTTTTATTTGTTTCTTTTAGGATTCTTAGATTGGCTAACGGAGCCATTAAACCTATCAGAACGAGTTACACCAAATGGCTTGGGTTATTTAGACAACCCCAGACCGAACTTTCTCTTCTAGTTGATGGACAGTCAATTTCACCCGTCAAAAAGTCTCGATATGCCTTGGGACAATATGCATCATCACTCCTATTTTCTCCCAGAACTTGTTAGGATCGAACATATTTAAATCTAACTTGAGTGAGATGTTCAGTCATACTCTGGTTCCGCTAGATACACATGGTTTTTATGCCAAAGAAAACATGACGAATATTTCTCCTACTGTCACAATCCACATCTCTTGAATTCCTGGAAAAATTGAGAAAATATCTATCGGTGCGGATTAGATAAAGGAGCCTATGAATTGGAGGATTATGAAGGGAATATGTTGGATGAGCCTAGAAATGGGCTCTACCTTAAAATATATTATGCTTTATCCCTCAAGCTTGGGCTTGACTCTTTGTATACTAATGTATATTAGTGTATATATATCTTCTCCTTTATGTCATCAGCTTGCTTATCAAGTTTTCCCTTGGTTGGAAGATGTCAATGGAGTCTTCAATTTGTTTAGGATTCGTAGATGGTGTCATTCGTCATACATGGAACATTTCTTCCATCACTTGGGTCATTTACTCACCCGAGGGTCAACTGGTGTCTTTAGGTGGCATTCATTTGGAGCCATCAATGAATAATGTGGATGAGTATTTCATCATTATAGAACTATTATATGACACCATTTCACATGGTGTTCGGTCTTTAGAGGTTCACCTGGAATCCCAGTCAGTCGTATGTCAGTTAAATGACAGTTACCATGTGCGAGACCCTACTCTACTCCGATGATTCCTACGAGTACAACTTTTGGAACGATACTTTGATTTTCTTACTTATAATCACATACCTAGAAGTTCTAATTATGTATCAGATGCATATGATAATTATGTTTTAGATTGAAATTTTTCACATAAATAAAGTAAAGAAAGTACATTCATGCATGTACACATTGTAACATATATCAGTAAAGCCAAAGACCAAAATTTTTATATTTCATCTTTTCAAAAAATATGGTGTCATAGTAAAAAATGGTGCTCACACCCTCAAAATACATATATGGCCGGTATATACATGACCATCGGATCTATGCCTATGGCACCAAATGTGTATCATGATATAAAAGTGCAGCATTTGCAAGACACCGAAAGAGACACACCCACACATAGGGCACACCCACCACCTTCTATTGCATAGCCTCTAGTAGATACTCCACTTGAACCATAGGAATCCTATGCATCAATCAAGATAGGTTCCCCTACACATTCTGTAGCACTCTCTCCGCATCTCTTGCCACATGCTCATCTCCATGACTCCTCCGCCAATGTCATGGGAATCCATCTGGTTGTCATGGACCTACATATGCATGGAAAAGAAATTGTTAAGACTTCATACCATACAAAAATATTTTCATTTTTTGTTCTGTTTGAAAAAACACAAAAAAATGAAATATATTAACACTTGCATTACCAATATCACTGTAGGTGGAGCCTGGTGGAAAATGAATATATGGATCCCCTCTATAGTCTATCCCAACATAAGGGTATTCTTCAATGGATAAGACTTGTCAACGCCACCAGAAAAAGAACTCATTATTGTAAGGGGTTGGCACCCTACCACCTCCTAGTTGCCTCATTGTAACATCTCGCTCTACTGAGTATATTATTATTGACTTATTCTTTGAGGACACTTTCTTGCAAGTGATCTAGGTATGGAACACTAATATTTCATTTAGATTATGGGTTATATATGATGATTTTGAGGTGTTATAGATATTTTATTATATTGACATGTGTGTGTGTGTGTGTGTTGACATGTGCTTTTGACAGGTCATCCTGAGTGTGCAAGACACATGACAGGTTATGGATGTCGGTGGCATCAGAGGACTTCCTTGGAATCTGGATTGAGTCAGGGAGTGGATCATATTGTTTGAGTATTTCATTATTATGCACATATGATGTATGATGGATTTTAGCATGATTTATATATATGGATTTTGACACTATTTTTTTCAGTGGATGCAGGCTTGATGATGCTTACTAATATTACTCACATAAGGAGTAAAGGGTACTTGCATGGAAAACCCGGTATTACGGGAGAGGGGTTGCAACATCCCTGTCACAGCCTACTAGCACTCCCACCGTGGCCATAACTGTAGGTTAATGATTACCTAGTTGGGTGGTCCATGATGCTGTGAGGGAAGACTAAGGAAGTCGCTCAAGTAGATTTATAAAGGGCACACAAAAAGGCAGGGTAATTATTCCTTAGAATCCCTTAGTCTCTCACACGGTCGATCGAATAGAGTTTTGACTCCAATGGGTTGGAAAAAATTCCAGAAACAAGTCTACGAGAGTGGCACCCTTGGAGCACGGGATGCATCTTGAAGGGCGCGTCACACAATTGAAACCTGATTCAATCAACATAGGTGGCCTAGAAAAGACTAGAATGATTTTATCTTGATCGATTTAAAAATTTATTAAACAATAGAGTATTAATTATCAAATCCAACCTTAAGTTTTAAATAAAGGGGGAAAAATGAAATTGTGACATGGGTAAATATTTGAAGTAAATCAATGGATAAGGAAATAGTAAATAAGAACCTAAAGAAGTGATAGAATACACAAGGGTACATGAAATTGTTAAAAAAAAAAAAGGAAATCCTTTTTTTTAAATAATTACAACTTCAGAGAATGGGTTGTGCATAGAATAGAATTTGAGTCAACCAACCCTAGCCTAACTAAGAAGACTCCTAATCCAACCCTAACTAAAACGTAGTTAGGAGACACCCATTAATTAAGGGGATTGGGGAAACTAAGAGATAGCTAAGAGGAAATTTAGGAACACATGGGTAAATGGGAGGAGAGGTAGCTTTTAAAGAAAAAAATAATAGAGAAATTACTTGCACAACCCGGGGAGGATGTGACACATGTAGTGGATGAATAATCCTTGAACTGAATTTCTAAAAATTAATTATTTATGCATGAGGGGAAAATGTTTGTAAGGAGGAGTGTTATAAAGAAATGGACGTAGAAGAGAAGGGAATCATACCCTAGGAAGGAACTGTTACTCTGCCAAATTTTTGATTGACTTTTTTTTTACTTGTGAGAGTTGGGACATCCAGGCTTAGAAAAAGAGTGGAATCTCTTCCTTGCGAGGCAATCCTGGAAACTATTTTGTTCTGGTTTTTGTGTGCTTGGCCCCTTTGCGGATCGGGGGGCTAAGGGGAAGAAGAGTACCCATAGCATTGGCTAGGAGGTATCAATGAAGTCTCTGTGATTAGCAAGCAAAGGAAAGGAAGGAGCGCAAGGTCTAGAAGGACATATTCTACACACAAGTTTCATTGGTTTTTGGTATTGATATTCTGGTTTTATTTATGTTACGAGTGTATTAGTACAATAGATTGATTGAGTCACTACATAATCATGTGAAGGTATGAGTTCTAGGTTTTTCATTTGCTTTCTAGAATTTAAGAGTTACATGGTTATATTTAAACCTCTCTATGTTTTCAGGCATTTTAGTGCTCTAATCGAGCGACTTGATCGTCATTATAGAATGTGAATTTTAGTGTATATATAGCTTATGTTTAAGTTTGTATTTTCATCCTTGCATGAGTATGATGATCATAGTTGTTAAGGGGTTTATGTTAGGAAATTATAAATGTATTTACCTATGTTCACTTGAAGGTTACTTCCATTTTATATCGTAAGTCCTTGTTGAATTTCATTTAAAATCCAAATCAATTATGTTGATGGGTTTGTTGCCGAGAGGCCCGAACCAGTACCCTAACTTCCTGCTAAGTTTATGATAAATCAAATTATGTCGAATGGTGGATTTTCATGAATTTTGTTAAACCATGGGTTATTTTTTTTCTCGGATTAGATTTTGTTTTACCCGAAGTGTCTAGGGGCGTGGAGTTCCATAAAAAATTATTACTTTATCCATTTACTTCGGGATTCATGGGATGCCCATTCTTGGGTTTTCGGGAAAAATTTTACTTACTTCCAATCCGAGTGTTAGCCCTTTTTCCTAAACCAAGTTATGGATGTGACTGGAAGCCAGAACCTAGTGCTAGTCATAAAGTTGGGTGTTATTCATGGCTCTGGAACTATGACGTTCCGAAGATTTATTCAACCAACACTCCTTTTCTCCTGAATTGCTAACCGAACAAATTTGATCATCGTTGAGCTGACCGATAGTTGTAGGTTACCATACCCTACCACCTTCCTTCATAACGTTTGGCAGTGACTTTTCTCTTATGCATTCTATGGTGGAGATATACTAAGGAACATATGGAATTCAAGGTTTCTTACCTGTACAACTTGAAACCTTTCCATTCGAGTAACCAAACCATTGCAGATATCAAAGATCTGATGGTTTACACTTTACCTCAGTTAACGGTTGTAATTAACTCCAGAGTTAGAAACTCCAAGGATCTCTTTTACTCAGAAACCCATTTCCTTCAGAGTGTCTAATTGTCGATCATCCGAAGGACTCAGAAATGAAGATCTAATAGCCCTTGTTGTTCACCAGATCTAGGGATCTCCTTTACTTTAGAAGCTCAAAACTTCAGGGTCTTCTCAAACATTTACCTTGCCTCTTAACCTTGTCAAAGAGATGAACTCCGAATGATTAAGGGATCGATGGTTCCCACACCCCGCTCAAATCTATGGCTAGAAGTAACTTCGGAGCTCCAAAACTTCAGAGAACTATGTTTCTCTGGATTCTTTTCTCCCAGAGTGACAACCTTCCAAAGTGACGTGGTATCCATGTTGTCACAATTGATGATGTGTCACCACATTTAGAGTTGCATGTGTCACTTTAATTGGTGTAGATT
This sequence comes from Picea glauca, assembly GCA_000966675.3. Taxonomy (NCBI): domain Eukaryota; kingdom Viridiplantae; phylum Streptophyta; class Pinopsida; order Pinales; family Pinaceae; genus Picea; species Picea glauca. The sequence goes on along the minus strand of JZKD02S1788147.1, from coordinate 409,363 downwards.
ATGTAACCAAGGTACCCAAAATGAGTTCCATGTGTCATCAACAATCGATTGATAGGTGGCCTATGAAATATAAGATGAAATAGAGTTTATGAGAATGGTTTTTTGATGCTTCGACACTTCAGGCTCCGGGTATTTGGAATTTCTAGCTTTTGCATTCACATTCCTTCCTAATTTGTGAAGTTCGAAACCCCAGATCTGATGGTCCTAGTTTTACTAAAAACAACAGTTATGATTAACTTCGGAAGTTAGAGACCTTTCCCACCTTCAAAACTTCAACTCACCTCCCAAACGACCAAAATATGAATAATCGGATCTACTAACATGTGTACACAACATTCGATGGTACTGATTTACTTCGGACTCCGGGACGTCGGAAGTCCCTTATCCTTAACACCATGACTCATTTTTTTCAAATTCTTGAACCTTCGAATATGAAGGCTCATAGATCCAATGACCCTTATTCGATCGAAAGATCTACAATTTTTCTCCACTACTGGACTTAAGATATTTGGGGTTTCCTTCACTCTTTACCTTTATGAACCTTTTAAGCTAATTAGCCTAACCCTTCAAGATCCAACGAATGGTATTCCTTCACCGATCTACGGTGTATATCATCTTGTGACTTTGGGATTTGAGGCTCTCTTAAAACAAGTGACTCGGATCCACCGAAGTTGCGAAGCCAGAAGGGAATAAGGCTTTATCAAGTGCACATCTTTGTCTGATAGGATGGTCATTTTAACTCATGATTTTTTTCTCATATTGAATGACGCATGTCCATTTTGGGACTTCGTCTTCGGCTCCAAATGCTTGATTCTTAAAGGTTTCCACCTTTCAACTTTCTTCTTAAATTCTGATCACTTGCGTGACTTAAAAAGTGCCATCTCTTTTGAGCTTTGACATTTTTTCTTGTAAAAAGATCTTCAATCCTTGAAAGTGGTCAAAGATTTCATTGATGAAATTACCAGATGTTTATTTTCTCAAATATTTTCCTTGATTTAACTCCAACATTCTTAGTGCATCCCTCCTGAGCTTTAGATTCTTTGTTGAGTACGTACTTGTGCCTCCCATGTATATTTTTTCACTATCTCTCCTGAGCTTGTACTTATGAAATTTGACCTCTGCTCGACTGGAGAGGGTCTCTGTGCACTTCGGGTGCTATCTCTTTTAAAACTTGGGCCTTCAAGGAGCCATCTATGCACTCCTAGAATTGACTCTGGAGGTGTTTCATTGTGTTTCTAGAAGAGAAGCTTCAAGATTCTTATAGAACTTAAACTCCTTCTTAGAATAGACTCTCTCCAAGTTACAGGCTATTTATTCCCTATTTCTAAGTGGTTTAAAACTGTCATAAATGGTAGATTGTAGGTTAAAAGGATTTTTTTTTCCTGTTTAAGATTATTGTCTTGGTATTTATGGAATGTATTCCTATCCTTAATGAGTAAGATGATAAGGTATTGAATTAGTATGAAATGATGTTTGATGAAGTAATGGGGCTACCAAATTTTCTTTGTTTACAGAAGAGTAGTTAAGAATGTTATTGTATATTTAAAATTTTGGAATAAAATGAGATTAAGGGAATTAGATACTTCCTTGGTCTTCAGAACAGTCACCAGTATTGAGACCTTAAATGGTCAAGATCAATCGGACGAATCCTAGACTTGAGCATTGATTATGTGTCTTGGAAGCCCTAACCTTGCAGGATAGGTTGGATGGGTAGGCTGAATGTCATCTCATGTGATGTGGCACATCCTTCATGATTTAAGTAGTATCTAAATTTAGCTGCAAATGATTGAGAGAAGCAGAATGTGTTTTACTGATATATGTTATTATCATGAATATGACTGCAATTGAATGAAGTATTTTAATGTCATGTTTCACTTATCCTAATGATGTATGATCATGTTTCTCCTATTCTAGTGATGCTTATTACTGTTTCAAAAATAAAAATAAAAATAAATCATATTTTCCTTATGTAATTATATGATGTAACAGAGGGGTTGGTACATATGGTATCAGAGCGAGGTTCAACCCTGCGACATTGGATCGTTACACCTTCTGTTCTATTAAAATTAAATGATTATAGATATATCACTAATAATTATTGAGAATTATCTATGCAACAATCATGGTTAGAGGACGTCAGATGAATAAACATCATGGTGTGGGAGGCAAGGTATGCCTCCTTTGAGTGTATCCATGCCAGAGGAATTTAATTCTCAAGGAGATGAGAAGACTACTAAGGAGGAGCAGGTCGATGTGGGAGATGTAGTAGGTATGATGAGATCCTTTTAGAGGATGTTAGAGTCTTTGATAAGTCATCTTGATCAGGATGAGGGAAGGATGTATATACCCAATGAGGGTTCACAACGCCCTCCAATGGTTAGTAGTAGTGTACTTAGGGAACTTAAGAAAGTTAAGTTTCCTGATTTCATAGGAGCCACAGACCGCTCAGCCACCGAGGCATGGTTGGACAACAGGGTTATGTGATTTGCAGTTCATGATTGCACCTCCAACATAAAATTCCTCATGGAGGTCTTTCACCCGAAGGGGAGTGCTCTTCTATGGTGGAAGATGCTCCTACCTCAACTAAACATGGTCGTCGATGACATGTCATGGGAATTGTTCGAGGAATGGTTCTGGGAGAGATTCTTGTCTAAGGAATGTGTTAAGCACCAAATTAATAAGTTCAATGCCTTATGACAGGGTGGTCATATGGTTCCATATTTTGAGGCCAGATTCATGGAGCTACTTAGATATTCTCCACGTCTAATCATGGAGAATTTGAAGGTCAACAACTTTTTTTTTGGATTAACTTCAACATTTGTGCCAAGGTACAGATCCCAATACCTCATAGATTGCATTATGTATCCTAGAAGGCCCTCATAGTTTAGGAAGAGCTATGCAGTGGAGGTCAAGGAAAGACTCCTTCTAGACCAACTGGACATATGACATTAGGAGCACAACAACATCTAGATTAGGGACCAGGAGCACTCGACTGAAGACTAGATGCTACACATGTGGTGAGACACATTACCAGTGAGACTATCCAATTGAGAAGGCCAGAGCGACTGAATCATTAGGACCCACTACAGTTGGACATTTGGGAAAGACCCACAGAATGCATGCAGCAGTGAACAACTGTCAGGCTGAGCATTAGTCCATTGTTTTATAGGCATCAGGTATGATCGCAGACCAAAACTACAGTGTATTGATAGATCTAGGTGCTACCGAGAGCTTCATATCTAGTGCAGCACTGAACAAAATTAAAGTAAAGGAAGTCAAGTAGGATGAGTTCAAGTACGTAGAAATGGCATCGAGTGCCAAACAAAAGGTTGGAGAAAATGGGAAACTTTGTAACAAAGGTAGATATTTATGTCACTATACTAGGATCTTATGTCATAATGATTGGTATGGATTGGTTGGAATCACATGATGTGATACTTAACTGTAATACTAAACAATTAAGTTTGACTAATGATTTGGGACAAAGTAGAGTGTTTCTAGGAAGAAACCAGGGAGTTTCCTTGAGGTTCATTTCTTCCCTACAATTGTAGAAAATTACGCACAAGGAATGCATACCATATGCAATATTAGCACTGAATGAAAAGGGAGAGGCAGAAGGAATGTAAAACCTTCCTACAATGCAAGAATTTGCAGAAATTTTTCCAGAAGAACTACTCGGTTTACCACCCGAAAGAGAGTTGGAGTTTACAATGGACTTGAAACCAGGAATTGAACCTATTGCAAGAGCTCATTACTGGATGTTAATTCCTTAATTGCAGGAGTTGAAAATGCAATTGAAGGAATTATTGGATTTGCAACCTATTCATCCAAGTGTGTCACCTTGGGGTGCACCAGTTATTTTCGTAAGGAAGAAGGATGGATTGTGGAGGATTTGTATTGAATATCACCAATTGAACAAAGCAATGATCAAGAACCAGTATCTATTGCCAAGAATAGGGGATTTGTTTGATCAGATGAAAGGGGAAACGGTATTTTCAAAGATTGACTTGAGATCAGGGTATCACCAATTGCGTATTAGAGAAGAAGATATCCCTAAGACCACTTTTAAGACGAGATTTGGACACTATGATTTTACAGTTTTACCGTTCGGATTGACAAATGCCCTGAGGGTATTCATGAGTTTGATGAATGGGGTGTTCCATGAATACATGGATAAGTTTGCTCAAGTTTTTATTGATGACATACTGATTTATTCTCAGACGAAGGAAGAACATGATGAACACTTGAGGTTAGTCCTACAGTGCCCAAGAGAAAACAAACTATACGGGAAGTTATCAAAATGCTCTCTTTACTAATCTAAGATTCACTACTTGGGACATATCATATCTGGCGAAGGTATTGCTATGGATCTAGCGAAAGTGGAGGCTATTATGGAATGTCCAACACCGACAAACGTACACAAAGTACACATTTTTATGGGTTTAGAAATATATTACCGACAATTTTTCGAAGTATTTTCGAAGATAGCTAAATCGATCACAGAATTGCAGAAGAAGAACAAGAAGTTCTTGTGGACTGAGAATTGCACGGAAGGACTTCAAAGGCTCAAAGAATTTTTGAAGAAAAAAATGATACTAAAATTCCCCAACATGGACAAGGATTTCTTGGTATGCACGAACACATCCAAGGAAGGGTTAGGCGGAGTTTTGATGCAATATGATTAAGTGATTGCTTACATTTCATGGAAATTAAGAAGGCATGAAGAGAACTACACAAAACATGACTTGGTGTTACTAGCTATTGTTTATGCCTTGAGAGTATGGAGACATTATTTGATTGGATGAAATTTTGAATTAAAGACAGATCACTATGGATTACAACATATTTTTACACAAAGTGACCTCAACGTGCGACAAAGGCGTTGGTCATAATTTCTTAGCGAATACAAATTTGAAATTTCTTACATTAAAGGAATTGTGAAACATGTGGAAGATGCACTCAGTAGAAGGCCCCGCATATTTTTTGGTGTTACCTCTTAAGATGAATTTTCAAGAAAAGATTCTAACTCTACAAATCAATGATGACTGGTATAAGGAATTTAAGAAAAATATTGGACAAGACATCATGATGGTACATAGGTATGAAGCTTATTCACTAGACGATGATGGATTATTGAGATTTAACAGAAGAATTTACGTACTGCCTAATGATAAACTAATAAGCTTTATATTAAGTGAAGCGCATCAAGTAGTGTACATGGATGATCTGGGAGTCACGAAGATGAAGGAATATCTTAAGCCTTTATTCTTCTGGAAGGGAATGAAGGCAAAAATAGTTAGTTACGTGGCGAGATGTCTAGAATGTCAGCAAGTGAAGGATGAACATAGACATCCAGTAGGATTGTTACAACCACACGCTATTCCTAAATCAAAATGGGAAGTCATTTCGATGGACTTTATTGTTGTATTTCCACTAACGGCAAGAAGAAACGATTTAATTTTTTTGGTACTTGACACTCTGATGAAGAGTGCACACTTTATTCTAGTGCATACGACATATCAGGAACCAGACATAGCTAGATTGTTTGTCAGGGAGATTGTGAGATTACATGGGGTGCCAAAAAGAATCATATATGATTGAGGATCGATGTTTACAGGACGGTTTTGGACCAGTTTCCAAGAGGCTTTGGGAACACAATCAAACTTTAGCATAACTTATCACCCTGAAACAAATAGGGAAACAGAAAGGAAAAACCAGATTTTGGAAGATATGTTGTGTATGTATGTAATGGACCAACATAAACATTGGGAAGTTGCGACTAGTAGAATTTGCATACAAAAACAACTATCGGAGTATGATTAAGGTGGCACTGTTTCAGTTTCTTTATGAATGAACATGCCAGATGTTGTTGATTTGGGATCGAATTGAGTACAAGGTACTGGTAAGACCAGATGTGATTCAAGAAATGAAATAACATATGAAATTGATCAAAAAAATAATTAGAGAAGCGCAAGATCGACAGAAGACTTATGTGGATGCGCATCGCATTGACCGCAGTTATGAAGTTGGAGATAGAGTCTTCTTGCAGGTAAAACCACATAAGATTTTGATCAATTTAGGAAAAGGTGCTAAAATATCTCCTAGGTTTGTGGGACCCTTCAAAGTAGTGGAAAAGAAGGGACCCATGGATTATCGACTAGCCTTGCCTGATTCTTTGAGGCGTATGCACGATGTTTTTCATGTATATGTTTTGATACATTATATTAGTGACCCTTCACATGTTATTGACATGATTTCCTTGCATGTGTTAGACGAGGGTGCTCTCACGGTAGAGACAATCCACATTTTGGACCATCACATTCGAAAGCTATGACGTCGAACAATCAATCAGGTTAACGCCCAGTGGGACAATTATAGTCCACACTTGGCTACCGGGAGGACGCATATGAGATGCACCAATAGTTTCCTTACTTGTTTTGATATATTTAGACATGTATATCTATATCATATACATTTATTTACTTTCTTTTACATATACTATACAAACTTCGAGATGAATTTTAAACCAAGAGGGGGTGTATGCAACATCCCTCTCTAATGAGCATACTATTATTGACTTATTCTTTGAGGACACTTGCTTTCCAGTGATCCGGGTATGGAACACTATGATTTCATTTAGATTATGGGTTATATATGATGATGTTGAGGTGTTATAGTTGTTTTATTTTATTGATGTATATATATATTAACTTCTTGAGTGTGCAGGACACATGACAGGTTATGGATGTCGGTGGCATCAGAGGGATTCCTTGAACTCCATATTGAGTTAGGGAGTGGATCATATTGTTTGAGTATTTCATTATTATGCGCATATGATGTATGATGGATTTTAGCATGATTTATATATATGGATTTTGACATTGTTTTTGTTAGTGGATGAATGCTTGATGATGCTTGATAATCTGACTCACATAAGGAGTAAATGGGCCTTGCATAGAAAACCAGATATTGAGGGAAATGGGTGGAAGCATCCCTATCACATCCTACTAGAACTCCCATCATGGCCATAACTGTAGGTTAATGATTACCAAGTTGGGTGGTCCATGATGCCATGAGGGTAGACTGAGACAGATGCTCATGTATATTTATAAGGGGTGCGCAATAAGGAAGGGTCCTTATTCCCTAGAAGCTCCTAGTCTCTCACAAGGTCGACCGAATGGAGTTTTGACTCCAATGGGTTGGAAAAAATTCCAAAAAAAAAGTCAACGTGAGTGGCACCCTTGGAGCATGAAATGCATCTTGAAGGTCACGTCGCACAATTGAAACCCAAGTCAATAAACATAGGTGTTATATAAAACATTGGAATGATTTGACCTTAATGGGTTTAAAAATTTATTAAACAATAGAGTATTAATTATCCAATTCAATAATAAGTTTTAAATAAAGGGGGATAATTGAAATTGTTACATGTGTAAAGATTTGAAGGAAATCAATGGCTAAGGAAATAGTACATAAGAACCTAAACAAGTGATAGAATACACAAGGGTGCATGAAATTGCTAAAAAAAAAAGAAATCCTTGTTTAAAAATAATTACAACTTGAGATAATGGGTTGTGCATAGAATAGAATTTGAGTTAACCAACCCTAGCCTAACTAAGAAGACTCCTAATCAAACCATAACTAAAACCTAGTTAGGAGACACCCATTAATTAAGGGGATTGGGGAAACTAAGAGATAACTAAGAGGAAATTTAACAACACATCAAGAAATGTGAGGAGAGGTGGATTTTAAAGAAAAAAATAAAAGAGAAATTACCTGTGCAACCAAGGGAGGATGTGACACCTGTAGTGGACGAATAATCCTTGAACTAAATTTCTAAAAATTAATGAATTATGCATGAGGGATAGATGTCTGTAAGGAGGAATTCTATAAAGAAATGGATGTATAAGGGAAGGGCATCAGACCCTAGGAAGGCACTGTTACTCTGCCAAAAATTTTATTGACTGTGTTTTTACTTGTGAGAGTTGGAACATCCAGGCTTGGAAAAAGAGTGAAATCTTTTCCTTGTGAGGCAAGCCTAGAAGCTATTGTGTTCTATTTTTTGTGTGCTTGGCCCCTTTGCAGCTCAGGGGGCTAAGGGGGAAGAAGAGTACCCCTATCGTTGGCTAGGAGGTACCGATGAAGTCTATGTTATTAGCAAGTGAAGGAAAGGAAGTAGCGCAAGATATGGAAGGACATCTTCTACACACAGGTTTCATTGGTTTCTGGTATTTATATTCTGGTTTTATTTATATTACGAGTGTATTAGTATAATATATTGATTGAGTCACTGCAGAATCATGTGAAGGTATGAGTGTCAAGTTTTGCGTTTACTGTCGACAATTTCATAGTTACAGGGATATATTTAACCCTCTCTGTATTTTCAGATGTTTAAGTGCTCTAATCGAGCGGCCTGATCCTTACTATAGAATGTGAATTTTAGTGTATATATAGCCTATGTTTAAGTATGTATTTTCATCGTTGCATGAGTATGTTGATCATAGATTTTAAGGGGTTTATGTTAGGATATTATAAATGTATTTCCCTTTGTTCATTTGAGTGTTAGTTCTAGTTTATATCGTAAGTCCTTGTTGAATTTCATTTAAAATATAAATCAATTATGTTGATAGGTTCACTACCGAGAGGCTCAAATTGGTACCCTACTTCCTGTTAAGTTTATGATAAATCAAATTCTGTTGAATGGTGGATTTTCATGAATTTCATTAAACCCTGGGTTATTGTTTTTCTCAGATTTGATTTTTTTTTACTCAAAGTCTCTAGGGGCGTGGAGTTTTGTAAAAAAATTTTACTTAATCCATTTAATTCGGGATTTGTGGGATGCCCATTCTTGGATTTTCGGGAAAAAATTCACTTACTTCCAATATGGGTGTTAACCCTTTTTCCTAAACCAAGTTATGCATGTGACTAGGAGAAAGAACCTGGTGCTAGTCATAAGGGGCACTATTCAAGGCTCCAGAACTTCGAAGTTCTAGAGATTTATTCAACCAACACTCCTTTTCTCCCGAATTGCTAATCGGTCAAATTCAGTCATCGTTGAGCTGACCGACAGTTGTAGGTTACCCTACCCTACCACCTTCATTCGTAACATTGACATCAAATATAGCGGTTGGAAGTGACTTTCCTCTTACGAGTTATACAGTGGAGATCCATTATGTAACATATAGACTTCATGGTTTTTCTCCTATACAACTTAAAACCGTTCCATTCAAGTAACCGAACCACTGCAGATCTCGAAGATCTGACTGTTTACACTTTACCTCAGTTAACATTTGTAGTTATCTCCGCAATTCATAACTCTGGGGATATCTTTTACTCAACAACCCATTTCCTCCACAACACTAAATTGCAAACCCTCCGAAGGAATCAGACATGAATATATAACAACCCTTGTTGTTCACCATATCTATGAATCTCCTTTACTATGGAAGATCCAAACTTCGGGGTCTTCACAAACCTTTACCTTACCTTTAAACCTTGCCTAAGAGACAAAATATGAATGACTAAAGGATCGACGGTTCCCATACCCCACTTAAATCTATGGCTAGAAGTAACTTCGGAGCTCCGACACTTTAGAAAACTATGTCGCTCTGGATTCCTTTCTCCCGAAGTGAAAACCTTCTAGAGTGACGTGGAAACCATGTTGTCACAATCGATGATGTATCACCACATTTAGAGTGATGCATGTCACTTGAATTGGTGTAGATGACGTAACCAAGGCACCCAAAATGAGTGCCATGTGTCATTAGAAATCAGTTGATAGGTGGCCTATGATACATCAACTGAGATAGAGTTTACAAGAATGGGGTTCTGGCGCTTCGACACTTCGGGCTCTGGGTATTCATAAGTTATATATGTTGCATTCACGTTCGTACCAAATTTGCGAAGGATGACACCCCATTTTTGATGGTCCTCGTTTTACTTAAAAAAATGGTCAGTATTAAATTCAAAAGTTCGAGACCTTTCCCACCTTTACAAATTCAATTCACCTCCCGAATGACCAAAATCGCAATACTCGGATCTGTAGACACATGTACCCAACATTCGACTGTATTGATGTTTTTTGGACTCTGGGACTCCAGAAGTCCCTTATCCACAACACCATGACTCCTTTTTTTTGAATTGCCTAACCTCTAAATATGAAGGCTCATAGATCCAATGACCCTTATTCGATCGACGGATCTATGACTATTCTCCACTCAAGGACTTCAAAAATTTGTGGTTTCCTTCACTCTTTACCTTTATGAACCTTTTAAGATGATTATCCAAACCCTTTGGGATCCAAAAACTAGTATTCCTTCAGTGATCTACAGTGTAGATCATCTCGTGACTTTGGGCTTCAGGGCTCTCTTAAAACAAGTGAATCAAATCCATCGAAGTGGTGAAGCCAAGAGGGCATAAGGCTTTATCAAGTGCACATATTTTTTCTAATAGGAAGGACGTTTTAACTCTCTATTTGTTTCTTAGATCGAATGACGCATGTTCATTTAGAGACTTCGACTTCACCTATAGATGCTCGATTCTTAAAGGTTTCCACCTATCAAATTTCTTCCTGAATTCTGATCACCTGCGTGACTTCAAAAGCACTATCTCTTCTGAGATTTGGCATTTGTTCCTGTAATAAGATATTTGATCCTTGAAAGTGATCAAATATTTCATCGATGGCATTACCAAATGTTACTTTTCTCTAATTTTTTCCTTGATTGAACTCCAATGCTCTTAGCGCATCGCTTCTGAGGTTTAGATGCTTTGTTGAGTGTGTACTTGTGCCTCCCCTTTGTATGTTTTCACTGTCTCTCCTAAGCTTGTACTTCCGAAAATTAACCTATGCTCGATTGGAGAAGGTCTCTATGCACTTCAGGTGTTGTATCTTATAAAACTTGGGCCTTCAAGGAGCCATCTACGCACTTGTGGAATTGACTTTAGAGGTGTTGCAATGTGTTGCTAGAAGGGAAGTTGTAGGCTTATTACAAAATGTAAACTCCTTTATAGAACATACTCTCTCCTAGTTATAGGCTATTTCTTCCCTGTTTCTAAGTGGTTTAAAACTATCATAAATGGTATATTGTAGGTTAAAAAGATTATGTTTTCCTTTTAAGATTATTGTCTTGGTTTTTCTGGAATGTCTTCCTATCCTTAATGAGTAAGATGATAAGATATTGAATTAGTATGCAATGATTCTTGATGAAGTAACCAGGCTACCATATTTTCTCTGTTTGCAGAAGGGTAGTTAAGAACGTTGTTGTATATTTAAAATTTTAGAATGAAATGAGATTAAGGGAATTAGATACTTCCTTGTTCTTCAAAACAATCGCAAGTATTGAGACCTTAAATGGTGAATATCAATCAGACAAATCCTAGAATTGAGCATTGATTATGTGCCTTGGAATTCCTAACCTTGCAGGATAGGTTGGATGGGTAGGATGAATGTCATCTCATGTGATGTGTTATATCCTTCATAATTTAAGTAGTATCTAAATTTAGCTGCAAATGATTGAGAGAAGCAGAATTTGTTTTACTGATATATGTTATTATCATGAATCTGACTGCAATTGACTAAAGTATGTTAATGTCATGTTTCACTTATCCTAATGATTCCTGGTCATGTTTCTCCTATTCTAATGATGCTTATTACTATTTCAAAAAAAAAAAAAAAAGCATATTGTTCCTATGTAATTATATGATGTAATAGAGGGGTTGTTACACTCATCACATCGGTCCAACATGACATGGCCAGATCACACGGTTTATGTGGAATGATCTCTACTCTAGGGCTCAAGCTTGGAACCCACTCAAAGAAAAAGCTACACATAATGGATGTAAATATGAAGTTTCTCTTTCTTCCATGTTTATAATTTGTTCGTTGGATTTTCATGTTAGCCAGTAGTAAGGTACACCAGTCATAAAACATTGGTTGCAAACACTCCACCACATAGAACAGAGTTGACTTGAATCTTGGTGCAATGAGGATGACCTTGAGATCCATGTAAGAACAAGTACGATGATCTTTAAAATCATGTTCTTAATCACCCTGATTGGAATTTGGACCCCTACTTTATTTGTGCCTGCAACACAGTGGGTGGAAATGTATTCCTCCATGGGAATACCACTCCTAGCCCCCAAGGCCTTGAAATTCACTACCTCACCCCGAATAGACAATCTAGTGATAAAATATATGTTTTCCACTTCAATCCTCAATGGTTTTGCATCAATATTGAAGTCCTTTGTCTCTGGATCCCAATAGTTTATGAGCATATGGAGTAACCTCACTTGAGCCATCATTCCTTTGAAAGCCTAAAATTTATAAAGGCCACATATTTTTAAATTTAGTTGGAACCTTTATCCCTTTTCAATGTTCCATCTACCTCTTCATTCTCCCTATCCCTCCATTAAAGCACCATCCTGCCAAAGGAAAAACATTTTTTGAGTTAAATTTTTCCAAAAAATTGTCTACAAAGTTGTACGTGATATATCATGTTAACAATCGCGTATAGGGCCACATGTACATGGGAAGTATTTTATTTTCCCTCGTACATTCCTCCATGTACGCGACCCCATGACCTATCACCCACATACACCCTAGTTTACATGTTGCACCCTCTTAAACTCGAAAAATGAGGACTAAATTTTAATTTTAATCCACTAAAAATGAAGGAGGAGGGGAAGGGAACTTACTTGGTCCTTGCGGTTTCTAATTCCATTGTTCGTAGATCCCACAATCACCACTTGAAGATCGTGGGGAAAATGGCCTAAAATGCATTATGTGGGTGAAAAAAATCAAATGGTGTGGTAAAATGGTCTACTTTTACTATTAGTAGAATTTTTTTGCCCATTTCATATAGTTTGGGCTGATATTTTGACCTTATGGACTAATAGTGCAATGGAAAGAGTTGGTTTTGGTGGTTTTGTCTAGGAATTTTTGCGGTTTCTAGCATCATATCACCCGTTCATGCCTTCGACAGGTATTTTCTTTCACTAACATATAGGATAGGTTGTCATTGCATTTTGCATTCTTGCATTATCCTATGATTGTGACCTATATACCTTAGGAACAAACCCATTTATTAGCAATGCATGACCTTCTTATTGCTACTAGAAGTTTCATTATTGAGCGGTAGAGGCCTACCAAACATGGGTGCCCTAGTTAGAACCTTTATGCCATTTGGTGCCCATGCAGAAGTTATTCCATAGGATGTATATTTGGTGTAATTTTAACCCTTTTTCGTACCAAGTAGACTACTTATGAAAAAATAATACTCTAGTCAACATTGGCTAGAAGAGTTCTCCTGGGTATTATTTTATAATTTTTTAGGCCTAGGGGACTAAATTTATGGAAAAGTACATTCTTTAGATTTAAGTTGTAATTACATTCCATCCTCATGCTTGTTGTATTGAGCCTATCATTGGTCCCTTCTTTCTCATTATAAGCCTCTTGCCTCAACAATTTGCATCACTAGACAAACAAAGCCTTCTTTATATCCTTTGCAGCTTGACACCTTGTACCCTAAGAGGAAACATTCCCCCAAGTGTCCATTCCCCACATGAAATTCCTCGCATTGAGCATAGGTATGTTCCACTATTTGGAGCTAGTTGCTTACTCATGACACTCATTTCCTCTCTTGTATCATAAAATTTCTTTGATTATGAAAAAAAAAAGGTGGGTTTAGCGTGTCACCTTTGAACAAAGCACAAACTTTTGAATCTATTCTCATCCAAAGTTTGAGTTTAGCATGACCTTATGAAGATGAGCTTGTTACTTAGAGTTTACTCGTCCAACTAGTTATTCTTGCAGTCCCTATGTAGAGTTTGTTGATACCTCCTACATCACGAAGTTTCATGATCAAGTCTATGATTCTTGAGTTATCCATATGTATCATGCTCTTGTTCAAAGGAATTTTATAAGCTGGTGTCGATCATTTCTTAGAACTCTTGACTTTTCATGCTGACCATACCCTCAGTGTGTCTCAGAGTCACATGAAGATGTATTCCTACCATGCACCCTCGTCCTACTTTCATTATGGGTAGGTAACCTTGAACCCAATAGTCAACATATCTTCATTGGTCACTGGCTGGGGGGTTTCCCTTGTGCTCGATAGAAAGAAATCTATTCACACATTGGGATTCATGTAGTGTATTGGATGCCATTATCCTTATTGGTGGTTTCCTCACATTTTTTGGAAGTCTTCCTTATTGGATGTTATTCGGAGGGTCTATTTCATGCACTTCTTACATCTGGTGCATGTGAAAGGCGCACAGGGTCCTTGGTTCATGAACATATTATTCGTTTGACCTCCCTCTAATAATCAAGCTATTTCTTTGTACCTCGTGTTGACCGATGAGAGATTACCTTATGCTCTCCTTTCAGCAGGTCTCCTTCAATCGACTTTGGCTCATTTATTTTGGAAGTGAGACCTAGAGTCCTATGAGTACTTAGAGGCTTGCAGTTATCAGTGGCATGTTCTCCCGCCATAGACATTTGGGAATACATCAATGCCTCTTGATCGATGGATTCTTCATGTGTTTGACCTCAACACCCTTATTCACACTTGTAAGAATGTACTTGGTGCCTTGATACCTACTTTCATTATCGGTAGGTTTTCTCATGTTTGTTAACGATATACCCTAATGATTGGTAATCAAACAAAGTCTCATTTTGTTCGAAATAAACCCCTATATTCACATGATGTAGACTTTCACCTTCCACGTATATTGTAGAAGAAATATAGCTTATAGTAGCATCATTCCTATTATGTTGTTGTCTTTCATTGGACCAATACCTATATGACTTGAGTGACCATGGGAGATCGGATTGTACTCCATTATATATAGGTATCTTCAGATTTATTTTGAGACTGGATTCCACTGGGAATTTCTCATGGCTATGACATCATATGGCATGTGTCTACTTGGTATTGAATATTCATGGCCATGAAAAACTATTTGGTATATTTCCACATGGATCTACAATGTAATTCAGATTGACAACCATGTGTACAAAGTCATTGTGGATTGCAATATTCTAATGAGTAACTAGCACTTCTAGCTGAGTCCCCATTACTCCACTTTTGGGAATTATAATGTATTTCGAACATCCCAGATAATCCTTTGAGCTCACACATTAGGGGGAATATGTTATAGCAAATTTTGCCTCACCCCACTGCATTTCATTGTTAATATTTCATACTTTTCCTCATGCATATTTCATATTCCATGACAAATAATAGTCGATATAATTAATATAGAGGTTTCTTGTTGTTTTGTTAATTATAAAACAAGGGAAGTTAAACGTAATAGCTACTTAAAAATTGTTCAATTAGACCCTGATACTTCAATATATACTCACAACCAATTCTTAACCCATTGTCTATCAATTCATCGGTTGTATCCTCTCTATATGTTAAAACCTATTACACGACATACATGGGAAAGTGTAAATTAATTATTTAAATATAAATATCGCAAAAAACATGAAATATTAAGTAAGGTTGAAAATGTAAGTACTCACAAAGTTTATTATCGACCTATTCATTCCTCGACATCCTATCTTGTGTGGTGAATGAGTTCCATTTTTTTCTTTTCTGCAAAAAAATAATTGAAGATTAGTATTTCATGTGATAATTAAATTCGATGTACATAAAAGAATAAAAGAATAATTGCATACCTCTAATGCACATTGTTGTTGGGATGGATCCTCCTATGATCCAATTATGTTCTTTTCCTTTATTATTTCCTTCTATACTTTTTTGGACATCCATATGAGCATGTATTAGTTTCCCCTTCATTTCTCCCTTGGAATTTTCATAATCTCCCTAATAAAAATTAAAAATTAAAAAAATAATAATAATAAAAAAGCTAGGAATCATCATATATAAAAATTACAAATTTTGTTTTTACAAAATAAGATATTGGTGCGTATAATAAATTGGTACACATTGGTGCGTTAATCATATGAATACACACTAGTATATGATAACAGTTCCTTCATGAAATTGAAAACGTTTGTTTACAGATTGTTGTATTCATGAAGTGATTTATAAATTAATAGAAACATGTGTGCCTAAGTATTGTTTATTTTTCACCTCCAACCTATGAAAAAAAATAAAACATGACAGTTTCAATATTTAAAGAAATATTAATTCCATTTTAAACTCAATGGTGATATTGACATGAAAATATGCACTTGTGCTCTATCCTGTACGGTGCACACCGCTAACTGTTAAGGAATTTTTAAAAAAATATATCATTTACATTTAAAATTTAGTGGTGTTGTTGACATGAACAAGTGCACCGATGCTCTATCCATGTATGTTGTGCACTGCTAACCCCAAAGGAATTTTTAAAAAAGAATAAGAAACAACAACAACGGGTCAGTTTGGGATCCAATGTAATGAGTGGTCCCATTGCAAGGGATACCAAATGCCCCATATATAAGTAAATAAACCTTATAAAAATTGATTTCTTAAAAAAAATTATCATTGTGAAATATAGAGAGGGAAAGCAAGAGAAACAACAAGGAAGCTAGGGCTTTAAATACTGAAGGTAACTGCAAAACCCTTTTATTTTTTTGAGAATGGACTAAAAATCACTTGAATAAAATAAGAGAAATTATTCTTAATAGAACGAAATCATATATCTCAAAATTTCTCCTCTACAAATTTGTATGTGACCTACGACGATCCCTTTTGAATTTTTCTCTTGAAAAAAAATTGACCCGCTTTGAAGTATTTGCTGGTAAATGTCTCTTGAAAAAATATCCACTCTAAATTTTGGTAAAAGAATGAAATAATGAATATGGTTTTCATTTATAAACACATACATTTACAAAAAATGAAGTTCTTCTCATTTTACCGTTGTATGTTTTGGTGCATTCATGATAAATGTGTGCACTATTTTTTATTTATTTTTGTAACTTCATTTCCTAGTGTGCTATACAGTCTATAGAACACCAGTGTGATGTTTATGTAAAAACACACTGAAAAACAATTAAATATACAAAATGTAAATGCAAACATCAGTATTTAAATTTTGTGGAGGAAATAATCACTAAACTGCCTACTCACTTTGTCGTTGTATATTTCAGCGCATTTATGATAAATGTGTAGATTATTTTTTTAACATACTTAATTGGTGTGATATATAGTTTACATAGTACTAGCATAATGTCTAAGTAAAAAAAACACCAACAAATAATTTAATTCACCAACTACAAATACAAACATCCACATTTAAATTTTACAGAGGTTTTTCTTTACATAGGCAATAATGGAGGTCATTCTTCAGTGTCTTTCATAATTTAATGCACCGATGCATTTTGTATATACAAATGCAATGGGTGTCATAATATAATTAGGCACATTGTTGGCCCTTGACCAAGTTTTTAGGAATACTTGGTCATATTTGACCATTTTCGGTACTCCGACATCGAGTCGGAGAAGGAGTGCATGGCGAAGAGAAGATCACAGGATCTCCACCCCTTTTTAGGGTTTTTTGGCCTTTTTGGGGCTTTTTGGGAATATTTTAATGGGAAAGGGATATTGACCCTTATTTAGGCCTTTTGTATGTATAAATAGAAGGGTAGGAGATGCATATAAAGAGGGTGTGTGATGTAAAGTAAATGGCTTAGTGCATAAAGTAGATCTATGTGATCAGACATTTGTGTGACTGTAAGAGCTTTGTGCCTATTATAAGTATTGTAAGTGTTGAGAGCACGGGTCGAGGGAGGACTTAGTGCTTGGATCTACTCAGGGAAAGAGGATCTAGCGAGCTACGCAAATCTCTTGTCCTAGGCGGGGTAGGATCTTGAAGGCTTTGTGTTGTAACTTGGTTTACAAAAGATAATAACACAATAAGACTTTGTGGACGTAGCCCCAAGGTGGGGGTGAACCACGGTAATTATTTGTATTGTGTTGATGTGTTTGTCTCTCACTTGCTAAGTGCTCTGATATATTTAGATAGATCTATTGATGATTTGTGCTTATGAGATATGAATGCATGCTAGATATGATACATCATATGCTAAGTGTTTAATCTATTAAGTATAACATGTTTATCATTGCTAAGTGTTAGATCTGAGTAATTACTGCGGTGCTCTGTTCTTTCTACGAAGTGTATTAATGAATGTATGTTAAGGAATAACTTATGCTAAGTGCATTGTAAGCAAGATAATCATATATCTGTGTCCCAGCTAAGGTTGTAGACACCTAAGTCCTTCAACCACCCCTACCTCTACCTCAGGTGAGACTTCAACTGCTTCGCAGGTGTTGCCAAAAGGGCCTGTAGTTAGGGTTTTGTTGGTGCGCTCTTGAGAATTGAACCCTGGGTTTTCCCCTATGCCAACAAATGGTTCTATTTCCAGGACTTGAAACTGTGATTGTTGGGAACTAAAGAAGAAAAATCTTTGTGAAAAATAATCTCTATGCGTAGATCTGTTGCCCTAGTGCGCAGTATTTTGTTTGACCTGTTAAGTTTTGTGCCAAGAAAAAGAGGTCAGATCTGAAGGGAAAGGGTCAGATGTGAAGGGAAAAGGTCAGATCTGAAGAAAAGAGGTAAAATCTGAAGGGGAAAGGTCAGATCTATAGGAAAAGAAGTCAGATCTGCAAAGAAAAAGGTTAAATCCACAGAAAAGAGGTAAGATCTGTAAGCTCTATGCCCTGATAATGGTAAGAATAGTCAAAAGTTTTTTTAGATTTGAAATCTTTGTGCTCTATAGAAGTAAGATAAGTGAAATTTTTTGTTTCTAAAGCATGGATCTAGGTATGTTTGATAGATTTTGTCCTAGATTCAAAACGAGGGCATTAATAGATGAAAGAAAGTCTGATATGAATAGATCTGATAAGTATAGTGATAGATATGTTATAACTATGCATCGAAAGAATGTCTGGACTAACAAGTGGATGCAGGATCCTAGAAAGAGTTTTTTACAGGCTAGCCACCATGATCCTGGTGCACAGTACATAAGGAGTTGGGGAACATCTAAATGAAATAGAGGATTAACCCTCTATTATAGTTACAGAAGACCAGGACATCTTACTAAGGAATTCCCTGGGAGCAGACCTAGTTGCCTATGTTGCAAGGCTATGGACCATGAAGTCTTGGATTGCCCTAGAATGATTTCTAGGCTTGAGAAGATGAATATGGAGCAAGCAAACCCTGAAGGAGATCAAGAGACCAAGTTTATAGTAGAAACCCAAAAAGAATAAGAAAAGATATTGTTACAGATGAAAGATACCTTGAATGACCACCGACATGTTAGGCTATCAGATATCTTCAAATAAAAGGATCAAATCAAAGAAATAATAGGGGACTTTGACATTAACTGTACTCTTGATGAAGAAACACAAGTGAACATTATGCCAAAAAGAACTTGGGAAGCTATAGGAAAGCCTGCCATGATCGCTTCCCTAGGAGGAACAAGTTTCTTCAAAGGAAAGCTAGTAAACCTATGTGGAAGGCTCACCTAGATACCTATGACTGTCAATGGAACTTCAACAGGGGAAGACTTTGAGATCATTAAATTTGTTGAAGATAGCGCCCTGTTTACCATGCTCATAGGAAAACCTTGGATTGATAGAGAACAAGCCAAATCAAAAGAAGAAGAAAAAGTTTTGGAACATAAGAAGAAAGAGTTAAAATACTTTATGAACAAAAGGATTGCACACTTGATTGAAGAACAGAAGAGAAGATTGCAGATGCTTGATATTAGCAACTCCAATGTTGAAGCTAAGAGAACACTTGAGGCTCTACAGAAGATCGAGTTACCTATTTTTGATACAGAAGAAGTATTATCAATGATC
>JZKD02S1788147.1:358209-385760 GCA_000966675.3 Picea glauca | reverse complement strand
ATATGCGAGAACAAAATTATGTGCCAAGTTTATGAATCTTCTTTTGAATGTTTATGTGTGAGGAATTGTTCCTTTAGATGGTTAAATATGTACTTTAAATAAATACACAGCAACACAACTTGCATCAAATAAACCATCAAACTCACAACAAGAACAACATGATAAAGGAGTTCACCCCCCTCCGAGCTACATCTCCTTGAGCCTCCATCAATGGACTTGGCTCTCTGGGATTAATTTTTCAAAAGTCATTTTACAAGCTTTTTCTCAACTCCAATGGAAAAATATACTGTACCATTGAGATCAAAACACATAAAAACCCCAAAAATGACTAATAGAACTCTGAAAATGGATCATGGCTCATCCGGGCATGACCTCTTCTACATGTGGCCATAAGCTTCCCTGAGATTCTCTTTGGAAAAAACACCTGTAAAGGTCCACAAAAACATCTAAAACCTGTCCCAATGTGTTCAGAGCATATCAATTAGCCAAAAATGATTATTCAATCACAGAAAACAAACATAGTCTCACCAAAACATGTCCTCAATCAATGAGGGCTTCAAGCTCCCTTGAGCTTGCTGAAACTTCAATGGCTAAAAACCTGCAAAAGAAGTCTTCAAATGGCCTTGATAATAATTCCAATGGATTTAGAACATCCAAAAACCCCTAGCTGGGATTTTAGGGAACCTCAATCGGCCAAAGGATGAAGAAGATAGGCCTCCTGCCATTTTCCTCCTTCAAGCTTACTGAAACTGGTTCGTCAAAATGCACCCTTGTGTGCTTGAACCAAGAACACACGCTTATTTAAGCGCAAAAACCTGGCACCGGTGCGCAATCGCAAAAATGGTCAAACTGTCAAACCGTTAACGGATTTTTGGCCCCCAACCGCAAGCCGTTGGGCATATGAGCACCATACGACCAAGTCTTAACGCACAAAAAGGCTCCAATTCCAAATGGCATGAGCACTTGACAAATGGCGAGTGCATAAGTTGACAAGTGTCCAGGCGAATATAGGCACATGGATGTAGTCATTTGAAAACTGAACTCCCATGCATTTGATTTGGGCGCATGGTCATATAAATGGTGAGCGCAACCGGGGGTTGGGGCTAAGCCCCAGCCGGGATGCACCCCAACTCATAACTCAATTAACTTTAAATAAATATAAAACCATTTATATAGCAAGAAAAAAATTGTGGCGCGTTGGAAATGTGGAGTTTGCAAAGGCTTTGGTAAAGGGGGAGGTCTGGGGTTCAATCCCCATGGACTCCACAAATGTTTGAACAAACCATTAAACCAACAACCAATAAAGGGGTGCCACGTGGCAGCCCATGACTGGGCCATGTGGCACCATACCATTTGACCATAAGATGCCACGTGTCACAAACTGATTCACCCAACAATTAGCCAATCCAAAACTGCCAACTCATCTCTACCACGTCACCTCTACCACATCAGTGTATGGGCATACCACGTCAGCATCCATACGGACTGTACGGACTGCACAGTCAGCATCCATTTTTTTACCTGTTTGACGATTCAGACAGATTGCTATATCTCTCGTTCCTGACGTCCATTTGAGACGAAACGAATTGCGTTGGATTCGTGACGACGAGGGCTACGCTCTCATTCGTTTTGAAGCAATTCCGAGAACACTGATTTTTGGGCTAAATTTTGACCCCTGGTCCAGATTTTGATCAATAAAGAAACCCGAGGAAATATTTTCAACAACGCAAAGTAACTAGGACCATAGAAGATAAACATCAGAATGGTAAAAGCATTACTAAGATGAGGCTCATTGGGAATAAGGATAGGAAGTTAAGAAAGAAAAGGGCTAATACTGTAAGGTTACAAGAGGTTCTAGAGGACACTTCGCAGCAAGAAGAATTGCAGAATTGGAGCTTCATCAAGATATAAGAAAAAAAACATAGATTACTTCACCATGACGAAGCAATATAGCCATTGGAACCGATATACCCATTCAACCATCGCTCCAAATGGATTGAAAAGAAGTTATGGGTTACTGCTAGAATGTTGGACCTCACCTTAATGGATAGATCAATGGTCATGGAAGCTTCATATCCATTTCAAGCCGTCAATTGCAGAGTGAGTTACTTATTCCATTGTGCCATGCCTGAAAGACACATTTTCCAATTGAGAACTTGAGCTTACATAATACCCTCATTATGAAATAGTGATTACTCCAGTTTTATTCTCTATTTGATTACGATACTGACAGTCCATTAACAACCTGAGACAGTGATCCTGAGCTTACATGTCTGATGAGCTTAGCGCAACAGAAGAATCAGTGAGAGAAGTACTTGCTAGATTAAGGACAGAAAGAGTCATGTCAGAAAGAGGGATGTCCACTGGAGTCCAAGCCTCGTCTTCGAGAGGTGTGGCAGCCTTCCCATTGACTTCTCGAGCTGGAACATCTCGAGCCAACGCAGAGTTGAGAACTAAGCATAGGGATGATGTAGCCAATGCGAAGTTAGTGCCAACCATCCTACCAGCTTACATTCCCCCTTTAAGTGGTGAGATTAATAGGGATAGTGTCCCTAGAGACTTTGAATACACCCTAGTCCTTGCATATCTACTGAAAGGAGTTCGCACCTACCGCATAGATCAAGACAAGGTTACAGCGTTGAAGTTTTGTGAATTCAACCTGGGAGACCATAAATCCTACAACATGCTCACACCATCTAAGTACTTAACGAGGACTAAGGGATAGAACTCGAAGATCATCCCTCAATAATGGATGATGAACCTTGCGCAGTCTACTCTCCTCAATGTTGTGATAATACTGCACTTCGACAGACATCAGGAGGTGACTGCTTGTGTGAAATTGTTGTTGGCAAGTTACCACGGAGGATGCATGTGGTTAAACCATCGCATAACTATTGATCCGACATTGATCAATAGGATTATCGATCTTAGCATGCAGGGCCTTGATCCTCATGAGTACTACCCTGGAAAGACCGCAGACTGCGCTCTTTCACAAAATATTAAAGAGGCTTATGGAAATGTTGAAAAAGTCGCATGAGGTTACAAGGTAGCCTCTATCGAGAGTGGCACAGTGCGCCTTGCATGTCAACTGATAGCAGGGAAGATCGTACGTAAGAATATACCTACACAAGTATCCAGCTTTGTATTTAACCTCGCAGGGAAGTGTGCGGAGGGACTACAAATGAATTGGGCAAAATATTTGGTCAATCAGCTAGAAATTGATTGTAGAGAAGCCCAGGACCAGGGGCATGAATTCCAATTTAGTTGGCTACTAATATTGATTGCATTTGTTCCATGGGAGCTACAGGAAGGCGCAACCTTCCCCGACCTCGACCCATTCGAACCATTAGCTATGAAGTTCAGTACTTTATGGTACTCGACGAACATGAGAAAGCAGTGGCAATCAAATGCCATTTTTCATAGATACTATAACCAACTGAAAGCATCCATAGGGGGTGAACCTCACATAACCTTGAACACTTTACAAAGGTTCAGGCCCTTGATAAATTTTAGCATGGACTGCCACTTTATATACCTAACTCCATGCGTTGATGAACACCAAGAACAACTTCAGTCCTATTATAAGCTGACTGAAGAAGACCTAGAATAAATCACCAAGGAATGGTCGATGAACCTCCTTGTTCCAGAATATCTAGCAGACATTTCAGATATTGACAGCCCAGAAGCTACACAGGACACACCTGGGCCCAGTAAGATGAATAAGACAAAGAAGACAAAGTAAACAAAGAAACTTGAAGAGGTTTAGGATGTAGATAGCTACTCTGTAAAGACAAATTCCATCACACCCAATCAAGAAGGTAACAACGATGACCTAGAGGAAGTCTAACAAAAACCAAAAGAAGAAGTCAAAGTTCCAAAGAAGAGAAAAGGGTCACCTTCGAAGTCTTCCTCTAAGAAGAAAGAAAAAGTGACCGTGACCAAGATGAAGACCACACTCAACCCCGATGACTTTAGCTTTCTCCTCGCAACTTTGAATGAAGCCATAGAAGAAATTACAGAAAAGAAGAAGACCAAGAAATAGATGATGTACGACAGAATTGAAGCCAAGCTCCAAGGAGTGCAGCGAGCACTTCAATCTAACCGCGCAGTCTCCACTGTACTCATACCAGAAGGAAAAATAGAAGCAGCAGATGAATCAATTTAACTCCACAGGATTGCCAACATAGTCGAAGTACGCCTTCGAAAAGTAGAAGAAGTAACAGCGTAGGCCACCCAGGCCCTAAAGCAAGCACAGGAGGAAATCATAGAGTAGCGTCAAGATGCACAGCAAGAGAAGGAGGTCATTCAAGAGAAATTTGATAGAGACAGAGAAAAAATCCCAAAGGAGAAGGAGTAGCTTCTCGTGAAGCAGATCGAAATCAAAGAAGCTCTCAACAAAGCATTTCGCTCTATGACCAGCTTAGAACAAAAGGTCAAAGAACCCTTAGACCATTAAGTGATGAAGCTTGTTGAATTTATTCAACAACTGAAGAAAAGAGTCATGGACTTAGAGCTTCAGATCATCCCAAGTACCCCGCAAGAAGAGTGTGACCAGCGAGAAATAATTGCCTGGGGTACGGTAGAAAGGATTAAAGAACTCACTAAAGAATGGAAACAAATAAGTACCAGAAGTGCGCAGATACATGAGAACTTGACCGAGTACCCAAAATTACATAAACTGGAGTCGCAACTCCAAGAGGCGAAGTAGCATGCAGATAAACTTCAGATGCAGTTGAAGGCCCTATCAACTATAGAGAAAACGAAGAGATCCCATGAACAACATGTCGCATAGCAGCAGATCCACATGATCCATAGCAAGGTCATGGAAGTGACACAACAACTTCAACCTTTGTAGGATAAGGCATGTCAACTATTTTTAGAGATTGAGAACCAAGGGACAGAGCTACAACAGGTAGTGATTACAGTAGAGCAACACTTAGAAGGACCAGTCAATAATTCACTTATCTAGGAGTTCACTGAGAAGGAGGAAATCACAAAGCAGTAGGTCAAAGCAGCTCGAGCCAAGCTCAAGGCATTCGAGGTGGAACTGGTCAGACCTGAGTGACTCGGGACGAGTCACAACTGAGTGTTGGGGGCCTGTTGTCCCTTGACCAAGTTTTTAGGAATACTTGGTCATATTTGACCGTTTTCAGTACTCTGACATCCAGTCAGAGAAGGAGCGCATGGCGAAGAGGAGATCACGGGATCTCCGCCCCTTTTTAGAGATTTTTTGGATTTTTGGGATTTTGGGGAATATTGTAATGGGAAAGGGATATCGACCCTTATTTAGGCCTTTTGTATGTATAAATACAAGGGTAGGAGATGCATATAAAGAGGGTGTGTGATGTAAAGTGAATGGCTTAGTGCATAAAGTAGATCTATGTGATCTGACGTCTGTGTGACTGTAAGATCTATGTGCCTACTGTAAGTATTGTAAGTGTTGAGTACAGGGGTTAGGAGAGGACTTATTGCTTGGATCTACCCAGGGAAAGAGGATCTAGTGAGCTGCGTAGATCTCTTGTCCTAGGCAGGGTAGGATCTTGAAGGATTTGTGCTGTAACTTGGTTTACAAAAGATAATAACATAAGAAGACTTTGTGGATGTAGCCCCAGGGTGGGGGTGAACCATGATAACTCTATGTATTGTGTTGATGTGTTTGTATCTCTCTTGATAAGTGCTCTGATATGTTTAGATATATCTATTGATGCTTTGTGATTATGAGATATGAATGCATGCTAGATATGATAAATAAGATGTTAAGTGCTTAATCTATTAAGTATAACCTGTTTATCATTGTTAGGTGCTAGATCTGAGTAATTACTGCGGTGCTCTGTGCTTTCTGTGAAGTGTATTAATGAATGTATGTTAAGGAATAACTGATGCTAAGTGCGTTGTAAGCAAGATAATCACATATATGTGTCCCAGCTAAGGTTGTAGACACCTGAGTCCTGCAACCACCCCTGCCTCTACCACGGGTGAAACTTCATCTGCTTCACAGGTGTTGTTGAAAGGGCCGATAGTTAGGGTTTTGTTGGTGCGCTCTTGAGAATTGAACCCTTGGTCTTCCCCTGTGCCAACACACACCATTATTTTTTAAAAGTCACTTGAATTTTTTTTTAAGTTAGATTGATCTATGCTTCCCAAGATGATGGTTTTGGCTCAAATGTAGGAAAAAAAATTATAATATCAAATGGCCAATTATTCAAATTCTATCTCATTCCATATCATTACAAGTGCTTCAAGTTCTCCCCCACCGAGTGCAATAAGTGTAAATTTTATTTATAATTCTTTTATCTCATTAAATTTATGTTATGTGTACACATGAAATTGAACAATTGTTCATTGAATTTTACAGGATCATAATTCAAGATCGAGTTTGAGTGAAAAACATATTCCAATAGTTCCAAAATGTCACAATATCTTATCAGAAGGAAGATACCTCAGGAAAATGTTTGATAAAGATGGACATCTACTTTATCCTACCAATTGTAACATGCCATCTTCCAACAACCAACCTGGGTCAATGGTATTACACCATGAATTGGATCTCTTTTATGACACCCCTTGGGGAGTACAAAAAATATGATTGAGTAATTGTATTTCTGGATTTTCAATGGAACTAATTAAATGTATTTCTTAATTCTACATTTGTTTTATAAAGTGGTTGGTTGCATGTTTATTATTTGAAAAACAATTTCCATGATTCTAATAAATGTTTGGTATAATGTTTGAAATTACTAAATGCATTGTGTTACTAATATTATTGATGTAATTTTCAATATTTTAACAATCAAGATTCTAACGATGAACCATCTATCATTGCACCCCACTATGATTTCAAGTCACAATATTTCTATTAAACATGCATAGTTCAGAGAGGAAGCATACAAAACATGGTTGAATTAGCCACCTATTCAATTCCTACTATGTCTTGAGTCACCAATTCAAAACCTCTACAATAACACTAATTCTTCACATGTTGGGGATGAAGGAAATGATATAGAGGTTGGCATGGATTATTTCTTATGGGATTCCCAAACCATGTAGGGAATGTTGTTACATGCATTCTATAAAAATGAACTAGGGGATAATGTCGATGTCATCGATACCTTCTTTGAAAGCCTGAAATATGCTTTCACCACCCATTTCTTTGGTCGACATGGGTCAAGTTTTACCCAAATAGGAACAAAAATGTTACTATACAACTTCAAATCAATGTATGGTATGTCAAACACGTTTTTGTCGACACTTTTGAGATAACTAACCATTAATTTCACTAATTTTTTAAAGAATCTTGTCACATAATTAAGGAAGAAAATGGTTGATTTTATACATGCTTAATGAAATTTTACATTTCTATTGACCACTAATTGTAAGTTTCTAAAAGATAAGGTACTTCTGAGAGATAATATCTTGCCCAATAGTTGTTGAGAAGAAAATAAAATGTTGAAAATGTTGGGTGTTGAGTACATATCATACCACACATGTCCAAATGATTGTATTTTATACAGAAAAGAATATGTAGAATAAGAGACATGCCCAAAATGTGGGCATCACAGGTACCAAAAATAAAAAATAAAGGGTAAGGAACATGGTCCTCCTCATAATATATTGAGGAACATTCCTATAATTCCAAGGATTCAAAGGTTCTTTCATTGCAAACAATTTTCCATGTTGCAGGTATGGCTTGCCTCACATAGAAGTGAACCAAGAATTGTGTGAATCCCACAAAATTCAATAGCCATGAATCATATAGAGGATACACGGCCTGATAGTACATAGCCTACAATTGAGCATATCCATGGACGAAGTTAACCTGTATTCCCAACAAAACACTAACTATTCTATTTTGCTAGTGGTAGTGATCAATAGAAATATCCCCCCATGTTTTTCCATGAAGAATGCACATCTTATGATGGATCTTATAGTATTGGGTAGAACAAAAGTGAAGAGAATGGATGTCTACCTCCAACCATTGATCGATGAATTTAAGAAATTATGGGAAGGGATACATGCATGTCATGTATCAAGACCCATCCTAATGGAGAGGTATTTTACGTTGTAAGGTATATGTGCGTACAATACAAACGATTATCCAGGACTAAGATTTATTTTTTCTTCTCATAAGCATGTTGATTTATTTGTTTATATATGTAATGTTATTTAGTATACTCAATATGGTGCAACTATATTTTTTAAAATAATGTTCTCTCTATACAATAACATCACAGGTATCGTAACAAAAGGGTATCATGGATGTAAATGTTGTGGACCTTATACAAATTCTAGGCGGTCCAACCACCTATGAAATATGGTGTATGAATGCTCAAGGGTATTCCTCCTAGAAGTCCACACTTATAAAAGAGTTGTATATTATTTGAATGGTAAAGCAGAGAGAACTCAAAGACCTAAAATAATGACACCAATAGATTATATTAGGGAATATGACACAAATAAGGATAAGTGTTGGACAGAAAGTTTTGGACACAATTTTGATAAAAATCCTAAGTATAGAAGAAGTGTGTAGAAGAAGATGGAAGACTAGGGAGCACACAGTTGATGTGAATCCAGGAGAATAGTGCATGGATAGAGGAATAAAAAAGAGGAATAAAGAAGACATAAGAATAAAATAGAGAATAAATTTGATGAAAAGGAAGGATGAAATATCGATGTTCTAAAGATGGAAGGACCTGCAAAAGTAGGAAGAACAACAGATAGAGTGCACAAGTAGGATGCATATGGAAAAGTAGGTGAAAGCATCCCAAACAACTAGTTAAATAGAGTAGTCATGCATTGTAATAGGGTTTTGGGATGAACAAAATAGGGTTTTAAGCCCTAGATTTTATGTATGAATATGTAAGGGGTTGGGAGAATAGGGGTTCCTCAGTGCTTCTGTTCTCTTCTATGGAAAATAGGAATCTATGTATGAATGTTGTGGAGATGATGTAGAGAGAGAAAGGATTGCATTGCAGAGTGACTAGGCTAGGAGAAAGAGAAATATAACCATGATGTGTCTTTGTAAGCATAGTGTGCAAGCCTGAAACAATTACCAAACACATAATAAAGAAGCCAATCATTGTGGACATAGCCCAGAGTTGGGTGAACCACGTTAAATGTTGTGCTAAATTTATTTATGTGATTGTTTATTGAATCTATCTGGATGCATATTAGAGTATATTTGTTTTATGTGTATTCATGGTGCAATAGTTATGATTGTTAAGTAATGATTTTATGTAGTAATGTGGAATATAATGTTAATATGAAGATCAGATCCACTAAGTAATAGAATAAGAGAACTTGCAAAATAACGCACACAAAAAATATAATTAAGAATGAATGGAGCAATAACCTCCCATTCCCTCACCAGTACAGAAACCTTGTTCTTGTAGTCCCAGTAGATACCTCAGGTGAGACTTCATCTGCACATGCAGGTGATGTCGAAAGGGTCGGTGCCTGAAGGGTTTTGTTGGTCAAATGATAACTTGAACCTAGGGTCTTAAAATCACGCGCAGTGCCAACAAATGGTTCTGTCGCCAACAAATTTATACATACACTAGACACAATTCCAAAGAATTGGTATTTGGAATTGGAAATGTGCTAAGCGACAACAAGATGGGATGAGCTAGTCCAAAGGTTCAAAGGCACATTTACATTTGAACGTGAATTCCCATCAATAGATGCAGTGCTATAGGATATTCGATTTAAGATCTTCTCATAATAAGGGTCGACGGAGGTGATACCACTATGCAATGCACATAAAGCCAATATAATCGTTCATGATTTATTCGAGTGCTACAATGTTGCTAAGGAATAATAGGATAAAGAAGATCACAGGAATGTACAAGTACATGAAAAAGAAGGAGAATGATAAATAGAATAGCTAGATCTTGAGTCTTCCATATACACACAAACTATAAAGACGCAGAAGGTAAACATTGGGACAATAGAGAATCCCAATTTTGCACATATAGGATATTATTGGAGTGATGAGACAACATATAAGATTGCAAAATTGTTGCGAGAATATCAAGATCTATTCCCAACTACATTCTCAGAGATGAAAGGGATAGTTGGGGACTTAGGCAAGATGAAGATTCCATTGAAACCATGTGCTAAGCTAGTGCGATAAATACCCTATAGATTAAATCCGAAGTCAATAGAGAAGGTGAAAGCCCAAATAGATAGGATGTTCAATGCAAGAAACATTAAACATGTGGAGGAATCAAAGTGGTTCAATCCCATGGTATTGCAAGATAAGAAGATAGGAGGAATCAAGATTTACGTGGACCTTAGGAAGCTGAAGGATGCATTTTTACATGACCCATTACCAACACCATTCACAGATGAGGTACTGGAGAATGTAGGAGGCCATGAGACTTACTCATTCACAGATGGATTCTCAAGGTACCATCAAATAAAAATTATGCAAAAAGACAGGTACAAGACCACGTTTGTGACAGAGTGGGGAAGTTATAAGTATACGGTAATTCCCTTTGGATTAAATAATTCCCCTACCGTCTTTTCCGAAGTTATGGTTGCAATGTTAAGGGAATTTATTCATAATTTCATCAAAGTATACTTAGACGATTGGAATGTGTTCAGTCTACTAAAGGATCACATAGAAGTACTCAGGATAATGTTGGATAGGTGTAGACAGTGTGAGATTTTGTTGAACCTAAAGAAGTGTATTTTTTTTGCATCGTTTGGAATTTTTTTGGGACATGTAGTCTGCAAGCAGGGATTACTAGTAGATCCAACCAAGATTGCAATAATTTTGGTTTTAGAACCACCTACATCAATAAGAAAACTGAGGTAAATTGTGGGTCACATAGGATATTACAGGAACTTTATCAAAGAATATGCGTAGATCACAACACCAATGGAAAAGTTGTTAAAGAAGGAAACAAAGTTACAATAGAACGAGGACTGTCAGAAGGGCTTGGACACCTTAAATAAAAATCTAGTAACCACATTTATTTTGATCTTTCCATATTGGAATAAAGAGTTCCATGTTCATGTAGATGCATCATCCATAACATTGGGCACAATACTCTATCAACCAGGGGATGGGGACATAGATTACCCAATTGCGTTTGTAAGGAAGAAGTTGTCTATAAAAAAAATTAATTACACCACTACAGAACGAGAAGGATTGGCAATGGTATATGAGCTACAAAAGTTCAGACATTATTTATTAGAATCTCACTTTAAGATCTAGATAAACCATTATGCATTAAAATAACTAGTGAACTACAAAAATTTGGGGGGGAGAACATGAAGATGGCTAATTCTGTTCCAGGAATATGATTTTGAGGTTGTGGTGAAACTTGGGAAGTTGAATGCAATGCTAGGTAATCTATCACACACATTATTAGGATAAGATGCGGGCAATTTAGATGACAACTTACTAGACACACAACTATTTTCAATTAAAATGGTGAATTGTTACTTCTCGAACATCATGCGGTTTCTAAGTACAAGAATGGCTCCATTAGAGATGAAAGTGGCATAGAAGAAACAACTAGTGGTGAAAGAAAAAAATTATCAGTTGGTTGCAGAAAATTTATACAAGTTTGGAGCAGACGAAATATTACAACGATGTGTGCTGGAACATGAAAAACTGATGATACTCACATAAGCATGAATAAATTATGTAGGGAAGGAAACTGCATAAAATATTTTTTGCATGAGGCTCTGGTGGCCTACACTTCACAGTGATGCTAAGGAATATTGGAAATCATGTGATTTATGTCAAAGAGTGGGAAAGACATCCAAGAGGGATGAAATGCCTTTAAATCCATAGGTTACCTTGCAAGTATTTGATAAATGGGCCATAGACTTTGTGGGGCCAACCAACCCATAAGAAATAATATCAGGGGAAACGTACATAATCACCATGACAGAGTACTTGACAATATGGGTAGAAGCAAAACCAGTTCTAGATTGCACCGTGGAGACTGCTGTGATATTTTTATTTGAGAATGTAGTCACATAGTTTGGTTGTCCACAGATATTACTCAGTGATCAAGGAACCCACTTTCTGAATAAACAAATTGAATCATTGACTGAGGAGTTTCAAATTCATCATCAGAATATTACCTCATATCATCCTCAGGCCAATGAGATAGTGGAAGATTTCAATAAAATCTTGGAGAATTCTTTGACAAAAAATTGCAACGTAGGGAGAGATGATTGGTACTTAAGAGTTCCAGCAGTGTTATGATATTACAGGACTACAAGTGAAAATTTGACAGAGCAAACACCTTTCAAGTTGGTCTATGGTAAATAAACAATGATGCCAATGAAATTTATTCTACCTAGATTGCACATTGCATTGATCAATGATCTATCAGACTTTGGGGAAATAGAGGAGAGATTGGCACAATTAGTACAACTTGAGCAATATCAGTTTGTTGTAGGTTTCCATCAACAAGTTAACAAGGAAAGAGAGAAGGCTTGGCATTATAGACACATTAAGAAAAAAAAATTCCAAGTGGGAGACTTAGTATTACTTTATGACAGTAAGTTTATGCGGCATCTAGGGAAGTTTAGAATGCACTGGTTAGGACCATATGCGATTCAACATGTAACAGAGACAAGTTTTACGCAGTTGGAAACCCTAAATGGAGAAGTACTTGGAGGAATGGTGAATGGAAGTCAACTGAAAATATATAGAGACGACCGACAATCTGTGGAGTAATATGGACTGCACCAAACCACATGTATCATAGTAGTTGTATTATAGTAGGAAGGAAAAACACAGAAAAACAAATAAAAAGTAGAAAAAGGAAGAAAAAAAATAGATATAGAAAAAAGAAAAATATTGTAGAGTAAAAGGCATAGGAGACTGCGCAAAAGGAAGGATTATTGCGCATCAAGAAAAAACTACGCCAATTGAGAAAATGAAACAAAAAATAAAATGACTGTGAAGCAACATATGTCTTGCACACTTTGGCACTGATAAGACCATTAAAATCATTAAATCATGGAATGACGACAATAATAGGGTAATTATAGGTTAGAAAGACGTCGTATAATATTAAATGGAAAATGTCATCAGAAATCACGACATATTGGCAATACGAGGAAAACATCATACAAGATATTTGGTAATATATTCACATTTATTTAACCATTCATCAACCAAATTGGCGGATTGGTCAAGTGATTTATTGCATGAAAATACATTCATAATTGGCAAGGAGGCACAAAAAAAGTGGAGGGTTGCTAAGAATAAATCATTTTTACTAAGAGTTGCATGTAAGAGAGAGCCAACTAGAGAAAACCAAAGTGAACCCGAGTCATTAAGAGTCAAATTACATCTACCAAAAAAAACTATAGAGAATGTAAGGAACTCATCACACAAGATGAATGACCTCGTAAAATGTTGGAGCGCCATCAACATCAAAGTGAAAAAAGTAAAAATGACCAATGGTTACACCATAGGTTGAGGAAATACCCAGAGCTTCGGCTTCAGCATCACATGAAATCTTCCACAAAGATTACCTCCCACCTAGGATGGATAATGTGCCACTAATCAACATACCAACAAATGGGAAATACCCACTAGAAACATCACCAGTCACACTTGGTGTAAGTATTGAAGGAGTTATGCTCAGAAAGTTTGTTGGCCTCAAGTTACCAGATCATGATATCACTAATGAGAAAACAATTCCCAGAGTTGGCCATGGAAAAATACTTGTGCACTAGGAGCGTACCAGGAACATGAGCGATAATGTTAGAGCCACAGGTGTGGGAAACTATATTGGAGAAGTCAGGAATACTAAATGATCCAGGTGGATTTCAGTGGCCACCCACCTTTTCCAACTGGCTCAAAATAGTTTTCTGGCAATTTTGGTAATTTACTATTTTTAGCAGTTTTTAACTTTCGGGGCCATTTTGAGGGCCTAAATGAAGGTTTTCTGGGATCGATATTATCAAATATAGAAAAAGGATTTGATTGAGACCTGTAAATGAATATCCTCAACGATACCTTTCCAATGATCTATCGTATTCCCCAAATGGAGATCATATGCCAAAGTTACGCCCTTGGGAAGTTTATACACCAAACTACCCAAAATAGGGTCCACAAAACTATTGGCTTTTCATCTTCTGCGGTTAGGGTTTTGGATTTTATTTGTGATAAAAAAGGCCTTTGGACCCTCATTATAAAATCATCTTCTTGCGAATGTGAGTAGCCATCACATCTCTTCCAAGAGATAAGCTACCACCATTCTAGCGAGTTTTTCACTCTGTATTTTTACAGTCTTTGTACATTTTCGCTCATTAATAGAAAATTGTGTATTATTGTATATCTGTGTTTATGGTTTCATCTATGATAAATTTATTTTATATTATTGGATATCCATGATATCTCTATACATTTCTTTATTATATCTCCGCTCTCATTCCGTGACGAAAATAATCTGGATCAGTGGTATCAGAGCACACTGCTCTTGATCGGGGTTTTCTTTCAGTGCATGTCCCTGACAAGTTTCAAGTATAGAAAGTTGGGTCTCGAGCTTGTCTCTCTTGAATAAAATATCTCTCGCATTCCTAAGAAACCCTCCATGGTGGAAGAAAAGAAAAATTACAGAGCAAACGATTCTATCAATCTGTTGCTTGAGCAAGCTCTCACGCGACAGAGGGACAACATGATGGAAAATTTTTCCCACATCCTTCAATGCCTACCGATAGAAATAGGAACATTTTCATAAAACAACCACTTTGGAAGCACCTCTCCTTTCAAGGTACATGTTAATTTTGATATTCCCATATTTGAAGGTTAGATAGATGTGGATTCCCTAGACAAATGGTTAATTCTGCTAGAAGGTTATTTCTTTGTTCACCATTTTTTCGACAGGGAAAAGATCACCTTCACACTCCTTAAAGCTCTCCCCCATGTCAAACATTGGTGGGAAACTTACTGGGAGAAAAGTTCCACAAAAGAGTCTGGAATATATGGGGCCAATCCCACTTTGGATTTTTTTGTGGATGCAGTAAAGGAACAATATCACCCTGTTGGAAACTATGAGGACCAGTATATGAGATGGAACACACTGCGGCAAGAGAGGGGCCAAGTAGTTTTGAAGTTCACCAATACCTTCCATACCTTGTGCACCAAGCTGAGTATCAAAGACTCTGAAAGACATTTAGTTCTAAAATACTGTGGGGATCTACATAGATACATCTAAACATAAATGGATTTTTTGGACATCTCATCACTCGATGCAGCTTATCGATATGTTGTTAAAATGGAGTACAAATTTAAGAACCAGAACACATAGGATTTTGGGTCTACAAATATGAAACAACCAAAGTATGATAAAGACTCCCCTAACAAACAGTCTCCTGAAAACTAGTCCAAGCCACAAGAAAAGAAGGGCCATAGCAAGACAAAGAAGGACACTAGAAAATGGTGTGATTTCCACAAAATCCCCTAGCACAACATCGATGAATGTTGCTCAAAATATTCATTGGTGGCCGATATCAAAGACAAGGATCTGAACAATGATTCAGAATTTGATTCTAAAAATACCTGTAAAAGATAGATCATTGGTGTAGACCCCACTGCTATTGTTGCAACCACAACAATTCAACCAGAAGAACCAACAGATCCTGAAGAGGGGGGGAGCCTTTTTCATTCATAGATGTAGGTGAAGGGGACCTCACTACATTTGATTGTTGATAGCAGAAGCCAGAAGAACCTCATATCAACAGAGGTCGTCAAAAAATTGGGATTGTCGACAACACCACTCCCACATCCATACAACATCGGGTGATTTCACCGGGGACAAGATCTTTATGTCATCCAACAATGTTTATTGTCATACGACATCCATCCCTTTAAGGATGAGGTATTATGTGATGTTTCCCCACTGGATGTTTGTGATGTTCTCTTGGGCCAACCATATATGTGGAAGCACCATGTTGTTTATGAGTCTCGACCCTACAGTGTCATTGTTTCTCTGGGGGGTCATCTCTATAGAATACCAGATGTATTTCCGACTAGTGTTCCACCTAAACAGTGCCACAAGGCAGTATCTCATACTACAAAATTCAACTTCTTCACAATCTGTTCAAAAGGTGAACAGAAGGATACTGCAATCAATAGTCTCGACCCAAGAACCTTCTATCCAACAGAAGCAAGTTGATAAGATTGAAACAAAGTGTAAATATTCTTTCTGAAAATAGGCATCTCATGTAGCTAGACTGGTTAAAAAGTTCCAACACTTCCATCCACAGGTTCGTGACAACCTTCAACAAGCTAAGTAGCGCAACTTCTCTAACAAGGCAAGCAGCTCATCAAGATGCACATTCAACAAATGATTTTCCCTCTCCCCCGGGCACTCATTGTAATGGAGACCATTTCTTCCTAAGGAGGGAGGATTTATCTAGGTGGATATTGGTGGCCACCCACCTTTTCCAACTGGCTCAAAATAGTTTTCTGGCAATTTCAGTAATTTACTATTTTTAGCAGTTTTTAACTTCTGGGGCCATTTTGAGGGCCTATATGAAGGTTTTTTTGGATATATCTTCTCAATGATATCAAAAGGCTCTGATTGAGCCCCTTAAATGAATATCCTCAATGATACCTTTCCAATGAGCTATCGTGCACCCTAAACAAAGATCATATGCCAAAGTTACGCCCCCGGGAAGTTGATACACCAAACTACCCAAAACAGGGTCAAAAAAATTGTTGGCTTTTCATCTTCCAGGGTTAGGGTTTTGGATTTTATTTATGATAAGAAAGGAATTTGGAGCTTCATTGTAAAATCATCTTCTTTTGAATGTGATTAGCCATCACATCTCTTCTTAGAGATAAGCTGCCACCATTCTAGCAAGTCTTTCACTCTGTATTTTTACAGTCATTGTACATTTTTCGCTCATTAATAGAAAATTGTGTATTACGATATCTCTGTGTTTATGGTTTCATATCTGATACATTTATGTTATATTATTGTATATCTGCGATATCTTTTTACATTTATTTATTATATCTCCACTCTCATTTCAGATGTAGTTTGGAAATAAATGCTTTTGTGAAGTTATTACTCAGTTGTGTCCATAGGGGGACATTGTGGCTTGGCCCCCCAGTTTTAATTGATACTGCATTGATTGCATAGATCACAAGGATTCCAAAATCTAACGAGGATCAGACCATTTTGTTCAACATGGTAGGGGAGAGAGATCTAACTAAAAAAATGAAGTAAACGTTCCAGACTTTCAAGGGAAAAAGGGGACTAGCTGTTAAAAACGTCAGTGATATCAATTTTTGGTTTTCAATGCAGGTATTATCCTACAAGTTGTTGTGAAAATGTAGGAAGGATGAAGTACCAGTGGCGTTAATTTTAGCTACATAAAAATGCATCGAAGGGGTTCAAATGAACTAGGCCACCTTCTTGGTGAACCAATCTTTGCAATATTGTATTGATGCCTAGGAAAAGGGCACATAGTTTCACTATTCATGGATTTTTATTTTGATTTGGCTGGTTGGATGACAGGAACCAGGTTATTACCAGTGCATGGGAACATTTGGTAGAGGTAGTTTGGTCGGGCGATATGCCAATATATGGAATATGCCAAAAAAGAGAAGAAACAAGACACTAATGTCACATTGTTTATATACTTTGATACTATTAGGTATCTAATCGAGCATACACCACGCATCTTAGGTGAGACAATGGAAACATACAAATACATTACAAGATTCAAAGCATGAATGCACCACATGTATGTGTACGAAAAGAATGACTCAATGCGCGAGTGGTTTCAAAATAGCTATAGGTTGACATTAGAGGATGTATGTCTAATTTTTAAAGATTGGGAATAAGGGTGGAAAACACTAGCAGAGAAAATGGGGAACCCAAAAGAGGAAGAAGAGTAGCATAAGAGTGATGGAGAACCAAATGAGGATGAGGAGGAGGGGAACAATAAAAACAACAGTGCAAGAGATATGCCTAGCCCATCCAAATCTCAAAGAAAACTCCCCACAAAAGGATTCAAATGAAAGGATAAGGGGAAGGAACTGGTAGGAGGCTCGCACAAGAAGACTAAAGCACACAAAGAAACCCCAGTTTATGTTGGATTACTTATAGGGGGGGTGAATCAGGAATAGAGAAATTTAATCATTTTTAACCATATAATCCAAGTGTTATATCAATGTATCATTATCATCCAATAACTTCAAAGTAAATAAGAAATGAACAAATGAACAATCATACACATACACAGTACACCGGTGTTTTACGTGGAAACCCAAAGCAGGAGAAAACCACATAATGATTTTCTTATATGTCTTGAAGAATTACATTCATTGGAAGCACCAACTTCCTTTGTTTTC
Source organism: Picea glauca (assembly GCA_000966675.3). Classification (NCBI taxonomy): domain Eukaryota; kingdom Viridiplantae; phylum Streptophyta; class Pinopsida; order Pinales; family Pinaceae; genus Picea; species Picea glauca. The sequence goes on along the minus strand of JZKD02S1788147.1, from coordinate 367,417 downwards.
TAGCTGCAACGGGAATGAGGCTCCAACCCCCTTGTTTCTCAGGCTACAACATGAAGGAAGATCCAACTCCCCTATTCTCTGCTACAACCAGAAGGAGGCTACAACCCCCTATGTTCTCCAACTACAACAGGAAGGTGGCTACAACCACCTGTTCTTTCCCTATCCAACCACCTTGAAGTAGAAGTAGAATGATGGAACCACTATCACACTATCACTGTGAGATATACCACTGTAAAACTGTACCACTAAACATGAACCATGCATCAACCTGTACGTCAAACTGTAATCAACGTGTACCATAAACAAGTGCATCAACCATGCACCAACCTATAGAAAACAACCTGTAATCAATTTGTAACATAAGAAGGTGCATCCAACCATGTACCAAGTATTTACCAATCATGTGTCAACTACTCATCAACTATGACTCATAAATATGTACCAACATCATTAACTATACACCTCATGTATGTGCCAACTCATCAACTACTTGTCTTAACCATGTACCCAACATGTACCTCAACCAAAATCTCTCATCAATATCATCATCCAAATATGATTTGTAACTATGTAATAGACCTGGTGTATATTATCACATACCTGCAAACGTTCCTTAACTTTAACAACAAGAGACTAGAATTTTCATCAAACTTTTCTTTAGTCTCACATGAATAGTTTTGGATTAGTCAATAACCCTAACTTGAAATAATCATAACTATGTACCTGTCATGAATAAAGATCTGAAACTGATACACAATGTTCTCCAGTGTGTTTTATGCAATTCCTCGAGGTGTCACTACTTGGAACCTCTCAGAAAATGACTTATAGAAAAAATTGCATACCTTGTTGAATTTTTTCTTATTCTAGAGAGCGAACTTGTAGAGCGTGCCCCGCATGAAATGTTTGTTGAATCGATCTGAAAATGTTACACAAATTAATATAGATTGTACTATAACTAACACATTTTTTCTTACTAAATTTGGATCTGTTATGAATAAGTTATGACATTTTTACCCGAAACACTTGTTTTATACTACTTTCAGGACTAGCCACAAACTTAATTTTTTACCACCCACAAGATTAATTTTTTACCACAGATACTTGGATATGTTTCCTCAATGGCCTATCAATCTCAGGGTCTAGATCATTCTAGAAAAAAATTATTGCGAAAATGGTGAGATGACCTGTAAATAACATACCTTAGAAAGCATCATCAAAAGAATTTATCCTCCCTTGAATTTCGACCCTCTTTTCTTCACCTTCCTTGTAAAATTCATCTTATATATACTATGGTTACCTCGGTCACCTATATATATTCAATATTCTCAAGTGTGATGTTAAATGAGAGAGCCTTTCCTCTTATTTATACTCTCCATCTTCTAGGTCAGTTAACCCATTTCTAGGTCACTTAACCTGTTTCTAGGTCAGTTAACCCATTTCTAGGTCACTTAACCTGTTTCTAGGTCAGTTAACCCATTTCTAGGTCACATAACCCATTTATAGGTCACTTAACCTATTTTCCTCATTTTTAGGGTTAACCACTTTCCATAATTAGAAAGTTCTCCATTACTTTATCATTTAAATATTCCTCCTTGACTTTGTCACTTCACTTTATCATTTAAATAATCTTCTTTGATTTTGTCAGTTCACTTTATTATTTAATAATCCTTCTTGAATTTGTCACTTTACTTTATCACTTAAATAATAAATTATTCTTTGCAAGCTCTTTGACCTCTTTGACCTTTTGGGGCTTCAAGCCAACATATGAGGGTCCTCCAATTTCGTAAGGCCATAACTCTCAAACCATGAGGAGTTATGTGACGTTCCACATACCACAAAAAATGGCAGGACATGTACTATCCATATAGAATAGTATTACCTTCAAATATATTAAAATTCGTACCATTATACATGAAACAACCTTGGGTCCATTACCCAAACCTTTGTGCTACCAACATTCTCTACCATACTTTCTTCAAGGGTTGACATCAATGACAACCAACCTTAATCAACAATATCCCCCTTTGGCATTGATGGCAACACTTTGATGCAATACTGAAATTATGTCATGCAATATTGAAGTTATATCACTCATGATCCCCTAGGAAACATGCCTTTGTCCTTTGCATATCTGTGACCATTTTTCCCCCTGGAACCATGCCTCTGTCCTATGCATCTGATGAATCTCTTCCCCTTTGTCATCAATGGCAAAGGTATCTTTCCATCTGGGGTTCCTCCCCCTGACTGAATTGTCCTCTTTATGGTGCTTCCTTGTGTACATCTAAGACATATAAGATAAGCATTCAAAATAATTCATTTTGGAGTATAAATAACTTTGAGTCTCTGGCGAAGATACTCAAAGGATTCTCATGGAAGTGGTTTTGTAAAGATGTCTACCAAATGTTATTTTGTGCCCACATACTCAACCTGATGTTCTTTTCTGCAACATGTTCCTGTAGAAAGTGATATTTTATTGTAATGTGCTTCGTCTTGGAGTGCATCACCAGGTTCTTTAAGATACTGATGGTGCTTGTATTATCACAATAGATTGGAATGGGCTCATCATAATCAACCTGTATATATGCCAAATTTTGTTTCATCCAAAGAACATGTGTACAACATGATGTTGTTGCAATATACTCTGCCTAGGCTGTAGATAGAGATACTGATGATTGTTTCTTGCTTAGCCATGATACTAAACACTCACCCACATAGAACATTGCTCCACTAGTACGTCGTCGGTAATCAATACAACCTGGCCAAACTCCATATATGTAGGCAATAAGAGATAGATCCTTTCCTTTTGGGTACCATAATCCAAACTCTTATGTTCCTTTGAGATATATGAAAGTTCTCTTTACTACTAATACATGTGATTCATTTGGTGTTGCTTGAAATCATGCCATCTATCCAACTGCCTGCATTACATTTGCTCTAGATGTTGTCACATATAGTAGGCTGCCAATCATTGACCTATATTACCTCTATTCTGTAGACTTTGAATCATCATCTTTTCTTAAATTGCAATTGGTTTGCATGAGAGTGATAATTGGTTTGCAATATTCCATTCCGAACCTCTTTAGAATTTATATGATATACTTGGTTTGAGAAATAAAAATTTCTTGGTTACTTTGACATATCTAAAGTCCTAGAAAGAAGGATAGTTCTCCAAGTAATGACATTTCAAATTCAGTATGCATATCCTTTGCAAATTTATGGCTTACCTTGTCATCATCACTACCAAAAATAATATCATCAGCATAAACTTCAATTAATAAAATATTATCTTGACTTACCTTGATGTAGAGGTTGTTGCCTACACTTCCTTTTCTGAACCCTGCCTGTTGTAAATATTTATCCAGTCTAGAGTACCATGCTATAGGAGATTGTTTTAGACCATACAAGGCCTTCTTTAGTTTGCACACATAGTCTAAATTCTCTTAAAACTGAAATCCTTCTGGTTGTTCAATGTAGACTTTTTCTTCAAGTTCCCCATTCAGAAAAGATGATTTCACATCCATCTAATACACTTTAATATTTGTGGAGAATGCATAAGCTAAAAGAAATCAGATTACTTCCATTCTGGAAATTGGGGAAAATGTCTCTTCAAAATCAACTTCTTCAACCTGTGCATATCCTTTACATACCAATCTACATTCTGTCCTTGTAACCTGTCCATCTTCATTCAATTTATTCTTGTATACCCACTTTGCTTCCATCATATTCTTATCTTTTGGTCTTGGAACCAATTCCCAAGTGTCATTTTTCTCTATTTGATCTAATTCTTCATCCATGGCCTTGTTCCAAAATTCATCCTTGCTGGCCTCTTAAAAATAGTTTGGTTCAATCGTAGATGTGAGTGCTAGGTGTGTTTGTTCTGGTGAATAGATTCTTCTTCTAGTCTCAAATCCTACGTATTTGTTTCTGATAATCTGAACTGAAGGATGATTCTTATGTACTCATCTGCTAGGTGTCTTTGGAGGCACTTGCTGAACTTTCTCTTATGATCCTGTCGAATTCTCCTCATCTTCCTCTTCTACTTCCTTTTCATCTCCCGCTTCTTCTTTGAAAATTTGTTCCATTGATTCATTTTCTTCTTCCTTTGATTATGGTCTTCCTATTTTATCAATTGTTACATTGATTTTTTCTACAACTTTGTTCAATATCATATTGTAACACTTGTATGCTTTCCTTGTACTTGAGTAACCAACAAGTACTCCTTTTTCCACATGAGAGTCAAACTTTCCCATTTTTCCATCTTTTCTTTTGATGTATCATTTGCTTCCAAAAACTCTGAAGTGCTTCACATTTGCTAGTCTTCCTTTCCATATCTCGTAGGGAGTTTTTTCAGTGTTGTTTCTGAGCATTACTCTATTTTAAATGTGAACCATTGTATGCATTGTCTGTGTCCAAAATATATTTTTCAATTTAGAATCCATTAGCATTGTTCGAGCCATTTCCTATACTGCGTTGTTTTTTTTTTCAACAACTCCATTCTGTTGAGGTGTCCTAGCAACGGAGAATTTCCTTTTTATTCCATGATTGTTGCACTAGTCCATAAATTCCTTTGAAGTGAACTCTCCTTCATTATTAGATCTCAAGCATTTGATTTTTGAATCCATTTCATTTTCAACCATTTCCTTGTAGGTCTTGAAGTTTTCAAAAGCTTCTGACTTATTCTTGAGAAAGAAAATTGTAGTCATTCTTGTATAATCATCAACTAATAACATAAAGTATTTCTCACCTTTTAAACCCTTTGTTGTAGTTGGTCCAACTAGATCAGTATGCACAATTTCCAGTGGTCTCGTCATTCAATATTCCTTTGATTTGAAACTAGTCTTTGTTTACTTTCCTTGTTGACAATGCTTGCATAAAGTGTTGGTTGGTTTCGTGATCTAGGGAATTTCTCTGACTGCTTATCTTCTGTTGACTTTAACAAGGTTATCAAAATATATGTGACCCATTATTTTGTACCATAGCCAACTTTCATCTTCCTTTCCTAGACAAAACTTTTCATTTCCAATTTCACTTAATACATATATCTTGCTTGAAGTTCTCGCAGCCATAGTAATCAATTTTCATGAACCTTCTTTTCTTATCTCGCATTTTTGTGAATCAAAAGTAACTTTATGAACTTGGTCACACATTTGACTCACACTTAGAAGATTATGTTTCATATCTTCTACTAGTAGAGCATTTTTTTCTTTGGTATTCTTGTTCCCAATTCTAACTGTGTCTTTTCCAATGATTTTAGTTGAATCATCATTTCCAAAGGAGACCGATCCATCTCTTTCCTTTCGTAATGTAAGAAACATGTCTCTATCACTTGTCATGTGTTTTGAACAACCACTGTCAACATACCAACCACGTTTCTTCTGCTTAGCCTGTAGAGCAATTGTGCATTCTTCATTGCTATATTGATCCTGCTTTATTATCCATGTCCTTTTCTAAGATTCTTGTTTGTGACTGTTGTTATTTTGTTGTGGTTCTCTAGGAGGGACCGTCATTCTGCAATATTTGGCCGTGTGTCCAAAATTGTTACATTTGTAACATTCCACTTCAGTACTCAAAGATTCAAACCTATTGTAACTTCTTCTTTGTGTTTCACTAGGCCTTCTTGGATAACCCCTTTGTGTATGAATTTTAAATTTGTTTGTGTTCCTGTTGTTAGCTTTTCAATTCATAGCTTTATGTCCAAAATTATTACATGCATAACATAAACCAAGAAAGATAGTTTGACACCTGGGAGTTGAAAATATTCTGAAATGAGGTACTCTTATAAATTCTTCTTCTTCCTAAGGCTTATCTGTCAGTTGTTGATTATGAAATTTGAATCTTTTCGATGGAGGAGTGTCCCTATAATCTTCCTTGTAGATCTTCCTATCCCCCTTGATTATTTTTGCGTAGCTTTTTGGATATGTTTCTTTCTCTATTTTTTTGGAGCTTGATCCTTTTTCTGTCTGATTGTATCCAAGTCTAGACCTGTCATGATGAGATTTTTTACTGCTGATAATGTCATCCAAAACATTTGAGTTGTTCTGCTTATTTTTCTTTTGAAGATCCTTTTTTAATGTGACAATCGTTGCTTCCAAATTTCCAATGATCGTGTCTTTTTCTTCTAGTTGTTCTTTGAGTGCTTCTTCAATTCTTTTATATTCTTCTATTTGAACCTTCAAATTTGTGATCATTTGTTCTAGTTCTTGAGTGTCTTCATTCTTCTCTAGTTATTCTTGTAGTTTCTTGTTTTTCTTATTTTCTCTTCTGATAACTTCTATGGCACACATTAATTCCTCTCGGTAGTCAACTTCTACCTCTTCAATTTATTCTTTGACTTCATCATATTCTTCTTCAAATTCTTCATATTCTTCTTTTGATTCTTCTTTATCAGAGTCTTCTACTTCCATGAATAGAACTCTTTATGTATCACTGTCACTGACTTCATCTTCATCTAATGATGATATGTGTTGTTTGGTGCATAAGATTTTCTTGAAAACTTTCTTTGTGGTTCTTTTTCCTTTATATGTTTGTTTTCCTTTTGAGTAGCCTTCATCATTTCTCTTTTTATTATAAGGACATTTGTTAGCAAAATGACCAATACCATCAAAATTAAAACAAATTAAAGGAAGCTTACCTCTATACCTATCGTTGGTTCCCTTGTTCAGTCTTTTGACAAAGTTGGCCACTTCTTCATCGTCTTCCGAGACGTCACTGTTGCTACTATGTTATTATTTTTTCCTTCCCTATTGCTTTGACTTTTTGGATGCTTTTTGGATGCTTCTTTTATATTTGGATTTTCCTGTTCAGATCTCATTTCATATGATATGAATATTCCATGTAATTCGTCCATGCTTATTGAGTTTAGATCAGATCTTTCTTCTAGTGTTGATATCTTAGGGTCAAATCTCACAGGAAGAGATCTTAGTACTTTTTGAACAATTACAGATTCTTTGATTTCTTCTCCCAATCCTATGATTACATTTACTGTTTCATCAAATCGTAAAAAATAAGCTGCAATATTCTCATCTTCCTTCATATTAAGTTGTTCGAACTGACCTCTGTAAGTTTGAATCTGTGTTGCTTTGACTTTTGAATCTCCTTCATAAATATTTTGAAGTTTGTCCCAAATCTCTTTAGCGGATTTACAATGTGAAACTTTGGTAAATACTATTTCACTAAGACCATTCAGAAGTGCATTTTTGGCTTCAGAATTATTCTGACCGAGTTTCACTTCTTTGTCATTTGTTGGTGGAACTGTTGGTCCTGTGTATCCATCTAGAATTGATTGTCAAATTTCAAATCCCTCTGCCTGCATATATGTTTTCAGCCTTATGCTCCAAAATGCATACTTTTGTCCATTGAACTGTGGTATTCCATTTTTATATAAGTTGTTTCTCTCCATGATCTACCTTTCAGTGGTTACATTGATTTATGAAAGAACCTTCTCTGATACCAATTGTTGGATTACTGATAGGGGGGTGAATTATTAATAGAGCAATTTAATCCTTTTTAACCATATAATCCAAGTGTTATATCAATGCAGCATTATCATCCAATAATTGCAGAGTAAATAAGCAATGAAAAAATAAACAATCATACACATAAAAAATACACCAATGTTTTACGTGGAATCCCAAAGTAGGAGAAAACCACAGAATTTTTTTTCTTATATGTCTTGAAGAATTACATTCGTTGGAAGCACCAACTTCCTTTGTTTTCTAGTTGTAACTGGAAGGAGGCTCCAACCCCCTTGTTTCTCAAGCTACAACCTGAAGGAATCTCCAACTCCCCTATTCTCTTGCTACAACCTGAAGGAGGCTACAAGCCCCTATGTTCTCCAGCTACAACCAGAAGGTGGCTACAACCACCTGTCCTTGCCTTGTCTAACCGACCTAAAGTAGAAGTAGAATGATGGAACCAATTCCACACTATTACTTTGAGATATATCACTGTAAACCTATACCAATAAACCTAAACCATGCATCAAACATGTATCAACCTGTACCTCAACCTATAATCAACATGTACCATAAACAAGTGCATCAACCATGCACCAACTTGTACCAAACAACCTGTAATCAACATGTACCATAAACAGGTGCATCCAACCATGTACCAAGTATGTACCAATCATGTTTCAACTACTCATCAACTATGACTCATCAATATGTACTAACATCATCAACTATACACCTCATGTATGTGCCAACTCATCAACTACTTGTCTCAACCATGTACCCAACATGTACCTCAACCAAAATCTCTCATCAATATCATTATACAAATATGATTTGTAACTCTATAATAGACCTAGTGTATATGATCACATACATGTAAAACTTTGTTAACTTTAACAACAAGAGACTAGCATTTTCATCAAACTTTTCTTTAGTCTCACGTGACTAGTTTTGGATTAGTCAACAACCCTAACTTGAAATAATCATAAATATGTACCTATAATGAATAAAGATTTGAAACTGATATACAATGTTCTTCATTGTGTTTTATGCAATTCATCCATGTTTCACTACTTGGAACCTCTCAAAAAAGGAGTTATAGCAAAAATGACATACCTTGCTGAATTATGGCTTATTCTAGAGAGTGACTTTGTAGAGCGTGCCCTGCACAAAATATTTGTTGAATCAATTTGAAACTATTACAAAGAATACTACAGACTGTACTCTAACCAACACATTTTTTCTTACTAAATTTCTATCTGTTATGAATAAGTTATGATGTTTTTACTCGAAACACCTATTTTAGACTAGTTTCAAGACTAGCCACAAACCCTATTTTCCACGGAGTGTAAATCCAAACATACAATGAACCACAAGATTAATTTTTTACCATAGATACTTGGATATGTTTCCTCAATGGCCTATCAATCTCATGGTCTGAATCATTCTAGAAAAAAAAATTATTGCGAAAATGGTGAGATGGCCTGCAAATAACATACCTTAGAAAGTATCATCAAAAGAATTTATCCTCCCTTGAATTCTGACCTTCTTTTCTTCACCTTTCCTCTGAAATTAGGCTTAGATATACTTTGGTTACCTCAATCACCTATAGATATTCAATATTCTCAAGTTTGATATTAAATGAGAGAGCCTTGCCTCTTATTTATACTCTCCATCTTCTAGGTCACTTAACCCATTTCTAGGTCACTTAACCCATTTATAGGTCACTTAACCTATTTTCCTCATTTTTAGGG
>JZKD02S1788147.1:308427-328847 GCA_000966675.3 Picea glauca | reverse complement strand
TAAGGTGAACGTAGCGACATGGGCCAGGGAGGGTTAGTGAATGACAGCCGAGGTTTCATTAGTAATACAACAAACTAAATATTCCAAAAAAAGAAAATGTTTCCATTCTAAATGCAAACACCCAACCTTTAGCCATGAAACAATTTCAATCAAATTCAGATGGAACCTTAACAAGTTTAACCAATTCATTTTTTTTCAAATCAACAAGCCAACCAAGCTTAAATCTTAAGCAATCTACTCTGCAAAATTAAATGGCGTACCGTTGCCTTTTTCCTACTCCAAGTGTTGTCCACGCGCTCCGTCTCGCTCCTGCTCGCCGACCGTCGAGACTACACCGGTACCTCCCAGCCAATCGCTAGGGCTACTCTGCTTCCCCCTTAGCCCCCCGAGCCGCAAAGGGGCCACACACTATCCAGATGGTAAGTCTAGCTTCCCAGCTTGCCTCGTAAGGCCGAGCTACCACTCCAATCCGAGCTGGAAAATCCCAACTCCTCACAAGTAATCAGTCAAGACACAAATCTGGCAGCGTAACCTTACACTAACAGTCGATCCCTTCTTCCTTATCTCCCTTTTCTTTTATAGAGTTTTGAGACCCACCAACTTTCCTAATTCACATTTTAAATTAAGTTTCAATAAAATATTCTAAATATTCTCCATCGTACAAGTGTCGTCTATCCCCCTCTTTTCTCCAATAAATATTTTTTTTAAATTTATTAATTGTCTCAAATCCCTCACCCACCTAGAGTCTCTTCTAAACTTACTCCTAGGTGTTCCTAGATCCCCTTACATGTTTTAAATACTTTCCTAAAAAAATATGTTACTAAATTTGCTCAGATCAGCAGATTCTTAAATGCAGATTCCTTCCTATGTTGACCTTGTTTTTTACCATAAGTTCCCATCTTTCCTTTATTATGTTTCCTCCATTTACTTAGTTTCCCAATTTTTATTATTCCCTTCCTTCCCCTTTTTATTAGACCCAAAATGGCAGTTGTGCTATTAAATCTTTTCCATTTATGATTTATTTAATATCTTTTGTACTTTCACAAGTTAGGAAATAATTTCTTCTTTGTAAAATTTTAAAACCATTAGTTTTAATTTAATTCTTACCCTCATCATTACCCCAAGAATTTTACGAAGACCCAACTATTACTTAAGTGGGTTTTTGTTTAAATTGTTATTTTTATTCTAGGGTCTTTTTCTTAAGGTTAGGCTAAATTTTCACCCTAGAAAATTTTTAGACTTAGGACTTAGATTCTGAACTGGGCGACACTTGGTTAGAGAAGTTGTTTAAGGATTTCTTAAGGCGTTATTGTCTTAGGGCTATTTAGGTTTGTTTCCTTCATCAACATCAATGCGACGTGCCCTTCAAGACGCAGCATGTGCTCCAAGGGTGCCACTCGCCTCGTTCGTTTCCTTTACGCGACGTGCCCTTGAGGATGCCCCACGTGCTCCAAGGGTGCCACTCACTTCTTTTGTTTCTTTTGTGCGAAGTGCCCTTCAGGATGCACCACGTGCTCCTAGGGTGCCACTCGCCAACTTGTGTTTCTTTTGTGTGATGTGTCCTTCAGGTACACCACGTGCTCCAAGGGTGCCACTCGCCAACTTGACTGATTGGTAGACATCTATAACCCCTGGAGTCAACACTCCTCCAGGTGAACTTGTGGGAGTCTAAGGGCTCTAAGGAATAAGGCCCCCGCCTTATTGTGCACCCCTTAGAATCATCGTGAGCGACTATCGTAGTTCGCCCTCACGACATCGTGGATCCTCTCGAACTAGGTAATCGTTAACCTACAGTTCGAGCCACGACGGGAGTGCTAGTAGGCTGTGGCAGGGTTTTTGTCCACCCCTCTCCCTCAACCCCTCTGGAAATCATGTGTGGCCCCTTTACTTCATATGTGAGTTTGTTCGGCAAGCTATCGTCAGCCTGCATCATCAAAAATCATGTCAGAACATGTCAACATCATATCATCAAATCAATGAAATATCACGGTAAATAAATCAACCCAAATAGCACACTTCCTGACTCAATCCGGAGTCCAAGGGGTTCCACCGATGCTTTTGCATCCTCAAGGTCCAAAACCCTGCACACTCAATAAATCTGAGTCAATAGCACCTGTCTACGTCAAAGCAGTAAAACATCATGTCATCTATCATAACGCATCATAATCAAGGATAAATGTTTTAACATCAAAAAAAGTCCAGATCACTTGAGAGCAAGTGTCCTCAAAGAATAAGTTTTCTCAGTGCATCAGAGCGGGATGTTACATACAACCCCCTCTTGGTCTAAACTTCGTCTCGAAGTTTCTCAGTATAAATGCTGAAATAAAAGTACCACGGTATCATAAGTCTATCTATCAAACAAAAATGGGAACTGTTGGTGCATATCATATGCGTCCTCCCAGGTCGCCGAGTGTGGACTATAACTGTCCCACTGGACCTTGACCTGATCTACCATCTGACATCGTAACTGTCGAACACGATGATCTAAGATGCGGACTGGCTCAGCCATGAGCGCTCCCTCGTCCGATACCTGCAAGGAACTCATGTCAATCACATGTGTAGGATCACTAATATAATGTCTCAAAACAGATACATGAAAAACATCTTTCATACACCTCAAAGAATCAGGCAAGGCTAGTCGATAGGTCACAATCCCGTTTCTCTCCACAATCTCAAAAGGTCCCACAAACCTAGGAGAGAGTTTAGATCCATTTCCAAACTTGATTGAACTCTTATGTGGTTTAACCCGCAAGAAGACTCGATCGCCGACCTCATAACTATGGTCGACTCGATGCGCATCGACATAACTCTTCTGTCGATCCTGCGCTTCTTTAATCCTTTGTCTTATCATTTGCATTTGTTCTTCCATTTCTTGGATCGCTTCTGGTCCCACCAGGACCCTATCCTCAAGTCGATCCCAGCTCAAAGGCATCCGACACGGTCGCCCGTAAAAAAACTCAAAAGGTGCCATCTTAATGGTGCTCTGGTAACCGTTGTTGTAAGTGAACTCTACTAGAGGCAAGAATTCTTCCCAATGCTTTTGTTGGTCCATCACGTACATGCGCAACATGTCTTCCAAGGTTTGGTTTGTTCATTTGGTCTATCCATCAGTCTCTGGGTGATACGCAGTACTAAAGTTAAGTTGGGTTCCCAAGGCTTCTTGGAAACTCATCCAAAATCGTCTAGTAAACACCGATTCTCGATCGGATATAATCTTTTTAGGCACGCCATGCAGCCTCACAATCTCACTGATGAATACTCTCGCTATGTCAGGGGCCTGATACATCGTACGCACAGGGATAAAGTGAGCACTCTTCGTCAGAGTGTCAACTACTACAAAAATTGAGTCGTGTCTCCTTGCTGTCAGTGGCAATCCAATAATAAAATCCATCAAAATAACTTCCCATTTCGATTCTGGAATGGCATGTGGTTGAAGTAATTCTTTCGGGTGTCTATGTTCAGCCTTTACCTGCTGACATTTTAGACATCTAGCCACAAAGTTGATTATGTCAGCCTTCATTCCCTTCCAGAAGAATAAGGGTTTAAGGTCTGCCCTCATCTTCGTGACTCCTCGGTGAGCCATGTAAACTGCTCTATGAGCCTCACTCAGGATCAACATCCTCAACTCGTCATTGGGCGGTACATAAATACGACCTCTAAACCTCAATAAACCATTGCTATCAAATGAATATCTCTCATATCGTGGTACCATCATTGTGTTTTGTCTGATAAAATCCTCGACTTCTTTGTACTAGTCATCATCACGCTGTAAAGTGAGAATCTTCTCACATAGATTCGTTTGAAGAGGCAACACCGAAAAGATGCGTGGTCTCTGACTCAAAGAATCAGCCACTCGGTTCATTGTTCCCTTTATGTAAGTAATCTCGAAGTCATACTCGCTAAGCAATTCCGACCAACGTCGTTGTCGCACGTTCAGGTCGCTTTGCGTGAAGATGTGTTGCAGCCCACAATGATCAGTCTTTAATTCAAATTTTCGTCCAACAAGGTAGTGACTCCAAACCTTTAAGGCATATACGATGGCTAATAACTCCAAATCATGCGTCGCGTAGTTCTCCTCATGCCTTCTCAATTTCCTCGAAATGTAAGCAATCACTCGTCCGTCTTACATCAAGACTCTGCCTAAACCTTCCTTGGATGCATCAGTGCATACCAAGAAGTCTGCATCCATGTCAGGGACCTTTAGTATCGGCGCTATGGTCAACAACTATTTCAACCTTCTAAATGCTTCCACGCATTTCTCGATCCAAACAAACTTCTTGTTTTTCTTCTGCAATTCCGTAATCAGATTTTCTATCTTCGAAAATCCCTCGAAAAACCATCGATAGTATCATGCTAAACCCATAAAACTACACACTTCAGTGACATTCGTTGGCACATGCCATTCCATAATAGCCTCAACCTTTGTTGGATCCATGGTGATGCCTTTGTTGGAGATCACATGCCCTAAGTAGTGAATCCTCGATTGATAAAAAGAGCATTTGAACAACTTCCCATACAATTTGTGCTCTCGTAGACACTATAGTACCAAGCGCAAGTGCTCGTCATGCTCCTCCGTCGTCCGAGAGTAGATCAAGATATCGTCAATGAATACTTGGACGAACTTGTCCAAGTACTTACGGAACACTCCGTTCATCAAACTCATGAATACCCCTGGGGCGTTCATCAGTCCAAACGATAAAACAGTAAACTCATAATGTCCAAATCTCATCTTAAAGGCGGTCTTAGGGACGTCCTCCTCCTTGATCCGCAACTGGTGATACCCTGATCGCAAATTCATCTTGGAAAACACCGTCGCACCCTTCATTTGATCAAACAGATCATCAATTCTTGGTAAGGGATACTGATTCTTGATCATAGCCTTGTTCAGTTGATGATAGTCAATGAAAAGCCTCCGTGATCCGTCCTTATTTCGTATGAAAATAATTGGTGCACCCCACGGTGACACACTAGGGCATATCAGTCCCAGGTCCAACAACTCCTTTAGTTGCATTTTCATCTCTTGCAACTCCGGGGTCTACATTCGATAAGGCATTCTTGCTATCAGTTTGGTCCCCGATTTCAGGTCTATGGTAAACTCCAATTCCCCTTCCGGTGGCATCCCAGGCAACTCCTCTGGAAATACGTCCGCAAACTCCTTCACCACTAGAAGTCATTCTAGACCTTCCGCTACTCTCTTTTTGTTTAGCGCGAGGATCACATAAATCTTGCACCCCTTGTGCATACTCTTCCATAACTGTAAGGAAGAGATGAACCTCAAGGATACTCCCTGGTTCCATCCTACAATCACATGTCTCTGTCCTTCATCATCGACCAAGCTCAATCGTTTCATCTTACAGTTGAGGATCGCCTCATGCGATTCCAACCAATCCATACCAATCACGACGTCATAAGATCCTAAGATCGTGACATACAAGTTGAACCTCATGAAAAACTCTCCCAGGTTAAGGGCATAGCCCGTAACCTTTCCTCCAACCTTCTGTTTGGCTCCTGAAGCCATCTCTACGAAGCTAAACTTGTCATGTTCAACTGCCTTTACCTTAATCCTTTTTAGCACTGCACCAGAAATGAAACTCTCAGTAGCACATGGGTCTATCAAAATACTAAGGGTCTGATCAGTGACAGAACCTGTCGTCTTGAGCACAGTCGATTGGTGCTTGGCCTGGCAGTTATTCACTGTCGCATGAATCCAATGGGCCTTGCCCATATCTCCCACGGTAGTGGGTCTAGATGATCCAAACACTCTGGTATTCTCCATAGGATAGTCATGCTGGTAGTGTGGGTCCCCACATGTCCAACACCCCTTCTTTGGCCCAGTAGTCCTGGTACCCGAAGTAGAAGATGGCGGCCCACCGGCCTAGAACCCAGGTATGTTCTGTTAAACAGACCCAAACTACTGTTGCTGCGGCCGACACTGCAGTTGATGTTGTGGTCCCTGATAAGGTGTCCACTGTTGAGGTGGCAGTCGTCTGGGTGTAGTGAAAGTGGATCCTCTCTGGAAGCCACGATATCCTGGTGTATGTCTCGCTAGTGTCTGATGCTGCGGTGTACCAGATGAACCTTGCCCTGCTGGTCTCGCTGGAGTCCTGGTCTGACCCCCGCTGATAAGCTCCTCCTCTACTATGAGGGCCTTTTAGATAGTGTCGTGCAAGGTTTGAGGCATCAAGATCCTAACCTTTGCACGCAGGCTTTCGTTAAGGCCAAACACGAACCGATTGACCTTGAGTTTCTCTGTGTTAAGGTGCGGAGCATACCAGAGCAGCTCCATGAAACGTGCCTCGTACTCGGGCACCGTACGACCTCCCTGTCATAATTCATTGAACTCATTGAGCTAATGCTAAATGAATTCCTCAGAAAGGTACCTCTCTCGGAACCATTCCTCGAATAGTTCCCATGACACGTCTTCAACGGCCATGTTCAGCTACAGCAAGAGCGTCTTCCACCATAGAAGAGCACTCCCCTTCAGTTGAAAGACCACCATGCGGACCTTCATGTTGGAGGTATAATCGCGAAGTGCGAAGCACATCACCATATTATCCAACCATGCCTCGATGGAAGCGCCATCCGGGGCACCAAAGAACTCGGGAAATTTAACCTTCTCGAGTTCACGGTGAATGCTACCTGTAACGGCTGGTGCGCGCGGCGAAACCTCAGCGGGTGCCGGCGCCCTGGCCTCGTCTCTATCCAATCGACTGATCAGTGCCTCGGACATGCGTTGAAAAGATCTCATCATCCCAACAACATCACCAACTGCTATCTTCTCCTGTCCGAGAACTGGCTCGCCTCCCTGGGGGTTAGACCCCTCAGGTGTGGATGCTACTGGAGGCGTCACGTCTCCTCCCCTAGCACCCCTTCATCTACCTCCGCGGATTTCTCTAACCATGATTACCTGCACGCACACAATCAACTCGATCAACAACAGTATAATCAATTCTAATCATGTCAACGAAATAAGTAGCAAATCCCAAGTCGCGGTTCGAATCGGCTCTGATACCATATGTAACGAACCTCCTCGTTACGACCACAACTCTTTCACAGGTGCAATTTTTTTTTTTTTTCTGTTTAATGTGTGTGCGCGCATGAAAAAAAGGAAACGGACACACTTGACTCTACTTCGCCACCCGACGACTAACAAGACGCAACCACGATGATTACAATAAGAAGACGTAAGGCGCACAACAAGTAACTGCAAGCATTAAATGACATACTGGGTTAAGTACAGTACGAACACAGAAGGAAGAATCCGTAGTAGTATATTTTACTATTTCTTCACAGGAAAGCAGGGCGTTTAATCTTAGTTCTCTACTCCGAAGAGAGAATTTCAGATAGGCTCCTGGCCGACTGCTCAGGAAGAAACTAGTAACCCGACGACGAACAAGATGCAAGCAAGACGAACACAACAAGATGACATATGATGTACCACCGACAACTGCATGCATTAACGATGATCACTCAGAAATAAGTCAGACTGACTACCCATCCATCCTACCCTGCAATGGTTAGGACCTCCAAGACACATAAGCAACGCTCAAGCCCAAGTTCCCATCGATTTTAACCATTTAAGGTCTCAGGGCTGGCTACTGTTCTGAGGAACATGGAGGTGTCTACATCTCGCCCGACACAACAGACCAAGCAAATAAAATGCTAAATCAACGAACATCAATGATTAACTAAGCTTCATTATATCAACCACATTCTGTTTAACCAAGGGTGAGAGTACTTCTTACTATTAACCATCATACATTAACTTTAATTAACAATGTAGTAATAATATAGCTCTAAATCAATCCATCATCATCAATATTTATTGGCGCATTAAAACATTCACTCTCTGTACATGGTGCAAGGGTTGTTATTCCAATAATCATTGATAAATCTATAATGCAAGAAAACATGGGGATCCATCATTCATTATTACATAAATTCCTATTGCACACAAGTCTAAAATCTAAAACTCAAATTGTGACGAGAAGTCTACTTGCACAATAGTACGATAATCATCATTCAACCATCTAGAATAGGGGAATTCAAGCACCTTACTTAACAAGAAGGTAATCACACATCTGACCACCTGCAATACTAACAGAAAACTTCATTCCCTAATAGCTAACATCATCATTACAATTGTTTTATATTGCAGTAGCATTTCCCTACAACATAATCAACATTGCATGGCTTATTATAATAAGCTTGCAACCAATATAAAAATACCTCCCTATTATCTAACACTAACCTTACGTTGTCTTATGCTGCGATAACATTACCCTAAAACAGAGTTAACCTTACACGACAAAAACATTGCATGTACATAATAAGGATCTCACATTCATAAGTTATCTATGCTTAACATAGCCTTCTTCATAAGGCAAGAACCATGCGTTTAATTTATAGTTAATGTAATATGCTTAATCAACTTAACTCATTTATTAAAAATAAAAATGAAACATGGGATTTATCATCCAAGCAAAATTAACGTTAATCTCTAATTATAATGCCATAAATGATGCAACATCTAAAATCGCTAACTTAATCAAATCTAATCCAGAATAACGAATGGTTGAAGACTATTCATTAAGGCAGAATCATTTATTTATAATTAACGCAATATCCCAATCTATTAACTCATTCATTTGAGTAAAAGGGATTAGTTATGATTTATTAATTAAGGCAAGAATTTGACTTTAATATATAATTAGAAAGCCAAACTTTCACAACATTCTAAATTCATTAAACTCAATCAAATCAATTCAAGGATGATGAACAGTTGAAACCAACATTTAAGCAATATTCTACTATTTAAGCCACATTATAAAATCGTCAAGCACGCAATAATCACTGGTTAAAATCTGAATATCCAAATTCAGTCTAATAAGCAATATGCTTCTAAAATCGGAAATCTAAAGTCCAGAATCCTTCTAAAAGCAAGGAGCGTTTTAAAACTAGAATCCACCAATTAAGCATTATTCTAAAATCGTTTCAGGCAAGCATTAGAAAGGTGCACGGATATCACACCATGAATGGAGTAATAAATGTTTTTGAATGGTACGATTCACTATTTTACAATGATTCTGTGGGAGCTTCTTGGAGAAGGTTGATTTAACTGGTTATCTATCATAGACACCGAGGTTTCACCTGATCGAAAAGATGGCTTCAGCAGAACTGAGAATGAGGATCCAGGAGGTCTGCGGAGAGAAAGAAAAAGGTTCAAGGATGAGGTAAATGCACCAGGGCATATCGGTTCCAGTTTCATGCATGAGAAGGGAATCTTCACAGAATTCGAACTAGCACAGAAAATAAGCTAACTTCAACCCTAACAATATTGGTATCAATTGAAATGGCAGCCAGCAGTTAAATTCTAAATTTCTGCTCGGAAATGAAGCTTCTCAAAACAATAAAATCGATTGCCCATGATGCCAAAGATTGAGTTCTCAGATCAATTCACCAAAAACAAAATGCCCAGAATTAAATTGCCAGAATGAATTAAATTGCCAGAATGATTTAAATTGCCAGAAAGAATTAAATTGCCAGAATGAATTAATTTTCGAGAACGATTTAAATTGCCAGAACGATTTGAATTTCCAGAAGCGAATTAAATTGTCAAAATGAATTAAATTGCCAGAACGATTTAAATTTCCTGAAAGAATTAAATTGCCAGAATGAATTAATTTGCCAGAACGATTTAAATTGCCAGAATGATTTGAATTGCCAGAAGCGAATTAAATTTGCCAGAATGAATTAAATTGCCAAAACGATTTAAATTTTGCCTGAGCGAATGAAATTGCTAGATCGATTTTAATAGAACGAAATGCCAATACACTCAACAAAACTACAACAACAATGTAAAACGAATTGCCAGAACGATTTTACCTGAACGGAATGTCAATACACTCAACGAAGACAATAAAAAACACTCAGGGATAAAAAAAAAATGAAAATGCAGGGATGTATAGCAGCGCGTAGAGAGAATTTCATTCTCTTTTTTTGAAATAACAGTTGTGTTACCTATTGCTGGAACGAATCTCAGATCCAAAATTTCAAACAAAAAAATGCCAGGAGTAATACTCATATTTTAAATTTCCAGGAAGGGTAACAGCGCAAACTCAAACTGCCAGAACACATCATTACAAGGCTAAGTTATCCCTTTATACATGAGAAGTGGCCAATGTAAAAAATAAAATAAAATAAAAAATGAAGAGTAAGGTGAACGCGGCGACATGGGCCAGGGAGGGTTATTGAATGACAGTCGAGGCTTCATTAGTAATACAGCGAACTAAATATTCCAGAAAAAGAAAATGCTTCCATTCTAAATGCAAACACCCAACCTTCAGCCATGAAACAATTTCAATCAAATTCAGACAGAACCTTAACAAGTTTAACCAATTCATTTTTTTTCAAATCAACAATCCAACCAAGCTTAAATCTTAAGCAATCTACTCTGCAAAATTAAAGGGCGTACCGTTGCCTTTTTCCTGCTCCAAGCGTTGTCCGCGTGCTCGGTCCCGCTCCTGCTCGCCGACCGTCGAGACTACACCGGTACCTCCCAGCCAATCGCTAGGGGTACTCTGCTTCCCCCTTAGCCCCCCGAGCTGCAAAGGGGCCACACACTATCCAGATGGCAAGTCTAGCTTCCCAGCTCGCCTTGCAAGGCTGAGCTTCCACTCCAATCCGAGCTGAAAAATCCCAACTCCTCACAAGTAATCAGTCAAGTCACAAATCCAGCAGCATAACCTTACGCTAACAGTCGATCCCTTCTTCCTCATCTCCCTTTTCTTTTATAGAGTTTTGAGACCCACCAACTTTCCTAATTCACATTTTAAATTAAGTTTCAATAAAATATTCTAAATATTCTCCATCGCACAAGTGTCGTCTATCCCCCTCTTTTCTCCAATAAATATTTTCTTTAAATTTATTAATTGTCTAAAATCCCTCACCCACCTAGAGTCGCTCTTAAACTTACTCCTAGGTGTTCCTATATCCCCTTACATGTTTTAAATACTTTCCTAAAAAAATATGTTACTAAATTTGCTCAGATTAGCAGGTTCTTAAATGCAGATTCCTTCCTATGTTGACCTTGCTTTTTACCATAAGTTCCCATCTTTCCTTTATTATGTTTCCTCCATTTACTTAGTTTCCCAATTTTTGTTATTTCCTTCCTTCCCCTTTTTATTAGACCCAAAATGGCAGTTGCGCTATTAAATCTTTCCCATTTATGATTTATTTAATATCTTTTGTACTTTCACAAGTTAGGAAATAATTTCTTCTTTGTAAAATTTTAAAACCATTAGTTTTAATTTAATTCTTACCCTCATCATTACCCCAAGAATTTTACGAAGACCCAACTATTACTTCAGTGGGTTTTTGTTTAAATTGTTATTTTTATTCTAGGGTCTTTTTCTTAAGGTTAGGCTAAAATTTTACCCTAGAAAATTTTTAGACTTAGGACTTAGATTCTGAACTGGGCGACACTTGGTTAGGGAAGTTGTTTAAGGATTTCTTAAGGCGTTATTGTCATAGGGCTATTTAGTTTTGTTTCCTTCATCAACATCAATGCGACGTGCCCTTCAGGATGCACCACGTGCTCCAAGGGTGCCACTCGCCTCGTTCGTTTCCTTTTCACGACGTTCCCTTCAGGATGCCCCACGTGCTCTAAGGGTGCCACTCGCTTCTTGTGTTTCTTTTGTGCGACGTGCCCTTCAGGATGCACCACGTGCTCCAAAGGTGCCACTCGCCAAATTGTATTTCTTTTGTGTGACGTGCCCTTCAGAATGCACCACGTACTCCAAGGGTGCCACTCGCCAACTTGACTGATTGGTAGACATCTATAACCCCTGGAGTCAACACTCCTCCAGGTGAACTTGTGGGAGACTAAGGGCTCTAAGGAATAAGGCCCCCGCCTTATTGCACGCCCCTTAGAATCATCGTGAGAGACTGTCGCAGTCCTCCCTCACGACATCGTGGATCCTCTCGAACTAGGTAATCGTTAACCTACAGTTCGAGCCACGACGTGAGTGCTAGTAGGTTGTGGCAGGGCTGTTGTCCACCCCTCTCCCTCAACCCCTCTGGAAATCGTGTGTGGCCCCTTTACTCCATATGTGAGTCTGGTTGGTAAGCTATCGTCAGCCTGCATCATCAACAATCATGTCAGAATATGTCAACATCATATCATCAAATCAATGAAAAATCACGGTAAATATATCAACCCAAATAGCACACTCCCTAAATCAATCCAGAGTCCAAGGGGTTCCACCGATGCGTCTGCATCCTCAAGGTCCAAAACCCTGCACACTCAATAAAGCTGAGTCAATAGCACCTGTCTACCTCAAAGAAGTAAAACATCATATCATCTATCATAACGCATCATAATCAAGGATAAATATTTTAACATCAAAAAAAGTCCAGATCACTTTCGAGCAAGTGTCCTCAAAGAATAAGTTTTCTCAGTGCGCCAGAGCGGGATGTTACAGATTAAAAGACTAGGTGGAACTTTACAAATGGACCTTTCATATGCTACAGTACTCGTTTTGGGAGGTGAACATAAGAGATTGTATAGGGAAAGTTAGCTAGACTATATCATCAGTGATGAAAAAAATCCTACAAATCATCCAATTTATGTTGTAGATATTGATTTGGGCTCAAATGTTCTTCATTTTTCTGATTCTTTTCAGTCATGCTCAAAATTCCAAAGTCATATTTTGGCCAAACATGAGATAAAAGGTAGGGGTGTTCCTTTGTGGAAAATGTACTTTGATGGCTCTTTTTCAAAATATGGTGTTGGTGCTAGAATAATGTTCATTTTTCCTTCAAAAGAGGTGACTAATTTGTCTTTCAAACATGATTTTTAAGCGACCAACAATATTGAAAAATATGAAGCCTTGATTTTGGGGCTCAGGGTTGCAAAAGACATGAATATTGAGGGATTAACAATATTTGGAGATGTTGAATTGATTTTGAAACAAGTAAGAAACATTTATCAAACAAAGCATGTCAAACTGAAGGCTTATATTAATTAAGTTTGGGACTTGATTGACAATTTTTTCTCATCTTTTAACATATCTTTTGTTCCAAGAGATGTTAATTATTTGGTTGATTCTCTTGATGTTTCTGCAAGCAATTTTAAAGTTCCTCTGCCTCCCAAACTCAAGTATGATGTTGAGGTGAAGTATAGACCTGTAATCCCTAATAATGTCAAATACTAGAAAGTGTTTGAAGATGATGATGATTTGAAGAAATTATTTGAAATAGTTGATGAGTTTTCTGCAATGCATATAGACCAAGATGAAGACATTGAAGAAAATATACAAAATGACAAATTTGTAAATAAGATTTCAAACCATCATATTGTTCAATTGCCAAATAATCATATGCCCAGTGGGTTAGTGCCTTTGGAAAAGTTGTTTGAACATAATTATGTTCCTATGAAGCTAAACAATCAAGTGAAGATTTAGAACTGACTGATTGTAATTTGGGGAGTAAAAAACAACCAAAATTTGTAAGGTTGTCAAAAGGTTTAACAAAGAAACAAATGGATGAATATGTGAAGTTGTTGGAGTATTTTTCAGATGTTTTTGCATGGAAATATGAGGACTTTAATACCTATAATACAAGCATTATAGAGCACAATATTCCTTTAAAGGACAACAAAAATCCATTTAGGTAGAAGATCAGACAAATTAATCCTATGTTGCTTCCTATCATGGAAAGAGAGGTTAAAAAATTGTTCGATGCACAAATTATTATTCCTCTCAGATATTCATATTGGATATCCAATGTTGTTCTAGTCAGAAAGAAAAATGGGGAAATCAGACTCTGCGTGGACTTTAGGAATCTTAATAGATGCTCTAGGAAGGACAATTACCCTTTACCTAAGATGAAACATATGTTACAAAGGGTGATTGGTTCAAAGAGTATTTCCATGATTGATGGCTTCTTAGGCTACAAATAGATATATGTGCATCCATATGATAGAGAAAAGACGAATTTTACGACTCCATGGGGCACTTTCATGTATGCCAAGATGTTATTTGGATTAATGAATGCAGGGGAAACCTTCCAGCGAGAAATGGATATTGCTTTTGTTGGTGAGAAGGATAAATTTGTAGTGATTTATTTAGATGATATCATTGTTTTCTCTACATACGATCAAGAACATTTGCAACAATTGAAGAACTTTTTTTTGAAGTGTAGGATGTATGGACTTTCCTTATATCCTAAAATATCATAGTTTTCTATGAAAGAAGGTAAGTTACTAGGGAATATTTTTTCATTTAATGGTGTAAATATTGACCCTAAAAGGGTGGAAGCTATTCAGAAACTTACCTAACCAAGATCCAAGAAATAAATTCGATCCTTCCTAGGAAAAATCAATTTCTTGAGAAGGTTCATCTCCAATTTTGTTGAGCTGGTAAAATTCATTACAAATATGTTGAGGAAAAAAAGCGAATTAAAATGGACCACAGAGGCCAAAAATTCCTTTGAAATGATTAAGAAGGCTTTAGTTGATCCTCCTGTGTTGATAATCCTTGATTACACAAAAGAGTTCTTGATTTTTTTCCTTTTCTTATGATTATACATTGTAGTTGTGCTTCTACAGAAAAAACAAAGATGACCTGGAGAAACCTATTACTTTCTTCAATAGAGACTTAAGAGATGTTGAAATCAGGTATAATATCATGGAGAAACAAGCATATTCATTGGTAAAAGCTATCAAATCATTCAGAGTGTATGTCCTTCATTCAAAGATTATTACTTATGTACCCTCTAGTGCAGTGAGAGAAATTATTATTCAGCGTGATATTGATGGAAGAAGAAGCAAGTGGATTGAAAATATATTAGAGTTTGATTTGGAAATAAATCTAACCAATTTGGTTAAAGGATAGGGGTTAGCAAGATTGCTAGCAGAGTCAAATTGCAAAGCTCTAAGAGTGAATTTCATGGGTACAAAGCCTAGAAATTAGCAGTCTGAAATTCAAAACAAAAAAATTCAGATGGATCCAAAGTTGGTTGAATTCTCTTGGTATAAGGATATCATATATTCCTTGCAGAACTTATAGCCTCGTCCTAGTCTTGAAAAAGCTAAGGTGAGATATTTAAAACTCAAAGAAATCAAATATTGTATTAATGATGAAATGTTGTATTGGAAATATACCTATGGTATTTTATTGAGATGTTTAGATCCTGATGAAGCAAAGCAATTGATGTTTGAGTTTCATGAAATTCTATGTGTAGGACACCATTTCTGGAGAACAACAACTTACAAAATACTCAAAGTTGGTTTTTTCTGGCCCAATTTGTTTACTGATGTTTGTGCTAAAATCAGAGCTTGTGACAAATGTCAAATATTCTTAGGAAAACGAAATCTTAAGTCACTACCTATAAAACCTATAGTGGTGTTTGGTCCTTTTCAATGGTGGACATTCAATTTCATTGGTGAAATCCATCCACCATCTAGTGGCCAACACAAGTGTATTTTAACTTCTATAGACTATTTTACTAAATGGATTGAAGTTGTTCCCACTAGGAATTCTACACATAAAGTCATCATCAACTTTCTGGAAGATATCCTATCACTGTTTGGTTTCCAAAAAAGGATTGCCACTAATAATGCTGCAACTTTCAAAGTTGATCCTCTGATTAAATTATGTGAAAAAATTAGCATTCATCTTACTCATTCTACTTCATATTACCCATAGGGTAATGGCCTTGCATAATCCGCAAACAAGAGCTTGATGAAGATTGTTTAAAAATTGCATGAAGAAAACAAAAAAGGATGGGATTCTAAGATGAATTTTTCTCTCTAGGATGATAGAGTGACAACTAAGAAATCAATTGATACTTCACCATTCCAGTTAGTCTATGGGATGGAAGCTCTATTTCCTACACAATTAGCTTCACCCGTGGCTAAATTTATTCAAGATCAGGAGAGATAAGAAAATGATATGGTTAGAAGGATGTATCAACTAGTGGAAGTTCAACAGACCAGAGAACAATAATTTGAAAAGGAACATAATCATTAGCAGAAGACCAAATATTTATTTGATAGAAATACTAAGAAAGAATATTTCCATCCAAGAGACTTAGTACTGAAATGGGATACTCAGAGGAAAGAAAAAGGAAATCATGGTTAGTTTGATGCATTATGGATGGGTCCTTTCAATATTATTGGGGTTTTATACAATAAAACTTTCAATTTGCAGAATCTGGAGGGAATTTTCCTTACCATCTCCAGCATACCTTTAATAAATTTATGAGATATTTAGATATACCCTTAGAATTTGATCTCCCACTTGAGGAATTGGATCTATTTCTTTCCTGGGAATGTCCTCTTGCAAATAATGCATCTGTGATCTTTCCTTCCATGTTCTTTTGTCTCATCTCCTACAACAAGAAGGATTATACCACTTCATAAAACTTCAAGGCAGTTGTATTACTACCTATGGCCACAACCGGACTATCCCACAAGTCTGGTAAAGAGAACGGTAAACATATAGATTTATCTTCATCTAAAATTTTAATCTCAACAGATACTAACTGACTTACCAAAGTATTAAAGGCATTCAAATGATCTTCCACCGATTCTCCATCTCTCATCCCCAAGTTATACATTTTTTTCTTAGGAATATTTTATTTACTAGGGACTTATACTAATACAACTTCCCCAAATTATCACATAAATACTTGGTTCTATCTTCCTATGACACATTCAATAATACTAAATCTAAGAGATGCAAACAGATTGTGTGCTTCACCTTCTGATCCAACGTTTTCTAGTCATATGTTGAAGTTCCTTTAGGTGCATTAATTGGATCCACCGCAATCCACTGATCTTTTTCCACCAATAGATCTTCCATATTGAGCTTCCACAACTAAATACTTTTCCCATTAAACTTCTTCATATCAATTTTTGAATTGCTCATCATTTCTCTTCACCTGAAGAATCAATACCGCAAATCTCCCACTGTAACAAGGCTTATCATAGTCTCGAGCCAAACCCTTGACCACAAAGGCATCCCCCTGAAGCCAATAATTTCTCTGATACCAAATGCATATTTTAACCTTGTACATTTATTTACTACAAATATATTTTTAGTAAAAGAACAGAATAGATATAATGGAAAATACACACATTACATAGATATTTTTCCCTTGAAAAACCAACATATTCTATATTCATTCACATCATACATTTTTTACAATACAATACACATATAGGATCCAATGATATAAAAAACCCTAACCCAATGACCTAGATTATTCAACAACCATAATTCCTTAACCAGAAATAGAAAACCATAAAAAAAAAACATGTGTCGAAAAACAACCTAACAATGGACACAAAAATTGAGATGACATGAAAAATGAGGCAAAAAGGAGACACATTTCCCAAGGGATAAAAGGAAACACTAGAGCTAGTCGTGCAAATAATATAACACAAACCCGAAATTCATTATCCTTTTCCTATGCATGGTTGTGTGAACCATGACTTCCCCTAGGACTTGTGACATGCCATATCAAAAATATCTGCACTTGTAGATTGGAGCACATTAAACGAGATTAATATAAATAACATTCCATGGTGATGTTGATATATATTTGAGATTGTTTATATGTTTGAGAATGAATTGATAACAAGTTTTATGGATTTTCAAGTCCATATTCTAATTCACCTACCTGATGAGGTTGAATCAGCTGGTGTGCTCTCATGTCACTGAATGTTGTTCTTAGAGAGGTACATGAAAAATTTAAATGGTTTGTTTGACAAAGGGAAAAACCTTAGGGCTCTATGGAGGATGGGTACATAGTGTATGAGTCATTATATCATGCCAATGAGTACATCAATAAAATTGACAACACGCCAAGGGAATTGGTTTGGGATGACCAATGGGATGCAGACAAAAGGGAAGGGGACCTTCCCCAAATGAATGGGAAAAGGAACATGATAAACAATAAGTCACTTATATTTTTTCAAATTTTTACAGTGAAATTGTTTACACTAAAGTTAATAATATATATTTGATCTCATACTATTCATTTTGAATTCTTGTATACATCAACGAATTTATAAATTGATGGAAGCAATACATTCATTCTTTCCAACATGGAGGAAACAAAACCATGGGTCACATTGTATGAAGAGAAAAGAAGTAAATGGGATAGTGATAGGAAATCATTATGATAGTTGAATTGTAGAAGCATGTCTTGTCCTGATAATTTAAAAGAAAATATGCCAAAAATATGTCTCAGCATTTGGGTGGATGACCAGATTACATAGAAATATGTCGTGTCTGATCGTAACCCAGATGGAAAAACCTTGGATGCACTAAACATAGGGATCAGGTGCAAAAACTTTGTAATAACCTCTTTGAGTACCATGTTCAATTTATAATATTTTAGATTTGAATAGTAACATGTATTAGGTTTGTATTAATGCTTGAGTTATTAGACATATGATACTATCATTTGTTCACATTATTAAAAGTGCATTTTTTCCCATCTATGTGGGAATATGGACATAATTTATTCACTAATAATGTTGATGATGGACACATCATGGAATATTGTGGAGTTGAGGTCGAGTCCAACCAATCTAGTCATGCTAGCCAACATGATCAAAACCTAATAGAGGGGAAGTTAGGTTACATTGAAAATATACAAGAGATCATGCTAGTGGAGTTCTCATCTTTTCAATGTGTTATTTTTAGTTGAAAATGGTGGGATACCTTTGACTAGAGAGATGTAAAGGAAGACCATGATAGTGGGTTAATATGTATTAAATCTAAAAAAATGTGGGTTGAAACTAAGGAGCCTTATGTTTTCCCAAAACATTGAAACCATGTCTTTTTTTACCTAGATGTGTTGGATGGAGATTGTTGGTTGATACTGAGAAATGATACAATATCAAAACATGTTTTTGAGAGTAACAATGTTTTAATGCTAAGAGAGGAAGATGAGCAGGGTGATGGAAAAGAACAGTGATATGTAAATGTTTTTTTTTTAACATTTATAATGTGGATGTGTCATTTTATTATGGGTATCTATAATTGGTCAATTATATTTTTTTTTCATTTTATAATATTGTATATGAAAATTTAACAACCATTTACAACCACCATATTGAAAATACATTAAATAGTACAAGCATAAAATGTTTTTTTGATATATTTTTGGTGTCATATTTATTATTTATTATAGAGAATTTGTGTTGTATTGTATTAACATATAACCTTTGAATTACGAAGCATTATTTGAGATATCACAAAGTTAATGAAATATTCATATAATACAATAGTAAATGTTTATTTTAAAGTATATTGTATTTACAAAAATGATGATATTAAAAAATCAAATCTTAAGTTTCTTATTGTTTGAAAATTCAAAATTCAGATAAATATATACTTATTTTGATGGAACTTCTAAGCAAACTTCCTACAAAACAATTGCTTGCAACATCTATGAGTTCTAGAATAACACTTTTGGTGTTGGCATTACCAACTTTGATGGCTTTCCCAACCTTAACTAGCACAATTATGATGGCATTGACCTATTCCACTCCGTCCTTTATTTTTTTGAACATATAAACTTATGTTAATCAATATTTTTACATTCTCTTTGAAATAAGTGTCAATATAGGAAGTTATTTTCTAGAACCTAGTCACAATTAAGGAAATTTTCAAGGATCCAAACTTATCTAAAACTATAGAAACATTTTCCAATTTTACTAATTCTTAGAATACTAATTATAAAATGTTTGGTGATATTCTTCTAAAAGTATTCCAATTTCTAAGTATTTGTATATTTTCTAGAAAATATTGACAACTTTTAGAGTAAAATAATTTTATCTCGTGGAATTTTGGTGAATATTTGTTTTTAATGAAAAATATTGAAATTCATATTATTAATGATTTTATTTTCATATTTAATAATACAATAAAAATTATTAAATATAACTATTATAAATTTAATGAACAATTATTACAACTTTATCATTAAAATAAATGAAAAAATAATATTTCATAGGAGTAATTATTCTAATTATTTTTTTCATTCATTAACCAAGTCCAATATTTGGATTACATTTTAATACAAAATCAATGAAATACAATACTTAGCATATGTTTTTAATAGAATATTCAACTAATACTTACATATTTGTAACATACTTTTTTAATAGAAAATTCATAAAGTTGGTAAACATTTTAAACCATTTCATCCAAATGTATAGATCCAAATTTATTATTATTTTTACATTTAATATTTTGAATTTAATTAAATATATTTATTATATTATAAGATTCATAGACACCAATACCCACTTCTAATCACTAACTTAGAAAGTGACACTAATCTCTTACATATCTTTTTAGACACCAATCTATTGGAGACACCAATCCCCACCGCTAAGCACC
>JZKD02S1788147.1:285788-302330 GCA_000966675.3 Picea glauca | reverse complement strand
TACCTTTGGAAGTCATTACTTCCCTTGAACAAAAACTATTGATTATTTCTCATATATTGTGCATGGTGTATTGTGGTGTATTGGTGTAACTCTTATACTATTGTCCATTGCTCATCGGATATAATTGACTGGTTTAAGCATAAGTTGAAAAAGGTTTTAAATTGTACTTGATATTGATTCACCCCCCTCTCAATATCAACAATTGGTACATTGACAATGGTTTTTCAAAACGTATGACAAGTGACAAGAATATGTTTATGACTCAGAAGAAATAAAGTGATGGATCAATTTCTTTTGGCAATGACAACTCAACCAAAATTATAGGGAAAGACCCTGACAATATTGGAAGTAAGGATGTCAAGGAATAAAAAATCCTACTTGTTGAAAACATGAAACATAAATTGTTGAGTGTGAGTCAAATGTCTGATCAAGGACATATAATTATATTTGACTCTGAGAAGTGTGAAATACAGAAAGAAGGATCAAGAAAATTGGTGGCTACAACAGTAAGAACTCCAAACAACATATACATATTAAATGAGATTGGAAAAGAAATTTGGCTTTGTTATAGAAGAATGGGACACATGGACTTTGACAATCTGGTTAATATTAGCAGAAAGGAAGCAGTAAGAGAAATTCCTGAAATTTCAAAACCGGCCAGTACTATGTGCAACCATTGTCTACATGGAAAAAAAATAAGAACAAAATCCAGATCAAAGGAATACTCTACAAAAAAGCCATTAGAAATTGTGCACACTAATCTATGTGGAAAAATGAGAACAAAAGGAACAAATGACAAATAATACTTCATGCTACTTATTGACGAGTATACAAGAATGATTTCAGTGTCTTTTCTCAAAAAGAAATCAGAGGAATTCATAAATTTAAAAATATTTAAGGAGATGGTTGAAAATGAAATGGATTCAATAATTATGTTCTTAAGATCAGGCAATGGAGGTGAATTCATACCAAACGAATTCATGGAATTCTATGAAGAACATGGAATAAAAAGACAGTTCTTAGCAGTGAGGATACCACAACAAAATGGAGTCATGGAAAATAAGAATAGGATTGTAATAGAGATGGCCATAACCATGTTGAAGGATTCCAATTTGAGTAATATATTTTGGGTACATACAGTACACACAACCATTCATATATTAAATAGAAGGAATTCTTAGAAACAACAGTGATAAAACACCATATGAGTTATGGAAGGGAATACCAACAAATTTCAAACATTTTAGAGTATTTGGACACAAGTGCTACATAAAAAGGGAAGATGATAGAGTTGGAAAATTTGATTCTAAAGTTGATAAATAAATATTGGTTGGTTACTCAAGAAAAAGTAAGGCATACAAATGTTACAATATGAGACTCAACAGTATAGTGGAAAGTATAAATGTACAAATTTATGAAGTAGATGTACCAAAGATCAAAGAAGAAAATAAAAATCGAGATGAATAGGAAAGAAAAGAAGAAGTAAAAGAAGAAGATGTAGAAGAAGAAGAAGAAGAACAGTAAGAAGAACAAAAAATAGAAGAAAACTAGGAAGAAAATGACCATCATGAATTTATGATGCCCTCCAGGATACCTAACCATCAGGTTCAGAAGAATCATTCACAAGAATAGATTATTGGAGATAAAAATGTAGGAATATAAACTAGAGGAAGTAAAAGGTTCCGTACACCCAAGCAGAGACACATTGCACTACTTTCCACAATTGAACCCAACAACTTTGAGGAAGCCAATAATGATGAACATTGGGTCAAGGACATGGAAGAAAAACTACATCAAATAGAGAATAATGAAACATGGGAATTGGTTCTAACACTGAAGAAAAAAAATGTGATTGGTACAAAATGGGTGTTTAGGAACAAAATAAATGAAGATGGAAAATTAACTAGAAACAAGGAAATATTAGTATGAAAAGGATACAAACAAGTTGAAGGAGTAGATTTTGAAGAAACGTTTGCACCTTTTTCTAGAATGTAAGCAATTAGATTGATATTGGCCTATGCATGTTCCAAGAGAATCAAAGTATATTATATGGATGTAAAATCATCATTTCTAAATGGTGAATTAGGAGAAGAGGTATACATTGAACAACGAGAAGGATTCCTACTATCAAAAGGGGAAGATTATGTTTGCATGTTGAAGAAATCACTATATGGACTCAAACAAGCCGCTAGAGCCCGATATTTGATATTGGACAACTACTTGCAAGAAAAAGGATTCAGAAAGGGTAATGTAGATAACAATCTCCATGTAAAGGTTGATAGAAACACCATACTTATTATTGAAGTATATGTTGATGAAACTATATTTGGAAGTGATGATGATATGATGAGTAAGAAGTTTTCCCAAGACATTCAGAATGAGTTTGAAATGTCACTACTTGGTGAATTGACATTATTTCTAGGAATATAGTTATCTCAACAGGATGAAGGAATTTTCATTTCCCAAACCAGGTACATCAAAGAAATGTTGAGGAAATTTGGAATGGAAGATTTCAAACCAATAAGTACTCTGATGGTGATCGCTTGCAATTTAATAAAGGATGATGAATCTAAGGAAGAAAATCAGAGACTCTATAGATCGATGATTGGCACCCTACTCGATGTGACAACTTCAAGACCAGATGTAATGCAAGTAGTGGGACAAGTTGCAAGATTTCAAGCAACACTGAAGGAAACTGATGTTCTAGAAGTAAAGAGGATATTTAAGTATCTTAAAGGAACAAAAAAGTTTGGATTTTGGTATCCAAAATGGAATGAGCTAACTATGGTCGCCTATGCAGATGCAGATTGGGAAGGAAGCATTGATGATTGAAAAAGTACTAGTGGAGCAACCTTCTATTTGGGTGATTGTCTGGTATCCTGGTTAAGTGAGAAGAAATCCTTAGTATCATTGTATACAGTAGAATACAAATACATTGCAAAAACAACATGTTGTACTCAGGTTCTTTGGATGAAGAAAACCTTTCCAGATATACAAGTGAAGTATGATGATCCCATATCAATATTCTGTGACAAAACTAGTGCTATTAGTATCTCCAAGAATCCAATGATGCATTCAAATCAAAAACATATTCCGATCAAGTTTTACTTTATGAGGGAACACGTTAAATAAAATAATATCAAGTTGGAGTATAATGGGACAAAGGAATAGATTGTGGATATCTTCACTAAACCTCTCCCAATAGAGACATTTGAGTATCTTCAATAGAAACTTGGAATAATTTCTGTTGCACAGTGATCTCAACAATTTTCATTTAGATTACAAAGGAATATAAATCATATGTGCAGAGATGATAAAGGAGTATTAATATGAATTCTTTTATATATGTCAACAATTTACTTCATCGGGAATCACAAATGGACATATTCACCGAAAGAGAGAAATTTCAGAAGCACACTGTCAGGGGGAGTTACCCTTTTCCATTTATGTTAAAGGGGGAGAAAGAACAAAAGAATGTAGACAGGGGGAGTATTGTTCATAGGGGGGAATGAGTGTTACCATGAATGCTAAAGGGGGACATTGTTGGAAAATTTATTGTCATATATTTCAACTTTAGAGGAAGTCTAGAAGCCTCTAGAAGTATTGGGTATAATTGAATAAGTCTCCATAGTGGTCCCCTTATGGCGTAGCTTTAATCATGGTCGTCACGAGAATACACTTTAAATAATTCTACAAGAAACCCATAGGTGTGGTCATGAGGCCCAAATTTGACTTAGGAAAATGAGGTTGAAGAATACTTCAAGTGTATACAAAATCCTCATAGATGGATAATCCTCATCATGTCATTTCCAATGGTAGGTGGTATGCCACGTATATCCCCACGGTTGAGGAGTTATGAAGTCATGAAGTTCGAAGCCCCTAAGAATTTTTAAGAATCCCCTACATAGTTGCAACAAGAATTTACAAGCCCTTAATTAAAAGTTAAAACAATTATAACAAGTGAGTATAGGTCGGCCCTAAAGTGAAGGAAATAAGTCACTTGGAAAAGTATAAATACACCTCAAGAAGCCTCTCACCTTTACACACACAAGTTCAATTCTTATATATATTTCAAGTGAAATTTTGGTAAGTCTTTCATAGTATATCTAAGGAAGAAAGGACTGCGAAAGTTTTGTATTTGCAGAGTGTTAGGACCCTATAACTTATAGGGAAAATCAATATTCTGACTGATATCTATTTCGGGCATATTTTGGGCATAACACAGATGACTTGTGGTGCATAGCAAAAATGTGAAGGTGGTAGAAAAATCTCAAAACTTCTCAACTTTTATCACAGGTTAATTTGTGGATTTTTGTCAAAAAGTTGGTTTTTTAAAGAATCTCTGGTCTCTCGGGTTCCTTTGGGGGAAAAATTTAAAAATCATGGTGTGGAGGTAGCTATTATTCTGAGGGAAAGTTTAATTTTATTTTAGTTTTAAAATTTTGGCAAAAATTTTGACTTTTTAGCTCTCGGGCTTTAATAACAGGGTCTTATTTAGTTCATTTGAATTTATGCCAAAATATTTGGGCCCGAAAGGCCAATCTTCAAATCCTTGAGCCACACACCTACATCAATAATAACACAAGGTCAAACAACAACAACATACAAGCCAACACCGAAGCACCAACGCCCAACACAAGTAGTAGCCTTGGGTTCACATCGCCGAGTATACAATGCAAACATTCACATATGTAAACATTTATAAATGCTCTCTCCTCGTGAATGTGGGATTTTTCCACAAGGTTAAAAAATAAAACAAATTACAAAAACTGTCAAGTGCATTTACTAGGTGTCAGGGCATTGTTTTTTTTAATATTTACAGGTGCTAGATGTTCATTTAGCTGAGTTTTCAGTTCGAATGAACACTGTGGTATGTTTCCAAGGATGCATTTGTGTTGAGGTTAAGGAAAATGTAAGGCATGCTAGAGAAACGTCATCGCTCAGGCATAATCTAGTACATGAAGGGTGCCAACATAGATACTCATAGAAACCACCAATCGGTTGACTCCATCTTGACCATTGATTGCATAATTGTACCCTGCTAGCTGTTGCTCTTCTTACAAGGAAATTTACTTTTCTTAAGGGCAGAAATTGATAAGTTTGCAGAGCATGGACTTCCTTCTCTTGCTAGTTCGATTCTCTTGGCCGCATGAGGAACCTGAACGAGGCTCCTACAAATTCAAGTGTGTAGAGGTGTTTAGATGCGCATATAGGTGTTAAGTTGCAAATTTAAATGTAAACCTATAGTGGATGTAATTGTTAAAGCCTAAAGGATGCATCATTGTTTTCAAAAACTTTCACTGTTATTTTATTTAAGCAAATGCAGGGTATCATTCAAAGGGCATCAATTTCTTTGGTGAAGAGATTGGTCGTCGGCTGAAGTTGTGTCTCCCTTGATGATGTGATGACGTTTTCCCTAAAGGTACAGATGAAACTTGTAAAGGATTGGCTTCCAGTTCTTATTACCTGCAGAGATAGTGTTTCCCCTACCCCATCAAATGCGCTAAAGTTTCTTATCAGGATTTGGAAGATGTTTTTCTACAAATAATCTCCACATTGCCAATGCCTGATGCTCGAAGCTTGTTACAGTAGTGCCTAAGTTTTTCCACTCGAAATGTGGATGATTGTACTCATTTGGTAACTATTTTCAATACCTGGTTCTGAAGGGCAAGTCATACTCCATAGATTTTTAATGAAGATTAAAAGGGTCTTATGGAGCTATCTATAAAGCTAGAGATCTCAAAAATTTAGAACTGGTTGCCATCAAAGTGATCACTTTATGTGAAGGGGAAGAGGGCTATGAGGAGATACAGGGAGAAATTGAAATGCTACAACAATATAATCACCCGAATGTATCGAAGATAACAAGCACTGATGGCATAGTTAGATTGCCTTTCGGATGCTTTGGAATCAATTTCTTTGGATCCACTACGTAGTTTTATTAGAGTTCAGCCTTACAGAGTCAGAGTCCTAGGACTTTGCAACCAATTCAAGCTATTGAAACAGAGATCGATCCTAGAGTTCAAAAATCCTCGGGAAAGGAGAGGAACAAGATTGGAATAAATGGATTCAGTCGTATTGGGAGGTTGGTTTTGTGTGTTGCATTGGATAAGGAAGATATTGAAGTAGTTGTGATCAATGACTCGTTCATTGATGCCAAATACATGGCTTACATGTTTAAGTATGATTCAACTCATGGGGTTTACAAAGGGAGCTTGAAGATTGTTGATGATAAGAATCTGGAAATTGATGGCCACAGAATTATAAATATGGGTTCTGAAAGCAAGGCAGGATTGTGGAACAACCTTTGTATCCATGAGGTTGAAGGAGATTTTTTCCAGACAAGTGGCAAAGTGTCCCTGTTTTTGGACATCCTTTTGAATACAGCTGGCAGTCAAGGCACCAATTCAACCAGTGCAAAACGAGGCAGATCCAAGACTCGAGGCGGTAGTTGGGAAAGAGGTAATCTAAAGATATTTATCCCAGATTTCATGGAGCAGATGTTAGCTCGATCATCATCAGGTGGCAATTTAAATTCATTCATGACAAATGGAAAATCTTTCCCACATTTCAGGCAGTGGTTAGAACACAGTTTCTCCATCTGTCATCAAATTCTAACAACCTCTAGCATCTGAGGTGCTCAAGTGGCATTTCCATATTTCAAATCATTCTTTGTTAAGTTAGTTCCTAGGAATTAGGTAGTTTAGTGGTTACATGTGTCATTCCATATAACCGTTTTCTATTATTAGAAACAAAAAATTAGAGCTCGAGTCTTTTGAAGGTTGATGGATTTTTATTCTATATATGCACATGTAAAAGATGAAGGGAGGCTTCGACTTGGAAGGAAGTGGTTTTTCTTTGCTGGACTATGGGCCTTGCCATTCTAGAATTTTTTTTCTGTAATCTCGAAATGATCGATCAGTAATAGGCAATCTATTGACAGGATTCTTGTGTCGAGGTGTTGGTGGCGTTTCTTTTCTCTATTAAGTGTTTTTCCAGTTATCATTTCATTTGTTTTCAAATTCTTATTATCAAAGGAAAAAAAATAGAGTAGAATTTATTGGAGAAATACTCTGCATCTGTTTCTTGATAATCTTTATGTTTCTCTTCTAAAAGCTCAGTTTAGGAATTCTTAAATGCTCCTTCGCTTGGCTTTCTCCTCCCCTATTTCTTCCTCATTTGACACCATTCAAACTTAATTCAATTCAACATTTCCACTACCTTGCCCTGTGTAGGAGATTTGTCTATATCTGAGAGTGAATCATATATTTAAGCACAGACCCTGTTTGCCCAATGGCCCTCCTTGTTGTCCCAAACCAACCATTTAAAAACCAAAAACCCCGATCCCTCATAACTAGCCTAATATCCTACACCAAACCAAGCTAAATCATACAGAGAGAGCCCTCTCTGAGTCTTGGAGGGATAGATCCAAGAATCCAAGCGGTTGAAACAGTTACCTCTGTCAATTTCTCCCTCAACCTGAGAAATTACAGAGTGATAACATAGAGAAGGAAGGATTTTTAGAAACCCTAGTTTAGTTGAACCCCATGGGTCAAGCTATTGGTGCCCCATGAGGCACTCCCGCAGGTTGTTTAGCATCTATCATACAAGGCCCCACGTGATATATGGCATCTGTCCAGTGAGGCTAAGCCATATTTGAGGAAGGATGTTTGGTTCAGGTTATAGCAAAATATGATGATACAATAGGGTTTCTACATGATTTGAGTTGGCATGTATTAGTTATTTCTTCATGAGTAAAGGTGTGCATTTTATGTTCTTGTTTGAGGCTTGTATCATGGATGGTATGGCACATAATTAAGGCATGTATTGAAGGCCCTTTTTTGGTATATGGTTGAGGTCCATGTTTTTGTGATATTGATACATGCTTGAGACATATCATTGGTACTTAGTTTATGGATGTTATGGTTCATTGTTAGAGGAACATATTTGTGATAATGGCATATATTTGAGGTATATACTTGGAATATGATCTTCATGGTTATGGTGCATACTCAAGGCACAGTTTTGAGACATTGGCACATCTTAGATACTTGCCATATGGTATGGTACAAGTTCTGGTACATGGTTGATGTACATGTTATGATGATGGTTTTGGTATCCATGTGAGTAGATCTAGTTATAATTGATTGATGATGGTATATTGGTGATAGGGATAGTGACAGGTTGGATGATTGGTTGACCATTAGTTGAATGTTTATGTGACAATGACAGTGACATGTTGATGTGATAGTGATAGTGACAAGTTGATGTGACAATGACAGTGAAAGTGGCAAGTTGGTTGGTGACAGTGGAAGTTACAGGTTGATCAATGGTAGTGACAGTTTGTGTATAAACTTATATTTCAGGGCATCCAGATGGGGCAAGGAAGGGGGGTTGTAGCCTCCTTCCGGTTGGTTCTAGAGAACTCAGGGAGTTGGAGCTTCCTTTAGTTTGATGACTGCAAATCAGGGGGTCATAGTCTCCTTCTGGTTGGTGCTAGATAACTCAGGGAGTTGGAGATTCCTTTAGGTTGGAGCTTCCTTCAGGTTGGTGCCTGTAAATCAGGGGGTTGGTGCCTCCTTTCAATTGCTGATGGAGAATGTGTAAGTTAGTGCTTCTTATGAATGTAATATTTGACATATAAGAAAGCATTATGTGGTTTTTTCCCATTTGGGCGGCCACCTAAATTCTGGTGTACTATGTATCTATGGTTCTTTGTTATTCTCTGTTGATTGATACTTCTCATGAAATATTGATGATATACTATTGATGATGTTCTGATTAAAAGTGGTAAAAGATTGCATAATAATGATCCATGCCCCTCTCAGTATTCCAACATAGACATTGTTACTGCATAGTGAAAATGGTCGAGTTTATGCTATTGATTCCATGGACCACTGCAAATTGATATAATCAATGTATTTTAACATTAATAATATATCTTAAATGACTAACATTTTTTTCCTTCTCTCCATAATTTTTAAAATATAAAATATATAGGGATACCCAGAATATCAATTTGATTAGATACAAAAACATAATGTTTAGCTAGCTTTGAATCATTTTCACCTTCCAAGACTATCACGTTAATGACAACACTATTTATGTGTGCATGGTGCAACTATCCTTGTGGCCAACACAACCCTAAAATATATAGGGATACATATAATATCAAATTATTAGATACATTCACATAATATTTAACTAACTCTGAATCATTTTCACCTTCCAAAGCTATTAGGTTAATGTCAACACTAGTTATGTGTGCACGGTGCAATAACAAAACTAAATATGTGTGCATGGGGCAATGATCCTTGTGGCCAACATAACTATTATGTAGTACCCATTTCGATTTAATTCCGTATTAAGTTCCCAATTTTTTTTATAATATCTTTGAATAGTTATATGTCCATGGTGAACGATCATTATGGCCAACACAATGTAGTACCCATTTCTATTCAATTCCCTATTACGTTCCTATAAAAAAAAATATTATCTATAAATCTAGGTGCTCCTACACATTATTTATTCTACACAATATATCCATTCCCAAGAAGTCAATTAATACAAAATGATCTCCTATGCTTGAAATAGTCATTATGCTAAATATTTATCAATGGGATATATGTTTGTTTAATATTATTGGGACATTTATCATATATATATATATATATATATATATATATATATAACACTAATAATGTATTTAACGGGAATAAAATAATCCATATGGTTTTGTTAGGTAAACCATGTATGTGTGTATGTATAAATGCATGAAATTAGGAACCTCAAAGCATAAGGATAGATTTGTTTATTCTCAATCAGATCAATATCTCCCATATTCGGAATAGAAATAATAAGCTGAACATGAGGAGATGGTGCTTAGAGTTAGGTTGCGAAGACAAGTGAGTGATTCGTATTTCATTTCTAACTCATTAGTTTGCTGACTTTTCTCTAGATGATAGCCCCCTCTTTAAGTTTGTTTGTTTACTTGCAAAGACCTTTTTAATTGCTATGACAACTCCTACATACGAAGAATTTTTAAAAAATCATCTATTTGAATGCATCTCTTACGTACAATACTTTTTTAAAGAATAAATTATTTGAACATAACCAACGGTATAAGTGTAAGGAATTTAAATTACTAATGTGATTTTTGTATGCAGGTAATTCAAAGTACTAAACAAAAATAAAAATAAAGCATAAAACATGTCTAAAAACAATTTAAAGTACAAAATATCGTAATATCCTACTTTCGACCTTTGAACAGATTGGACAAAATTATGTATATATGGATATATTTATGGGATTTCAATTATAAATGAATCCATGTGTAATAGATATAAATATCTTGTATAAATTCTTAGTTTAGAGCTCAAGTTCAAGACTTAATTAGTGAATGTCTAATTATGAAATTTTTATAATTAAAATAATGGTCAAAGAAAGATTAAGGGAGAAAAACTACGGGGCTATGAAACCACTAGAGGGGAAAGTTGAGGAGGTCCAAGGGGATCACCTATATCTCATGACTTTGTGATATCCCAATTATATCCTCTTCTATGTGATTAAACTATGCCACCACTTCTTCCTAGTTACCTCAAGAATCATCATTTACACTCAAGTAATTGTTTTCTATCTTGAAGAAACCAAATCCTATTTCATGGATTAAAAAAAGGAATAATAGGAGGCTACTCAGTCACACACCATTCATTCATGCAAAGGAGAAAATTCGAATAGGGAGTGGGGATCCATGAAGAAAAACTAGCCCAACTCTTATATGATCCATGGAGATATAGACGAGGGATTGGTGTGTAAAAATAGGGACCAAAAATGAGTATGGAAACATCCTCTTAAACCCTTGTATATTGATGACCTTTTTTGGATGTCACCAAACACTACAATGAGAACACCTTGTAGAGGAAGTTTTAGAAACCTCCCCAAAAATTTTATCCCTTCTTTGTTTATAGCATAGGTTGTTAGAGGAGGTGATGACTGAAGGTTTTTGCAAAGGTTTCTTTACTAATGCACCTATAATTTCCATATGCCACAGTGTGCACTTAAAAGTAACACCCTAGTTCCAAACTAATAAGGAGCATCATTATTCGTTATAAACAAAATAATACAAGCACCGAACAATGCATCTCGATGATGCACATACACATGATGACCTAATGCATATCACTGTCA
Source organism: Picea glauca (assembly GCA_000966675.3). NCBI lineage: Eukaryota > Viridiplantae > Streptophyta > Pinopsida > Pinales > Pinaceae > Picea > Picea glauca. Next base: position 291,143 of record JZKD02S1788147.1, on the reverse strand, counting down.
TCTGGCACACCGAGGTAGTGTAAAATTAATTTTTTTTATCAAATTGCTTTTCATTATTACACCTCATTTTGTGCTTCCAATATCTTAAACAATAACTAGTGATCACTCGCCTTCCAAGGCCACCCCATTTTTAGTGCTCTACAATCAGTTCAATAACTCCATTGGTAGATTCAACACATTTCCAATTTTTGAAAAATACCAAGAATTTTCATTTCTTATCTATGGTGGAACCATGCCTCCTTAGGACAGAAGATCCTAAGAAAATTGTTCATTACCTTCTTATTTGCATTTTCATTGGATTAAAATTTGAAATTGGCTGGAAATTTGGTTATTTCTTGATTTTTTTTTTCATTTTTGCATGGTGTGCTTGAACGCTTTAGATCTCCCTGGAAGCTGGTGCGTGCTATAAATTTACAAGTAGAACCATTGGTTGTGTGACCACTATCAATAAACACATTGGTGTCGTTTAGATAATGGAATTGTTCCAATTTTTGAAAAATAAGCATAGTAGTGTGACTTCCTATATGCTCCATTACCGGTGCATTATAAAACACAACACACCGCTAAACAAAATGTCAGTTCTCCAAGAAAAGGGTAGCACCTGTGCATTCACATTAACTAATAACACTGCCTAATTTACAACATAAAAAATTTAACCTACTGGTGCACCAAAGTACACCAAACACATAGCGGTGCATCTTATGGGATGCCTCATTATCGATGCGTAATAAAAGACAACAAACTGCTCAAAAACTGCTAGTGCTCCAAGAAAAATGGATCCCCAATGCTTTCCATTTAACCAACTTCACTGCCCAGTTTCCAACATAAAAATTAAACATAGTAGTGCGTTGACGTGCACAAAATGCATTGGTGTTGTGCACAACACGACACCAGGCTAAATATTTAATAGTTTATCATAGCAGTGCATATTATAGAATGCCTTCTTACTAGGGCTTCCTAAAAAACAATGCATCACCAAATAAATGTTTGTGCTCGAAGAAACATGAAGCACTGATGCATTCCATATAACCAACCACACCTCCTAGTTTCCAAGGTAAAAAAATTAACAAAGTAGTGTGTCCTAGTGTATTAAAGGCATCAATGTCGTTCACATCACAACACCACACCAAACATTTAATAACTATCATATCGGTGCATTGTATGAAACACCTAGTGACTGATGTTGTTCATATCACCACACCACTAAATACATACCAGGGCTCCAAGAATCATGGAGAATGTGTGTGTTACATAGAACCAACCACACTTCCTAGCACAAAACATAGACAAAATGGAATAGTGGTGTGTTTTTTTGGATGCCCCATTCCTGTTGCATTACAAAAGACAACACAACGCTAAAATATGTCTCGGTGCTCCAATAACCATGGAGGACTAGTGCATTAAATGAACCACAATACATAACAATGCTTTGGTTCTAATATAACACACCAGTAGTGGTGTGTAGTGTCTATTATTGGTGCACCGATTACTTTTACACACCTTTTTTGAAAACATAATTTCAGTTTTTGATAAATACAAAATAGTTATATATGTGTATGTTCTATAATTTCAATATATATATATATATATATGCCTAAAAATATTAGTATGTCAATAAAATATGATGACGATGAGACTAACAATATTAGTATGTCAATAAAAGATGATGACGATGAGAGGAGGAGAAGTAGTAGCAACAACAGGTTGACACATACACATTTGTACATGAGTGGGAGGCTTGAGAGAGGGAGAGGGAGAGGGAGAGGGAGAGGATCCCTCACCCTATTACACCTTAGACATGTTCCCTTTTGAGGAATGTTGGCTTCCTCAAGTTTTATGAAGAGGCTACATCCCTCAAGGAGGAAATCTACTTTTTTTACAGTAGTTGATCCATCATTTGGATCATGATTGAAAGGAATTCATGATTATTCTTGATATGTAGTACCAATCCACGAAGGAGGATATTTATTTTATCACTGAGTTGTCTAAGAGGGGGAAGGTTTGACCCTATTTCCCTAATCTACTTCCTGGTGTTGTAGAAAGAGTTAGCTGGCATATGTTCAGAGATTTGTCAGGCCAAACATTATTTCTGCTTCGATATTCCAAGTTATTGGTGGTTAAATAAAATCATATACATTTGGTGTATAGGAGGCTAAGTGCATGTCTCTTATTCTCTATGCACTGTCACATTCTTCCATTAGTGGGAAACACAATAATTCCCCTTTGGTGTATTGTGTAGATAGTTTAGTGTAGAGGTCTCAATTGATTAGGTGGTTGGAGATTTTTTGAGACATTTTTGTTTTGCGTTGGATCGTTATCATGCCATTTTTTATGGGAGGTTTTTCTTCCCATTCCTATCATAGTTATTTACATTGTTTTTTGATATTTTTTCTGCCACTCAAATGAAAATACCCCTATTTTCTCCTAGGCATATAATCGATGCATGTATGTGCATGTGGGGGTAGTTGTTCCCCAATAGGGGCTAGTATAAGTGGTCATGCACTTTGGTTGGTAGGTGTTATCACTTTGTAATTTTCTTTGGCTGCAAAATAAAATATCAGAGGTAACCATAAACCTATTTTCATACTGGAAGCTAGCCTCTTGTGAGTCCAGAGAGGGCTCTCTCCTACTAGTTTTTCAATCAATACAAGGGCTAGATTTTATGTGGATGAAAAGTTTATGAAATGGTTGATAGGGATGAGAGAAACACCCATTGGGCATGGAGTCATCAATGAGACATTAATGTTAAAGATCACATAACTAGTTATATGAACATCAATCTCATAGGCCCGTGTGCAAGCTGAATGATAGAATTAATATTTAAAGATGAATAGATGAATAGGGGAAACAAAATAAGTAAAAATAGAGCATTGTTACAATGAATTCTTTATCAACTTATTTAGACTGAAAATGAGATCTTGCATGAAGGAATAGAGAATGAACCATGAATTCTAACCCACACAATATTTATCCACATACAAAAGAAAAAAAATCAATGAAAACAGAGTAAGGAGTACATAAGACAAGAAAACTGACTGCAAATAGCCAACAAAAGGAATTTGTTAAATATATAGTCCAAGTACTTATGTCTGAGAGATTTATATTAATATCATAAAATATCACAACACCAACAGTCTCCTTCTTACTCAACTCTCCCACACTTTAACCATCCTCTTCATGATACTATATAGAATTACATTTTAATATAACTCGACCATTTTGAAATCGTTAGGGTTTCACATTCAAGGAGTTACATACTAACTCCTATGTTTTAGGGTTTAGTTTTTAACTAATTAAATTGGGATAAAATCTATAAAAATAGGATTTAAATATCCCTTAAATATCCAAAACCATGACATATTTGCACAAAATGAGAGAGGTTTTTGTAGAATAGCCCGTTATTGAGAAAGACTTTTATTTTGTTGAGATAAATCACCATCTACTCACAATCTACACTTGAAGTTGACTGCAAAAACAATCAACTATAGGAAATTTCGCAACGAATATGGTAATTTCACCTTTTCTCCCAAATGGAGAACTGGGTTGGGCTTATTTTTTGTTATAAAATAAATGACACTATGATGCCTCTTCACAAAAAAATTCGGAAAAACCCCGTTTGTCATTTTAAAGTTATTATGAAAATAAAATTTTGCAACAACTAGGAAACTTGTTCTGAAATCTCTGTTTCATTTTTCTGGTGTTGCAAAAATACTCCAGAACTAATTCCATTGCTTGGTATTCTATGTCAGTGCCCCATTTTAACTATTAGTTGCTTCCCAAGGGAAATCCAATGTTTATATCATGGTCAAACTGCAATTTAATCAGATTAGGAATTTGGTAATGACAAGCAATTTGTTGATGGTTGATGTGCATCAGAGTTTGTAGTAGACTTTGTGGTAGTAGTAACCATGATTGGAATGGATTTCAAAAGTTCCCTTTGAAGAAACCCTTCATCCTTTCCATCTTGGGAAGTCACATTATCATTGAACCTAACCCTATTTTAAAGATTGTCAATCAACAATAGTGCAAAAGGAACCGGGTTTAGTTGAGGTCTTCTTTTTATGTGTGTTGTTGATGCCACATGGGACTAGGCCTGATAATCAAGGGCCAAAGCCTTTTTATAAACAAGACAATAAAGACCTTTTCACCCCATACATAGAAAAACATTATGCTGCAAAAAATACCATAGCGCTACATAATTGATTGTTAGTATGCATCACTCTAGCAAAACACCATTTTTGCCAAAAAAATTTCATTGCAAATGTAAGTTCCCGCTCTTTCGCACACTTGATTGGACTTATTCTTCGAGGACACTTGTGTGCAAGTGATCTAGTTCATTATAAGATTGGTTGTTTTGATTATGATTATGAGATGTTGTGGATCTAATGATATGTTGTTTTTCTATATTTATATCGACATGTGTTATTGATTGGTTTCTCTTGAGTGTGCAAGACTCTGGACATAGAGGATGTCCATGGCATTGGTGGATCTCCTTGGACTCCGGATCGAGTAAGGGAGTGGACTGTTATGGTTTGGATGTTTTTGAAATTACATATGTGACATATGACTATATATTATGAGGTTGATTGTTATCACTGACATGTATCGTTGATGGATGCAGGTTGACGATAACTTGCTAACCAGACTCACATTAGGAGTAAAGGGGTCATGCACGACAACCAGAAAAATTGAGGGAGAGGTGTGGCAGCAACCCTACCACAACCTACTAGCACTCTCGCTGTGGCTCGAACTATAGGTTAACGATTACCTAGTTTGAGAGATCCACGATGTTGTGAGGGAAAACTGTGACAATCACTCATGATAATTCTAAGGGGAACACAATAAGGCATAGACCTTATTCCTTAGAGGCCCTTAGTCTCCCACAAGGTCACTTGACGAAGTATTGACTCCAGGGGTTCGACGTCCACCAAAATTAGTCAAAATGCGAGTGGCACCCTTGGAGCACATAGTGTGTCTTGAAGGGAATGTCGCACAAATAAAATAGGAATCCAAGCGAGTGGCACCCTTGGAGAACGTAGTGTCACTCTGGTAAGTTAATAAACCTTGTACCTAGAAAACTATTACTCCTTAGGACCTGGTCGGCCTTAAAATGAATGATGGTATGAGTAAAGTTAATAAAAATTTTTTCCCTTAAAAACTGTCACCAAGCCTAGTGAATTTAAAACCTAGGTCTAAGTAGAACATGTCAACAAAAAAAAACAAAAACTAAATGGACATTTAACAAGAAGGGGGTAACGAAATTTCAAACATTAATAATTAAAGAAATTTTTTAATGAAGGATTAATTTATTAAAAGGGTAAATTGTTGTTTATATCTAAACTTGCTAAATCTGAA
>JZKD02S1788147.1:251202-285778 GCA_000966675.3 Picea glauca | reverse complement strand
AAATTCTAAATAAAAAAAATACTTTTGTATGCCGGAAGTTGAAGAACTTGTGAAAATACAGTTTTTTTTGTCATAAAACAAGAAAAAGTGTAACCCACCTTCATGATTTCACCCAGTAATGTCTAACATAGTAGGGAATCTAGTCTTTGGAACCTTCTATTTGTGAACTCAACTAGGTTTTAAGAAATGGTTCAGTCATTTAAGAAATGTAAGGGAATAAAGAGACACCGATGAGTGTTTTTAAGAACACTTTTAGGTTGGTGAGGGAAATAAAAAAATTTAATTAATTAATAAATTGATTTTCTGGTGCAACTAAGGGATTGGGTGACATGTGTACGAGGGAGGTTTATCCTAATTAAATTTAATAAAAATAATTTAATGAGGGTTAGGGAAACTAATTACTAAGAAAATTATATAAAAAAGGATGGCGGAGGAGGAGTGTGTATCGCGTCTGGTATGCGTAAGGTTATGCTGCCGGAATTTATCTTGACTGATTTCTTCTTGCGGGAGTTGGGATACCCAACTTGGATAACGAGTGGTAGATCGACCTTGCGAGGCAAGCTGGGAGCTAGAATTATCTGGTATTGTGTGCTTGGCCCCTTTGTAGCTCGGGAGGCTCAGGGGGAAGAAGAGTACCCCTAACGTTGGCTGGGAGGTACCGGTGAGGTCTCATCGGTTAGTGAGTGGGAGTGAGCAAGAGCTGGACGGAGCACAAGCGTGGGACAATCACTTTATATCTTTCATCGTCGGATTATGGTATTCTCATTGTAAAAATTTGTATTGGTAATTATGTCAGAATGTATATGGACTCCAAATTGTTGTATTTGTGATGGTTCTCTAATTTAGAGCTCGCAAGTTCTGAGGTTGTGTAAATTTTTTTTAATAGATGGCGTTCCTTCATATTAGAATGCTAGAGTTGAACTTGGTTTAAATCATTGTTTTACGCTTGTTGAGTTTATAACAGAAATTGGTCATTGCTAAATGATTGTTTCCACCTGCGGAGTTTTCATTTTAAGGCACAAATTGTAACCGCAACTTATTTTAAAACAGCAGTATGTGCACGATGTTTTCATTTTTGAGATCGAGTTGTGATCGTTGTTTTGATTTTAAGGTTTTGATTTTAAGGAACAACTTTAACCCAAGTCTTATTTTAAAAGAGCTATCTGTGCACGTTGTTTTCATTTTTGTTAGAGCGATTTGTGACCGTTGATTTTATTTTTAGGAACAGGTTGTATTCACAGTTTTTATTTAAGGAACAAATGGCTATAGTGGTTTTTAATTTAAAAAAAAATACATTCCTTGATCATTGTTTCATTTTAAGGATCTTTGTGATCGTAGATTTAATTTAAAGATCAACCGGTGATTGTTGTCCTTATTTTAAAAGAGCATTGGTGATCGTGGTTGTAACCCTTGTTGCACTGAGTTTAAGCCTTGGCTCAGAGTTTAATTTCCACTTGGCCTTCGGTTACCTTTCCCGTCAATTCCTTCTGGAAATTATTCCACTGCATCCTTACGCTTCACTCAAAGCTTCTCTCCATTGCGTTGACCCATTGTTTTATTCCCTCTTGGACATTGGGCTTGATGGTCGAGCCTTGGTGCAGTGGAATCATCTCGTTCCATGCCACGACTTGGCACAGCTCTTGGGCGCTTAGGCTTCCAGACTGAGTTTACCTTCCCCAACCAACCATTACTCTCACACCAGGTCACCTTCAATCGAAAAGAGAAGTCTGCCCAGATTCCTCCCATCGGTCGCGCCTTGCCTGAGTGGCGCCCGAAACCCCGTACGAGCCTCCCTTCTGAGAATTACTCGCAGTCGTACCCACGCGTCCTTAACCCTAGCCTCTGATTGCTGCGTGAGATCCTTCCTACTTGTTGTCCGCCAGTCCCTCTGAAATGTGTCATTAACCCCCTCAACAAGTTCGGTGGCTGGGAGAAATCGTTGCCCCCTTTTTCTCTAGTTTCAATGCTGGTGGTAAGGAAAAATTCCAACGATACCTTGTTCTGGGTGAAACTCTATAATTTGGTTCTTCGTCTCTGAGTGTATTTAAGCTGAATGATATCTCATTTTTCGTGCAGATGAAGTTACCGGATAGCTTTTGTTTTAGTTCAATACTCGATAGATTTTATGTTTCCAGTAAATTATTAACCCCAAATTTCGTGCTACTGGATTTACCATACAACCAAATTTTTTTAATGAGTTTATTTTCCCAAAAGCGTATGAATTTAAGTTAGCCACTCAAATCCGGTAACAGTAATTACAAGCCTGTCTTGTGGTTGCCCTTCGATTCGTTAAATCAGATTTTTGTTTCCTAAATTTCACTCGAAAATATTTTGCAATTAAAGGAGTGAAATACCATGATCGCTAATCTTCGGCAAGGTCTGCGCGACGAGATTATTTCATAATTACCTTAACTTGATCCCTAGAGTTAGCTGGACGATAATTCAGACCCTTAATTGTTGCATGCCGAATTCTCATAATTTTAATACAACTTAAGGTTTACTCTACTTAGCTATGACAAGGTAATAATTGTTATTTTGAGCTTGGTTTAAGAGAGGAACTCTAGGTTTTAGAAGAATTTTATTCTTTGAATGTAATCGGAGGGTAGAGGGGTTGGCCTCCTAGTATGCTTAATTATTAGAATTTAGGGAAGTAAGGGTAGGAAAGGATCATGCTTGAGTAAGGATGGAATCTTCTTATTGATTAGTCAAGTTTGATCATCAAATGAATAAAAGTTTTACATTCTATGGGTTTAGTCCTTGTTTTATAATTGAAATAGAGAAGTTAAGAGAATTGTAGTTGAGTTTTGGATTTATACGCCCTTGAATGGACAGGTATAATGTCACTTGATGTTTTTATATATTTTATTATTAGATTGTGGATGGTTATGATATGCTTGGTACAGTCTTCATGACGGTAATTTGGGTTATGACTAATTATGTGATTCGAATGCTAGCACGCATAAAAATTTACTGGTATGAAGGATAGTTTTAGATTTTAGTTGAGCTAGTTAATTTTTTTAGTTGTTGATTAACAGTTTTTAATTCAGTTACCTCTTGCATGCATGAAATTGTAAGGCATTGAAGGAATTATGGTATAATGTTTGGACTTCCCTACCGACGCGTGTTGAGGGTCACTATAATGTTGGAGTGTCGTTTATTTATTTTTGCGCCTTGAATAATGTGATGTATGCTTAATCAAGTTACAGACACTCTTGCGCCATGATTTTAGTGTGACTGTGATTGGTTGTTGTTGGGTTGAGAAAAAGGTATAAATATTCTCCTTGTTACTCTAGTTTGTGATATATTCTTTGTTGACTTTTCTATTAATTTGAAGTAATTAGGGAAGAAAATGGTTAAAAATCATTTAGGAAATATTATTGAATGATATTAGATATTTTCTGAACTTTGGTTTGAATTGTTTTTATTTTATGCAGAAATGGACAATTGTTGTTAACTAAAGATAATTAAGAAGATCATGAAGATGCACATGCCATTCAAGATCGAAGAAATCAGGCACAAAACGGTTCAAAGGAAGATTGAATTTTTATATTGCAATCTTCATAAATAGTAAAAGCAATCCTGTGGATCTCTTGATCCTCAGGATAACTTAATTTACTTATCTCATTGTAATATATAAAGAATAGTGAACGATAGAGAGATAACCAATATAACTTTGTACAACAATACCATTGTAAATAACTCATCAATTATGTTATTAATGAAAGCTTCAAGTGTTTTGGTTATTTCTGTGTATTGAGTTTTTCGTAGGAGTATCTTCTAAAGACCATGGGCCCAATCGACAGGAGCTATTGTCTCATCTGTAATCTTATCAATTATGTTATAGTCCTGTGATTTGAATTTCCTTTCAACAATTAAAATAGACTCTTTAATGTGTTGATTCTTTTATGAATTGGTTATGTTGTTATATTTGCAGAGATTAGATGTTCCATTTGGAGATTATCGATTGTTGTTCCATTTCCATTTGCTGCCAATTTATCACTTGTGAATTCCTTTCATCTAAATTCACATTTATTGTTCCTTTCATTAAATTCACATTTGTTGTTGCTTTCGTTAAATTCTCATTTGTTGTTCCTTCTTAAATACTCAGTAGATCATTGTTCCTTTCCAACAGATTAATTAATCATTGAGAGATTGATTCATTAAGTGTTTCGTAGATTAAATTATTGTTCCTTAGATAAATGAATGAATTCAGTAAAGTTATTGATACTTTGATTCATGTTGTGTTATTGTTCAGACTACAATTTTGTTGATTGAGTTATTCGTTTCCGAGTTTTTAGTTAATGTGTGAAGAACTTGATTATTACAGTAATTTAGATAGACTCAGATTTGCTTTAACAGAATTATCTACACGATTTAAACCTCTATGACTACCTGCATAGACTTTGCTGACATTCTTGAGAGAAAAGATGAATCCTCGGTTGATAAAATTAATGTCAAACTAAGGTTGTTTTTAGGACATCTTTAGAGCCCAAAATTTTGGCGTCGTTGCCGGTGAGAATGTCAAAGATAGTATAGGTTGTGTCTCTGAAGGATAAGGTATTGAAAACGGAAGGTAGGAACCTATGTAGGAAACAAGTAAAATTATTGTGCCAACACCCACCTTCAGCTGATGCATAAATGTTATATAGGTACATATAATTTGTGTCGGTGTGTATGAATAAGAAGAAAGAACCTGAAAAACAAAAAACCTTACCAAAAATTACAAAAGCCTAGGGCCCAGTGCCCCCTGGAAGGAGCACTTTTATAGACAAAATTATTCGAAAAGTTGAATCGCAAGCCTTGGCTGGACCTCGAAAAGATTCTACCCGAGTCCCTCAAGAAGCAAACTCACCAACTGCAGCTCATGTTGAGGTTCATAGCGGAACTAAAGGAACTGAACAGAGCTTCCAAAATACACAAACCCCACTTTTCAGTCCTTTAGGTGAGGGAAATTCTTGTAATTTGAGAGAAGGAGAAGGGGAGACCAGTGGAATTGCTAAGGGAAACCCACCACCACCAGAACCTAGATCTCCTGTGATTATGGCAGGAGAAGGAACACCTGAAATCCCGAACATAGGTAGTGTGATTAAATATCCTAAGGGACCAAGTAATCAATCACCTTGAATCAAACACCCAGACCAAGAAATCCCTGAAGGTTATTGGCACATTTTCGACCAAATGGCAGAGAAAAATCAACCGCGACCTAAAACTTCCACTTTGGAGTATCCTATAGTTGATCTGGTTTCTAATGCCGCAATGAAAGCCATGCTGAGGAAAAGATATTAAATGATCTTACTCAAGCATTTTCAGATTCTTCTTGGATAAAGAAAAATAGATGGGAATCTCACCCTATGTTTATAGCCAACACAAATAACATCCTAACTCAGAAGTATTAATTACAAGTGCTTAGGATAGTCTTTTATCAATAAAAAGCTTGCTGGAAATTTACTTTTTATGCAATTTTCTGAATATAACAGTTGCTGAAATAAATGTAAAGACAGAAGTAAAGTCACCAGGATGATAATCAAGACATATGAGACATAAAGAAATCCTTTATTTCATTCTAATTCACCAAAGAGTCATTCCTTTACAAAATTTCATGCAGAAATTTAGGACCAATGTCAAATTTAGACATCCCCGATGGAACATACAAAAGGACCTCCGACAAAAAATAAAAAACCGAACTCTAAAAGATGGATCAACTTGCCACATATTTCTTCCCACTCGACTCCATACAATAGCCTTTGTCAGTCATGAAAACTAATTCACAAACAGACAAGTCTACACAGACTATCAAAGATAGATCAACACCTCTGAAAAAAAAGTTTCTGAATGATGTAATTCAACCCTGGATCTTGTTGTCTACAATAAGACCCTGCTATCATAAAAAAAATTAGGGAAAGTAACAAAGTTATGACATGGTCTTGTGTTAACAGACTTATTTTCTTAAAAAATAGGCTATCATTCCGGCTATATTCAACACAAGGGAAAGTAACAAAGTTATGACATGTGGCATATTTATAAAACGTGAACAAATTAGGACTACTCGGAATATTCTTCCTTAACATATTGAATATTGTTATTTGAACTTGTACTTTCCACAAAAGGTGTGATTATCATTCATGATTAACATTAAATTGATTTGAAAGTTATTAACGGTCGTTCTCCCAGTGACGCCATCATAATAATTATCCCTCAATTGACTGACCTCCATCATTACGTTCACACATACCGATGGTCGAGGTCGACCTTTTCATTCATCGGGGGATGGAAATTCCGCACGATTATCTATAGGCCATAAAGATTATAGATAATGGGAAATTTTTTATTTCTATATACCATTGATCTTCTATAATTTTTACCATTTCTAGTAATTTTTTCTCACAAGCTGGTCTAACTAAGTTTACAGGTGGGAACGATAATCATGCTAACTTGTTTACATAAGAGATGGGTGGCCGAAGAATTATCTGTGAGCCTACATTTATCCTAGTAACTAACTAAGAAAGGGAAACTCTACACCATCTAGGGTTGACGCAATACTTTAACAGACTACAGGGATTTGATATAAATGTCGCGCTAGCATTCTTCCAAAATTTACAGGGGGGAGTCTCAGTAATCCTAGGCATACAAATACCAGTTACTGATGCCATTATAGGTTAGGTAACAAGCCTCCCAAATGAAGGAACACAATGGACCAGTAAATACACAACACTCAAGGAAGTTGTGGAGTCCTTCGTAGAACCAGGGGAAGAATTTGACAAAAAAGGAAAAGGCCTCAACCCCACTGCTCTTAGCAAACCCTAGAGGGAGAGAGCATGCATGATACATAGATACATCACATGCAATGAGTGATATGACATGTTGATACCTTTCCACCTCAAGCTGCTGGAAGTATTAAAACAACAGTTAGTGATAAATCTAACATTATTTTTTAATACCATGCTGCATGAAGTCGTTGGAAGAACCCAAAAAGCCAAATACCCTGCCAATGTAATTAATCATCACGGGTTAGTAAAATTGATAGTAAACATGGCCTTAAAGCATACACAAATAACTTGGGGGGACTTAATTGAGCTCGATAGGCCCCTGCAAATTGAGCAACCTAAATTCCACCATGAAATTCCTCCACAAGGAATTGAGGCAGCCCAGACAGAGGGAGATAATGCCCAAATTGAAATACCAGTACCCCAAACTGAAATGGAAACATACCCTATTCAGTTGGTAGAAACTCAGAGCATGCAGGCAGGAAAATCAAATAAGAAAAGACAAAGAACAATTTATGTTCTTGATACCTCCACTGCAAAAAGAAGAAAGGATAACGAGAAATCACAACCTAAAAGCACTCAGGAAACTGTACAAATAGAACAACCATCACATGAAAGCCCTATATAACAAAAAGATGATTTCTTCAGAAGTTATGAAGAGGAGATCGCCCAAGTGTTGGGAAATTTAGGGATATCACTTACTGAAGATATAGACAGGTCAGGAGAGCTCCAAGGTCTAAATTCTTCTCATTCAAACCCTATCTTTGATCTTACTGATATGGAGATTCCATCTTCCGAGGGAGAAGAACAGCCAGAACTTTAGTTCGATGAGAATAATCCTTTAGATCAACTAGATCACCCAAAAGATACAGGGAATCAATTACCAGTTGATAAAGGTGATGAAGACCTTGAAATTACCCTTAGACAAAAAGAAACAACAAAAAAAGACAATAACAAAATTAGAAAATTGGAACATGAAATTAAGACATTGAGGAAGAGGGTCAAGAAAATAAAAGTATTAAAACAAAAAGTTGGCAGATTGAAAGAAACAATTAGAAAACTTAAAAAGCAGCTAGAACAAGCTGAAAAATCCCATGAGAAGAATAAATATAAGAGGGCTAGAGTACATGGAATAAATCCACTTCCTAGAAGGAAAATTCACACCAATTATGTTGGAACACAAACATAATTTCATGCTCCTTTGGAATCAGTTGAAATAGAAACTCAGACAGAGGTTCCAACAACAGTAGAAACAATTGTTCATACTGAAGAAGTATTTCATTCCCCTGAACATGATGCTACTATTATAAGGTTGCAAGAAGAACTGGAACAATCCCAACAAACCTTGACCCAATGTCGAAGTGAAATGGTGACATCCACAGAGCATCAGAAAGTTGTCAGACAACTCTGAGCCATGTCAGCATTTGAGAATGAGACCTTTGTTGAGCTCAAAAGAGCTAAAGAAAATGTGAATAAGTTACAAGGATAGCTTGATGGAGCTTTGGAGAAAATCAAATAAATTTACTCTGTTTATTCTAATATATTAGCTTGCAGGGCCCCTGCTACTAATTATGCCCTATTTTTATTACAACATTATCTATTATTAAAAGTGAAATCTATTAGGGTAGGAACACCTTATGAGTTTACCATTGTATCTAATTTTGTTTCATGTTTAAAAGAACAAGAGGATGGAGTACAATACTTTTTGTGTGAACTATACCTTCACAATTTCATTTTGGAAGAAAATAGAGAAGACAACCCCAATCCATTCACTGGGGATATCTAGTTTCATGCCTTTTTGTCGTTTGCAAAAAATTAACTTAGGTAGGCCAAAGAACCTAAGGTCTTCATGAAAAGGGATAATGGACTAGACCTATGGATCAGAGGGGAACCTCCTAAACCCTTTGATACCATTATGCAACATAGAGCATTCGTGAAGAGGGAGAAGGTTGTGGAATCTTTAGCCCCCATCCATAGACATGTTGTACATTCAGGGCTACAGTATTTTGGAGAAATTAAAGAAGAAGCCCTTCATGATGCCAAATTAATATGGAATGTCTCTTCAAATGAAGTCATGAACAAGGAACCATTTGGTTTCAAGAATTTTCAAGCAATTTCTCTCAGGTTAGAGAGGTATGCCAAAATGATCATGGAAGAAGGGCCTTCCTGGATTGGATGCAGGAACAGTCCCCTCATTATTTGTATCCTCTAGAGGGTTATCAGAGTGTTTATGAAATTCGTAAGAAAATGGAAGATGTTTCTTTTGAAGAGCTTAAACGTAAACATGGGTTCTAGAGACCTAGGGAAGAGACCTCTCCACCCTTCAGTATCACTGCTTTGCATATAAACTCTCTTGTTGCATGAGGACATGCAAAAAGGTAAGCTGGGGGGTATTTTGGGTTGAGAAAAAGGTATAAATATTCTCCTTGTTACTCTGGTTTGTGATATTTTCTTTGTTGAATTTTCTATTAATTTGAAGTAATTGGGGAAGAAAATGGTTAAAAAGCCTTTAGGAAATATTGTTGAATGATATTAGATATTTTCTGAACTTTGGCTTGAATTGTTTTGATTTTATGTAGAAATGGACAATTGCTCTTAACTAAAGATAATTAAGAAGATCATGAAGATGCACAGACCGTTGAAGATCGAAGAAATAAGGCACAAAACGGTTCAAAGGAAGATTGACTTTTTATCTTCCAATCTTCATAAATAGTAAAAGAAATCCTGATGATCTCTCGATCCTCAGGATAACTTAATTTACTTATCTCATTGTAATATATACAGAATAGTAAACGATAGAGAGATAACCAAGAATTCAGATCTCTTAAATTGTTGACACTTTATACAACAATACCATTGTAAATGATTCATGAATTATGGAATTAATGAAAGCTTCAAGCGTTTTGATCATTTCTGTGTACTGAGTTTTTCTTAGCAGTATCTTCTGAAGACCGTGGGCCCATTCGACATGAGATATTGTCTCATCTGTAATCTTATCAATTATGTTATACTTCTGTGATTTGAATTTCCTTTTAGCAGTTAAAATAGACTCATTAATGTGTTGATTCTTTTATGAATTGGTTATGTTGTTCCATTTGCAGAGAGTAGATGTTCCATTTGGAGATTATTGATTGTTGTTCCATTTCAATTTGTTGCCAATTTATCGCTTGTGAATTCCTTTCATTTAAATTCTCATTTGTTGTTCCTTTCGTTAAATTTACATTTGTTTTTCCTTTTGTTTAATTTGCATTTGTTGTTCCTTCTTAAATACTTAGTAGATCGTTGTTCCTTTCCAACAGATTAATTAATCACTGAGAGATTGATTCATTAAGTGTTTTCGTAGATTGGATTACTATTTCTTATATAAATGAATGAATTTAGTAAAGTGATTGATGCTTTGATTCATGGTGTGTTATTGTTCAGACTACAATTTTGTTGATTGAGTTATTAGTTTCAGAGTTTTTAGTTAATGTGTGAAGAACTTGATTATTGCAGTAATTTAGATAGACTCATATTTGTTGTAACTGAATTATCTACACGATTAAAACCTCTACGACTATCTGCATATACTTTGCTGACATTCTTGAGAGAAAATACGAATCCTCAGTTGATAAAATTAATGTCAGACTAAGGTTGTTTTTAGGACATCTTTAGAGCCCAACAATTGTGCAATTGGACTTCTTGCCCTGGGTAGATATAATGATGACTTAATGGTGCTCTAATGCTCTAATAATTTTTTTCTCATGTTGGACTGATTTAGAACTAGATTGTTGATGCATGATTGTTAATTGATGTTAGGATTGATGGCATGAATATTTAGTTGATCTGATGTTGTATTATAGCTTGGTAGGCTTGGTCTTGCTTGTGTCGGGTGGGATGTAGATACCTCCTTGTTCCTCAGAACAATCGCCAACCTTGAGGCCTTAAATGGTAAAAATTGATGGGAACCTAGGCTTGAGCATTGCTTATGTGTCCTGGAGGTCCTAACCATTGCACAAAAGGATGGGTGGGTAGTCGTTTTTATTCTTCATCTGATTGAATATTGTATGTTTCTTCTAGCTTCATGATGTGCTAGTATGTTAGGTAGTTATGTTTGTATGTTGCGTGATTTGTGTGCATTGTGTTCATCGTCGAGTTGCGATGTTTGAGTGTATTATCGTTATTACCTTCCTATATAAACAAAAAAATAAAAAATAAAAAATTGTACTTGTTATGCGAGGCTTGTTGTCCTAACAACTGGGTTCGTTACATATGGTATCAGAGCTAGTTCGACCCGCTACTTGGGATCACTATGGATTCCATTGATTAGATACTTGATTATAAAATTTCGCTAATTAAATTGGTTTTTATTCATGTAGGTAATCATGGTTAGAGGACATCATGGAGGTAGACGACGGGGTGATAGGGAAGGAGGTGCGACGCCCCGAGTAGCCTCCACACTCGAGGGGTCTAACCCCCAGGGAGATGAACATGTTTTTGGGCAGGAACGGATAGTTGTGGGTGATGTGATTGGGTTGATGGGGTAATTTTAGAGGATGTGTGAGGCAATGATCAGTTGTTTGGATAGATATGAGGCCAGGGTGTCGACACCTCCTGAGGATCCACTGTGTGCCCTGGTCGGTACTGGTAGCATTAACCACGAACTCGAGAAGGTTAAATTTCTCGAGTTATTTGGTGCCCCAGATGACTCAACCGTCGAGGCATGGTTGGAGAATATGGTGATGTGATTTTCACTTCACGACTATACCTCCAACATGAAGGTCCACATGGAGGTCTTTCAACTGAAGGAGAGCGCTCTTATATGGTGGAAGACACTCCTGCTACAACTGAACATGGTTGTCGAAGACGTGTCATGGGAACTGTTTGAGGAACGTTTTCGGGAGAGGTATTTGTCTGAGGAATTCATTGAGCATCATCTCAATGCGTTCAACGCCTTGTGACAAGGTGATCGTACGGTGCCCGAGTATGAGGCTTGTTTTATGGAGCTTCTTTGGTATGCTCCGCACCTAAATTCCAAGAAGCTTAAGGTCACCAAGTTTGTGTTCAGCCTTAATGTCAACATTCATGCAAAAGTGAGGATTCTAATGCCTCAAATGTTGCATGATGTTATCCAGAAGGCCCTCATAGTAGAGGAGGAGCTCATGAGCGGGGGTTAGAGAAGGACTTCGGAAAGACCAACAGGGTAGGCAACATCTGGTGTGCAGCAGCACCAGACACCATCTAGGCATCCGCTGAGATATCGAGGCACTCCGAGAGGATCCACATACACTACACCACGATGACTGGTGCCTCAACAACGAACTCCCTATAGAGGACCACAACACCAACAACAATGTCGACTGCAGCAACAACAATTTAGGCATGTTTAACTGAACATACGAGGGTTCTAAGCCAGTGGGTTGTCAACTTCTACTTCAGGTACCTGGAGTACTAGACCAAAGACCGAGTGATGGACATCTGGAGAGCCACATTACCAATGTGACTTCCCAGTTGAAAGGGCCAGAGAAACTGGATCAGCTCGGCCCACTACCATGTGAGATTTGGACAAGGCCTATCAGATTCATGCAGCTATGAATAATCTCCAGGCAGAGCACTCGTCTACTATACTCGACACATCAGGTATCATCGTTGACCAAACCCTTAGTATTTTGACAGATCTAGGTGCTAGAGTGAGTTTCATTTCAAGTGCAGTGCTAAAAATAATTAAGGTAAAGGCGGTCAAATATGACGAGTTTTTCTTTGTAGAAATGGCTTCGGGAGCCAAAAATAAGGTTGGAGGGAAGGTTACGGGTTGTACCCTTAACCTGGGAGAGTTTGTCACAAGGTCTAACTTGTACGTCACGATCTTAGGGTCTTATGACATCGTGATTGGTATGTACTGGTTGGAATCGCATGAGGCGATAATCAACTATAAGACAAAACGATTGAGCTTGGTCGATGATGAGGGACAGAGACACGTGATTGTAGGTCAGAACCAGGGAGTTTCCCTGAGGTTCATCTCTTCCTTAAAGCTACGGAAGAGCATGCACAAGGGATTTAAGATATATGTGATCCTTGCGTTAAACAATAAGGGCATAACGAAAGGTCTAGAAAACCTTCTGGTGGTGCGAGAGTTTGCAGATATCTTCCTAGAGGAGTTACCTGAGATGTCATTGGAGAGGTATTTAGAATTTACCATTGATCTAAAACCAAGAACTGAAACGATAGCGAGAATGCCTTATCGGATGTTAACCCCTGAGTTACAAGAGTTGAAAATACAACTAAAGGAGTTGTTGGACCTAGGAATTATACGTCCAAGTGTGTCATCGTGGGGTGCACCTATTATTTTCATATGGAAGAAGGATGGGTAGTGGAGAATCTGCATTGACTACTGTCAATTGAACAAGGAAATGATCAAGAATCAATATTCATTGGCAAGGATTGATGATCTATTTGATCAGATGAAAGGTGTGACAGTGTTTTCAAAGATCAAATTGAGATCATGGTGTCACCAATTTCGGATCAAGGAGGATGACATCCCGAAGACTACCTTTAAGATGAGGTTTGAAAATTATGAGTTTATTGTTTTACCATTTGGACTGACAAACACCCCAAGGGTATTTATGAGCTTGATGAACGGGGTGTTCTGTGAATACTTGGACAAGTTAGTCCAAGTATTCATTGATGATATTTTGATATATTCTTGGACGATGGAGGAGCATGATTAACACTTGCACTTGGTACTACAGTGTCTAAGAGAGAACAAATTGTTTGGGAAACTATCGAAATGCTTGTTTTATCAATCGAAGATTCATTATTTAGGGCATGTCATATCCGACAAAGGCATTGCTCTGGATCCCACGAAGGTCAAGGCTATTATGGAATGGCCTGCATTGAAGATGTCCCAGAAGTGAGTAGCTTCATGGGTTTATAATGATACTATCGATGGTTTTCAGAATTTTTTTCGAAGATAGCAAATCCGATTACAAAATTACAGAAGAAGAACAATACGTTTGTTTGGACCAAGAAATGCATGGAAGCATTTTGGAGGCTGAAGGAGATGTTGATGACAACATCGATACTAAAGGTCCCTAACATGGATGAGGAATTCTTGGTATGCACTAACGCATCCAAGGAAGGCTTAGGCGGAGTCTTGATGCAAGACAGTCATGTGATCGCTTACATCTCGAGAAAGTTGAGAAGGCATGAGGAGAATTATGCAACACATGATTTGGAGTTGTTAGCCATTGTATATTCCTTGAGAGTTTGGAGACACTACCTGATCGGATGAAAATTTTAACTAAAAATGAACCACTGTGGTTTACAACACATTTTTACGCAAAGTGACTTGAACGCTCGATAAAGGTGTTGGTCGGAATCTCTTAGCGAGTACGATTTAGAGATTACTTACATAAAAGGAACAATGAACATAGTGGCTAATGCATTGAGTCGGTTATCGTGCATATTTTCGGTGATGCCTCTTTAGATGAATCTACGTGAAAAGATTCTGACTTTACAACGTGACAATGACTGGTATAAAGAGGTTAAGGAATTTATTAGACAAAAAACCATGATGATACCAAAATTTGAGAGATTTACTGTGGAAAATGACAGATTATTGAGATTTAACAATAGAGTTTCATAGAGCAGTGTACATGGCTCATCCAGGAGTCACGAAGATGAGGATAGACCTTAAACCCTTATTCTTCTGGAAAGAAATGAAGGTGGACATAGTCAACTTCGTGGAAAGATGTCTAGAATGTCAGAATGTGAAGGCTAGACATAGACATCTGGTAGGATTACTACAACCACACCCTATTCCATAATCAAAATCGGAGGTCAGTTAGATGGATTTTATTGTTGGATTGCCCTTGATAGCAAGGAGACATGACTCGATTTTTGTAGTAGTCGACACTCTGACAAAGAGTGCACATTTTATTCCGGTGCGTATGACGTATTAGGCTCCTGACATAGATAGAGTTTTCATCAGTGAGATTGTGAGGATGCATGGCGTTCTTAAGAGGATTATATTTGATCAAGGATCGATGTTTATAGGATGATTTTGGACTAGTTTCCAAGAGGCCTTGGGAACCCAACTTAACTTTAGTACTGCATATCACCTAGAGACATATGGGTAGACCGAACAAATGAACCAGATCTTGGAGGATATGTTGCATATGTACATGATGGACCAACATAAGCGTTGGGAATAATTCTTTCCACTGGTAGAATTTGCATATAAAAATAGTTATCAAAGCACTATTAAGATGGCACCATTCGAGTTTCTTTACAGGTGACCGTGTTAGATGCCTTTGAGTTGAGATCAGCTTAAGGATAGGGTCCTGGTGGGACCATAATCGATCCAAGAAATGAAAAATAAAATGAAAACAATAAGACATAGGATCAAGGAAGCGCAGGATCAACAAAAGAGTTATGCTAATGAGCATCGTGTTGACCATAGTTATGAAGTTTGCGATTGAGTCTTCTTGTGGGTGAAACCACACAAGAGTTTGATCAAGTTTGGAAAGGGTGCTAAACTCTGTCCTAGGTTCGTGGGACCCTTCTATATTGTGGAAATGAAAGATCCCATGGCCTATCGACTGGCCTTGCCTGATTCTTTGAGGCGTATGCACAATGTTTTTCATGTATTTGTTTTGAGACATTATGTTAGTGATCCTACACATGTGATTGACATGAGTTCCTTGCAGGTATTGGATGAGGGTGCACTCACGACAGAGCCAATCCACATTCTGGACCATCGCATTCGACAGCTATGGCATCAACCAATATATCAGTTCAAAGTCCAGTGGGACAACTATAGTCCGCACTCGGCGACCTCAGAGGATGCATATGATATACGTCAATAGTTTCCATTTTTGTTTGATAGCTAGACATATAGATATTATGAATTATTTTATTTCGACACTTATATACTGTGAAACTTCGGGACGGAGTTTAAAACTAGAGGGGGTATATGTAACACCTCGCTCTCGCGCACACCTGATTGGACTTATTATTTGAGGACACTTGCGTGCAAGTGATCCGGTTCATTATACGATTGGTTGTTTTGATTATTATTATGAGATGTTGTGGATCTCATGATATGTTATTTTTCTATATTTATATCGAGAGGTGCTATTGACTAGTTTCTCTTGAGTGTGCAGGAATCTGGATGTAAAGGATGTCGATGGCATCGATGGATCTCCTTGGAATCTGGTTTGAGTCAGGGAGTGGACTGTTATGGTTTGAATATTTTTGATATTACAGATGTGACATATGACTAGATATTATGATGTTGATTGTTATCGCTGACACGTTTCGTTGATGGATGCAGGATGACGATATCTTGCTAACCAGACTCACATTAGGAGTAAAGGGGTCACATGTGACAACCAGAGACATTGAGGGAGAGGTGTGGCATCAACTCTGCCACAACCTACTAGCACCCCCGTCGTGGATCAAATTGTAGGTTAACGATTACCTAGTTCGAGACATCCACGATGTTGTGAGGGTAGACTATGGAAGTCGCTCACGATGATTCTAAGGGGTGCGCAATAAGGAAATGACCTTATTTATTAGAGGATCTTAGTCTCCCACAATGTCACCTGACAGAGTATTGACTCTAGGGGTTTGACGTCTACCAAACTCATTCAAAATGTTAGTGGCACCCTTGGAGCACGTAGTGCATCTTGAAGGGCATGTCGCACAAATAAAACATGAATGCAAGCAAGTGGCACCCTTGGAGCATGTAGTGCGTCTTGAAGGGAACATCACGATTTTAACTCTAGTAAGTTAATAAACCTAGTACCTAGAAAATTATGCCTCCTTAGGACCTGGTCAGCCTTAAAATGAATGATGGTATGATTAAAGTTAATAACAAAATTTTCCCTTAAGAATTGTCGCCAAGCCTAGTGAATTTAAAACTTAGGTCTAAGTAGAACATGTGAACCAAAAAAAAAAAAAAAACTAAATCGACATGTAACACGAAGGGGGTAAAGAAATTTCAAACATTAATAATTAAAGTAAAATTTTAATGAAGGATTAATTTATTAAAAGGGTAAATTTTTGTTTATATCTAAACTTGCTAAATCTGAACTTAGAAGAAAAGGGGAAACTTAAGGAAAAGGGGAATGTCTAACATAGTAGGGAATCTAGTCTTTGGAACCTTCTATTTGTGAACTGAACAAGGTTTTAAGAAAGGTGTTACTCATTTAAGAATTGTAAGGGAATAAATGGACACCAAGGAGAGTTTTTAGGAATGCTTTTAGGTGGGTGAGGGAAATAGGAAAATTTAATTAATTAATAAATTGATTTTCTAGTGCAACTAAAGGATCGGGTGACATGTGTACGGGGAAGGTTTATCCTAATTAAATTTAATAAAAAGAAACCAAAGAGGGTTTGGGAAACTAATTACTAAGAAAAATATATAAAAATGATGGTAGAGGAGGAGTGTGTATCACATCTGGTATGCGTAAGGTTACGCTGCCGAAATTTATCTTGATTGATTTTTTCTTGTGGGAGTTGGGATACCCAGCTCGGATAACAAGTGGAAGCTTGACCTTGCGAGGCGAGATGGGAGATAGCATTCTCTGGTATTGTGTGTGTGGCCCCTTTGCGGCTCAGCGGGAAGAAGAGTACCCCTAGTGTTGGCTGGGAGGTACCAGTGAGGTCTCATCGGTTAGCAAGCATGAGAGAACAGGAGCTGGACAGAGCGCAAGCGTGGGAAAACCAATTCAAATCCTTCAACGTCGGATTACGGTATTATCGTTGTAAAAAAATGTATTGGTAATTATGTTAGAATGTATATGGACTCCACATTGTTGTATTTGTGATGGTTCTTTTATTTAGAGCTGGCAAGTTCTGAGGTTGTGTAAATTTTGTTTAATAGATGGCGGTCCTTCATATTAGAATGCTAGAGTTGAACTTTGTTTAAATCATTGTTTTACGCTTGTTGAGTTTATAACAAAAAATGGTCATTGCTAAATGATTGTTTCCACCTGTGGAGATTTCATTTTAAGGCACAAATTGTAACCACAAATTATTTTAAAAGAGCAATCTATGCGCATTGTTTTCATTTTTAAGATCCAGTTGTGACCGTTGTTTTCATTTTAAGGAACAATTGTAACCCAAGTCTTATTTTAAAAGAGATAACTGTGCGTGTTGTTTTCATTTTTGTTGAGCAATTTTTTTTGTTAGAGCGATTTGTGACCACTAATTTTATTTTTAGGAACAGGTTGTAATCACAGTTTTTATTTAAGGAACAAATGGATATTGTGGTTTTTAATTAAAAAAAAAACATTCCTTGATCGTTGTTTCATTTTAAGGATCTTTGTGATCGTAGATTTAATTTAGAGATCAACTGGTGATCGTGGTTGTAACCCTTGTTCCCTAGGAGAGACCCTGTGCACTGAGTTTAAGCCTTGGCTCAGAGTTTGATTTCCACTTGGCCTTCGATTAACTTTCCCGTCAATTCCTTCTGGAAATTATTCCACTGCATCCTTAGGCTTCACTCAATGCTAATCCAGATCCCTCACTTCTCTCCATTGCATTGACCCATTGTTTTATTCCCTCTTGGACATTGGGCCACTCAAATCTGGTAACAGTAATTACAAGCCTGTCTTGTGGTTTCCCTTTGATTCGTTAACTCAGATTTTTGTTTCCTAAATTTCACTCGAAAATATTTTGCAATTAAAGGAGTGAAATACCATGATCGCTAATCTTTGGCAAGATCTGTGTGATGAGATTATTTCATACTTACCTTAACTTGATCCCTAGATTTAACTGGATGATAATTCAAACCCTTAGTTTTTACATGCCGAATACTCATAATTTTAATACAACTTAAGTTTTACTCTACTTAGCTATGAAAATGTAATAATTGTTATTTTGAGCTTGGTTTAAGAGAGGAACTCTAGGTTATAGAATAATTTTATTCTTTGAATGTAATCGGAGGGTAGAGGGGTTGGCTTCCTAGTATGCTTAATTATTAGAATTTAGGGAAGTAAGGGTAGGAAAGGATCATGCTTGAGTAAGGATGGAATCTTCTTATTGATTAGTCAAGTTTGATCATTAAATGAATAGAAGTTTTACATTCTACGGGTTTAGTCCTTGTTTTATAATTGAAACAGAGAAGTTAAGAGAATTGTAGTTGAGTTTTGGATTTATAAGCCCTTGACTGGACATGTATAATGTCACTTGATGTTTTTAAATATTTTATTATTAGATTGTGGATGGTTATGATATGCTTGGTACAATATTCTTGATGGTAAATTTGGGTTATGACTAATTAAGTGATTTGAATGCTAGCGCGGATAAAAATTTACTGGTATGAAGGATAGTTTTAGATTTTTGTTGAGTTAGTTAATTCTTTTAGTTGTTGATTAACATGTTTTAATTCAGTTACCTCTCGTGCACATGAAATTGTAAGGTATTGAAGGAAGTATGGTATAATGTTTGGACTTCCCTGTCAATGCGCATTGAGCGTCAATAGAATGTTGGAGTGTCGTTTATTAATTTTTGTGCCTTGAATGATGTGATGTATGATGAATCAAGTTACAAACACTCTTGCGCCATGATTTTAGTGTGATTGTGATTGGTTTTGTAAATTGAACTTCTTGCGCCGAGTATATAGAATGATGACTTAATGGTGTTCTAATGCGCTAATAAATTTTGTCGATGCTGGACTGATTTAGAACTAGATTTTTGATGCATGATTGTCAATTGATATTAGGATTGATGGCATGAAGATTTAGTTGATCTAGTGTTGTATTATAGCTTGGTTGGCTTTGTCTTGCTTGTGTCGGGAGGGATGTATATATCTCCTTGTTCCTCAGAACAGTTGTCAGCCTTGAGACCTTAAATGTTCTAAATAGATGGGAGCCTGGGCTTGAGCGTTTCTTATGTGTCCTAGAGGTCCTAACCATTGCAGGGCAGGATGAGCGGGTAGTCTTTTTTATTCTTCGTCTGATTGAATGTCGTATGTTGCTTCCAACTTCATTATGTGATAGTATGATAGGTCGTTAGGTTTGTATGTTGTGTTAATTGTGTGCATTGTGTTCATCATCGAGTTGCGATGTTTGAGTGTATTGTCATTATTACCTTCCTATATAAACAAAAAAAAACAAAAAAAAAATTGTACTTGTTATGCGAAGCTTGTTTTCCTAACGACGAGGTTCATTACAACAAATATGAGTGTTACCATGGGCTCCAATTTGGATGATATCCTCCCTGTGAGGTAGAAAATAACCGTAATATTAGTGCCTTATCCATATCATCTCAAACTCCAAAACTTGCAACCTGATTCTTGCTCTAAAACCAAAACCACTATACAAAATGAAAATCATAACTGCACACTGAAAACTAAACCAAATACTGAAAAGATGCTCAATATATGAGCTTATTCATCACTCTTATCTACTATACTGAACCCTAAAATGCTCAATCACGTGAAATCAAATACCCAGTGAAACCATGTAATCACTTTGTCGACTGGTTGAACTCCTCGCGTGTCTTGTTTCAAGAACAAAACAACGACCTGCTTAATGGAAACTCATCTAAAAAATGGAAAACAAATTCATCATTAACAAAATTTGAAAACTTGGGACTAATTGCTTCCTGCAAACATGATGCAAAAGGATCTTGAAAAGCATGCAAACTGATAGGAGTTTGTAACATCCCTATAAATGCATCTTCTCTGTCATGTAATTCAATATGATGGTTGTCATAAAGGAGCTAAAAATCTGCATAAGACCGCTGAAATAGAACACTTGCTGACAAGAAGGACATGGATGATCTTGACACTAACACATCATCCTCTTTATCTTTAAACTCACAGTTTTTCAATGGCTGCAATTCTGAGATGATAAAATCCTCCATATAACAAGCTACTGGATCATTGAAAATATGGAAAGATTGTTGTTGATTTATAATTTCAAAGTCCTAATTTGTATGACTTTGTTCTAGCTCATTTTTCTCTACCTCATTAACAATTTTAAATTTTTCTTTCAACAATTTGAATGAGGAAAAACATAATGGCAAAAAAATACCTTCAATTGAGTCACAAATTTCCATATGATTGAGGAAAAAAATTTCATATATGATCTGAGTGTTGTCATCAGACTGTTGATAGGAGTTTGTAACATCCCTATAAATGCATCTTCTCTATCATGTACTTCAATCTGATGGATGTTAGAAAGGAGTTGAAAATATGCATAATATTGTTGAAATAGAACACTTGTTGATAAGAAGGACATGGTTGATATTGGCACTAAATCATCATCCTATTTATATTCAAATAAATATTTTTTCAATGGATGTAATTCTAAGATGATAAAATCCTACATATAACAAGCTACTGAATCATTGAAAAAATGGAAAAATTGCGGCTGATTTATAATTTCAAAATCCAGATTTGTATGACTTTGTTCCAGCTCAATTTTCTCTCCCTCATTAATAATTTTAAAATTTTCTTTCAATAGTTTGAATGAGGAAAAACATAATGGAAAAGAATTACCTTCAATTGAGTCACATCTTTCCATATGATTGATGACATAATTGTCATATATGAGATGAGTGTTGTCATCAGAATGCTGATAGGAGTTTGTAACATCCCTATAAATGCATCTTCTTTTTCATGTACTTCAATCTGATGGCTGTCCAAAAGGAGCTGAAAATATACATAAGACTGCTAAAATAGAACACTTGCTGACAAGAAGGACATGGTTGATCTTGACACCAACTCATCATCCTCTTTATATTCAAGCTCAAAGTTGTTCAATGGATGCAATTCTGAGATGATAAAATCCTCCATATAACAAGCTATTGGATCATTGAAAACATGAAAAGATTGTTTTTGATTTATAATTTCAAAATCTTGATTAGTATGACTTTGTTCCAGCTCATTTTTCTCTGCCTCATTAATAATTTTTAAATTTTCTTTCAACAATTTGAATGAGGAAAAACATAATGGCAAAGAATTACCTTCAATTGAGTCACAAATTTCCATATTATTGAGGACATAACCGTCATATATGAGCTGAGTGTTGTCATGAGACTGTTGAAAAGGAACTCTTTCTGACAGGAAAAATATGGCTAGTGTTTCTTGGAAATTAACCTCATCTTCTTCATAATACTCATCATATGTAGGCGAGTCAAAAAATTCTGCATTTTGTGACAATTTTTGTTCATGAAAACAAATAGTTTTTTTACCTTCTACTTCTTCAAAAACTGAAAATGAGTTAACTTGACAGAACTTTGGATATACGAGATCCTGAAAATCATTATGGACCAGTGAAACTTCCTAACTTTGAGTACCAACAACAAGAAAATTTGTAATATTAGCTTCTTCTTTAGCAAGTGGATCATAATCTTTTGCAAACACACCATTAGCCCTTTTCTCAAAATAAGATAGATCAATATCCAAATAAGCTCCTTAATTTTCATGCTCACTTCATGTTTTTCAACATTCCATTCCTCATTTTCAATCTTTTATAAAATCTTCCTACATGCTCTAAGATTGTCCTCTATCTCATGAGCATCATTGAACATTTGCTGCAAGGATACATAATATCTTTCCATGAGGATACAAGATAGGTTTGGATGAAAGGATGTTGGATAATACAACCTAGAAGTAGGTTCGGAAGGTTGAATATCTATGGGAATTTTCTAATAAAAATTTAAATATCTCCTATTGAACATGCTAATAGTCTCATCCTTTTGTTTCTTCATGGAATATAACTCTGAAAGATATTGATTATAAGGTTTCCTCTTACCCAAAAATTTCATAGAGGCTTCCCTCAGTTCATCCCATGAACTGATTGATTCAGGTTGTAGGTATCTAAACCAATCCTTGGCATCCCCTTTCAATGATTGAGAAAATTATCTCATGCTCAATGTCAAACATATCTGTAAAATGTTCAAAATCCTGGATGTGTTTTTCAACTGTAAGGTTCTCAAGTTCTCCATCAAACTTAGGAAGATATTTGTAATGCTTTGTAGGAAAATCATGAAGGACATGAGGAAATTGAAGTGGTATGTATCTATCTTGGATCTTAGAAGGTATTAATTTATGCACAGGAGGTATGCCATCAACCATAATCTCATGAGGCTTACCAAACTGGTCATGGATATCATGTGATTTAGATGAAGAATCTTGGTCAAAATCAGTTATGCAAGGTGAAGATATATCTATAGTTTTTAAGGAAGGATATACAGGTGTATATATATGGTCATAATTTGAATAAAGTAAGCAATGGAAAATCCTTTTGATTTTCTCGATAAAGGACACAAAATAATTTATTAAAAAGAATATTACTTCTTGGAGAAAACTCAAGCTTTGCTACCTGGTTCTTTGTCCTTTCATGTTTATTTTCAATGAGATCATCCTCCAGCGGAGTTTTTAAATTTGATTGAAGCATTGATCGGAGTCACCAGGTGAATGGTACAACCTTCTTGTGTTTGATTTCTATTTACCATCATAAATCATATCTTGAATCTTAGTCGTTCTTTCCCAGGGAAGATTTCACCTTTGTTCCCCGACAATGAAGCCAAAATATTATCACTCTATAAATTTCCTTTGTTGCAAAAGAGAATCTTAGAGGTAACCACAAAACTACTTTTAGACTAGAAGCTAGCCTCCTTCCAGTCAAGAGAGGGCCCTCTCCTACTATTTTTTCAATCAATACAAGGGCTAGATTTTATTTGGATGAAACACTTATGAAATGGTTGATAGGGTTGAGAGAAACACCCATTGCACATGGAGTAATCAATGATAAATTAATGTTAAAGATCACAAAATTGGTTATATTAACATGAATATCAGAGGCTTGTGTGCAATATGAATTATAGACTTAATCTTTATATATGAATAGATGAATAGGGGAAAAAAAGGAAAAATAGAGCATTGTTACAGTTTATTCTGCATCAACTTATTTAGACTGAAAATGAGATCTTACATGAAGGAATAGAGCATGAACCATGAATTCTAACCCACACAAGATTTATCCACACACAAAATAAAAAAAAATCAATGAAAACAAAATAAAGAGTACATAACACAAGAAAATTGACTGCAAATAGCGAACAAAAGGAATATCTAAAATATATAGTCCAAGTACTTCTGTCTAAGAGATCTATATTAATATCATAAAATATTACAACACCAACAATATCCTTCTTACTCAAATCTCCCACACTTTTACCATCCTCTTCATGATAATATATCAAATTACATTTCAATCTAACTAAATCGGGTTGAAATCGTTAGGGTTTCACATTCAATAAGGAGTTACAAACTAACTCTTATTTTTTAGAGTTTAGTTTTTAACTAATTAAATTTGGAGAAAATATGAAAAATAGGTTGTAAAGACCCCTTCGAATATCCCAAACCATGAAACCTATGAAAACAATTGAGATATTGTTTTTTATATGAACCCATGCTTGAGAAAAACCTCTTTTAGTTTGTTGAGATGAATGACCATCTACTCGGAATATGCGCTTGAAGTTGGTTGCAAAAACAGTCAGCTATAGGAAATTCCGCATTGAATCTGGTAATTTCTCCTTTTCTACCAAATGGAGAATTGGGTTGGGAGGATTTTTTTCCAGACACTTAATGACATTATGATTCCTTTCCATAAAATATTTGGGAAAAACCCATATTGTATTTTTAAATTTATGATGAAAACAAAATTTTGCAGCAACTAGGAAACTTGCTGCAAAATATTTGTTTCATCTTTCTGATGCTGCAAAAATCCTTCAGAAATAATTCCATTGCTTGGTATTCTATGCCAATTCCCCCTTTTAACTATTAGTTGCTTCCCAAGGTAAATTCAATGGTGGGATTATGGTCAAACTACAATTTAATTAGATTAGGAATTTGGTAATGACAAGCAATTTGTTGATGGTTGATGTGCATCAGACTTTGCAGTAGACTTTGTGGTAGTAGTAGCCATAATTGGAATGGATTTCAAAAGTTCCCTTTCAACAAACCCTTAATCCTTGCCAGCTTGGGTAGTCACATTATCATTGAACCTAACCCTATTTTAACGATTGTCAATCAACAATGGTTCAAAAGAAATTGGGTTTAGTTGAGGTCTGTTTTTTATGTGTGTTGTCAATTCCACATGGGACTAGGCCTGATAATCAAGGCCCAATTTTTTTTGACAAACAAGACAATAAAAATATTTTCACCCTGTACATAGAAAAACATTGTGTTGCAAAAAATACCATAACACTACATAATTGACCATTAATATGCAACACTCTACCAAAACATGATTTTTGCCAAAATTTTGTCGATGCAAATATGAGTGCTAATAGTAGGGAGATATGTGATTTTTTGGATGGATAGGACAATCATATCCTTGATATTATATAATACCCATACATAGGGATGGATTGGAGATCATGTTCACACATCCTATTTACTGTACCTGAGCTAGAATATCAGAGAGGTAATATTATCATTATGTTTTGATAAATCTAGTTGCATATATAGATGATTTTAAGGATGGAAATATATCCCAAACTATAGAAACCTTGGTGAATATTACTAGTCCTTAATATGCAAACCATAAAAATTTTGGTGATATTTTTGTAAAAAAAATCAAATTTCAAAGGATTTTATATAGTTTTTATAAAATTTGGGTTATTTCTCAAGAAAAAAAAATTATTCTATAAAATTTGGGCGAATCATTTTTAGAAAAAAATGGAAATTGATGAATATTGTTTGGGAAAAATCATGGAAAAATATCCCATTGGAGATATATAGCCCCTACAATTTTCTATGGTTTCATATTTTTTTGTCTTATTTAATGCACATGTAATTTATTGTAACATTTTGCTTCAATTATATGATTAGTATTATCTATTATTTTATATATATTGGCACATATGTTGGGGATGATTCTCCCCAGTAGTATGAGGAGATGGAGGAGGCAGTGAAGTAGCCTCTAGTACATACATTGAGTTTGCCACACAGGATGGATCAGAGAGTTCAAACAAAGGTGGTGGATCACTTATCAGGTCTTATGGTTCGACGTGGAGTGGTACTTGTACTAGTTCATGATATATTATGGGTACCAGAGATGTCTATGATATGGGTGACCCAACATTGTGACATGACATCAGTGATATGTCATATCATCGATGTCCTCAACTGCATCAAAATGTGGATGGATGTTGCTCATGATTACATTCCATATGGTCGATCAAGAGACCGACCCACATCCTGTCTACCACATGGTCCTCCTCCTTCTCCTCCTCATGTTTCACCATCCACCATTCCACCTCCTCATGTACTTGTGTCACCATCCATCAATCCTCCTCCTCCACTTGTTTCACCATCCATCGATCCTCCTTCTTCTCCTCTAGATGTGTCACCATCAACCGATCCTCCTCCTCCTCCACTTGTGCCATCATTCGCCAATCCTTGTCCTTCTCCTCCAAATATTTTTCCATCCATGTATCCTCCTCTTTCTCCTCCTCCTCCTTCACATGTGTCACAATATATTGATCCTATGGATGCTATGTTCACATCGAGTGCTTCATAAATTTATCCTAGTGGAGAGATATATGAGAGTCTAGAATTTTTTTCATCGCTTTTTGACATAGGCATTGATAGAATCTCTGCCTCTAGTAGAAGACACACCAATGCCTCTGGCTCTAGTGGTGGACCTAGCTAGCAGTGGTACTATTTTGCATGTTTATTTCTTGTTTTATATTTGACTTGTGATGTATATATGACATGTTTATTGATTTTGATGAGATTTATATTTGACATACTATATTGATATGTATATTGCACATGTATCTTAATTTTTTTCATATCATGTTGATGTTGTTGTTGTTTTCTTAACATTATTAACAATTTCTCTATTTTTAAACTAAATTTGAGATTTATCTCTCATTTAAATTTACAATTGTTTTACTTTTATGAAATTGTTTAATTTTGATTGGGATTGCAAAAGATTATAACCATTAATGCCACATAATTTTTAGCTCTTCTTCAAGGTGAATTGTTTGTTTTCCATAAAGAGACAATATGTTTTTTTTTTGTTTGTTAATTTGTGTGGAACCTGTTGGGTACGCGATTAACCTGTGGCTTGAGAAACCGCGACTCAGGGGCATCTAAGCCGTCAAAATCACCCGGGGATCACACCCGGCCTGAGCCACACCAACCCTTAACATGGTTGGATTTTTTGTCCCCACAGGTTTCGAACCGGTGACTTTAACATCATGGAGTGGCTTAACAACACACTCCATCACCGACTGTCCTACTCCTCGGGGACATAAAGAGACAATATGTTGATTAAACATGTTTAACAACAAAAATACATAAATATGATGAGTGGAATGATTGTGATTTGAATAATTTTTCATATATTGTAATAATAACATTATGATGTAATTATTCACTAATAGTGATAATAATGACAATGTGATAATAATGTTATTTTTTAATTTTTGTTATTCATAGATTACAAGACAAAGTTATAATATAATTGTTTACTAAAATCACAATTAAAATATTTTATTATGTTTTAATTTTTCCAAAGATTTTGTTAATTTATATTATTCAATTCTTATAATATAATAAATATATTTAATTAAATTAAAAATATTAAATATAAAAATAATAATAAATTTGGATCTATACGCTTGGATGAAATGGTTTACAATGTTTACCAACTTTATGAATTTTCTATTAAAAAGTATGTTAAAAATATGTAAGTATTAGTTGAATATTCTATTAAAAACTTATGCTAAGTATTGTATTTCATTGATTTTGTATTAAAATGTATCCAAATATTGGACTTGGTTAATGAATGAAAAAAATAATTAGAATAATTACTCCTATGAAATATTATTTTTTCATTTATTTTAACGATAAAGTTGTAATAATTGTTCATTAAATTTATAATAGTTATATTTAATAATTTTTATTATATTATTAAATATAAAAATAAAATCAGTAATAATATGAATTTCAATATTTTTCATTAAAAACAAATATTCACCAAAATTCCATGAGATAAAATTATTTTACTCTAAAAGTTGTCAATATTTTCTAGAAAATTTACAAATACTTAGAGATTGGAATACTTTTACAAGAATATCACCAAACATTTTATAATTAGTATTCTAAGAATTAGTAAAATTGGAAAAGGTTTCTGTAGTTTTAGATAAGTTTGGATCCTTCAAAATTTCCTTAATTTTTACATAAGGCTCCTTAGTTTCAACCCACATTTTTTTAGATTTAATACATATTAACCCACTATCATGGTCTTCCTTTACATCACTCCAGTTAAAGGTATCCCACCATTTTCAACTAAAAATGACACATTGAAAATATGAGAAGTCCACTAGCATGATCTCTTGTATATTTTCAATGTAACCTAACTTCCCCTCTATTAGGTTTTGATCATGTTGGCTAGCATTACTAGATTGGTTGGACTCGACCTCAACTCCACAATCTTGCATGATGTGTCCATCATCAAAATTATTAGTGAATAAATTATGTCCATATGTCCACATAGATGGGAAAAAATGCACTTTTAATAATGTGAAAAAATGATAGTATCATATGTCTAATAACTCAAGCATTAATACAAACCTAATACATGTTACTATTCAAATCTACAATATTATAAATTGAACATGGTACTCAGAGAGGTTATTACAAAGTTTTTTCACCTGATCCCTATGTTTAGTGCATCCAAGGCTTCTCCATGTGGGTTACGATCAGACACGACATATTTCCATGTAATCTGGTCATCCACCTAAATGTTGAGACATATTTTTGGCATATTTTCTTTTAAATTATCAGGACAAGACATGCTTCTACAATTCAACTATCATAATGATTTCCTATCACTATCCGATTTCCTTCTTTTCTCTTCATACAATTTGACCCATGGTTTTGTTTCCTCCATGTTGGAAAGAATGAATTTATTGCTTCCATCAATTTATAAATTCGTTGATGTATACAAGAATTCAAAACGAATAGTACGAGATCAAATATATATTATTAAATTTACTGTAAACAATTTCATTGTACAAATTTGAAAAAATATAAGTGACTTATTGTTTATCATGTTCCTTTTTCCATTCATTTGGAGTAGGCCCCCTTCCCTTTTGTATGCATCCCATTGGTCATCCCAAACCAATTCCCTTGGTGTGTTGTCAATTTTCTTGATGTACTCATTGGCATGATATAATGGCTCATATACTATGTACCCATGCTCCATAGAGCCCTAAGGTTTTTCCCTTTTTCAAACAAACCATTTGAATTTTTCATGTACCTCTCTAAGAACAACATTTAGTGACATGAGAGCACCCCAACTAATTCAACCTCATCAGATAGGTGAATTAGAATATGGACTTGAAAATCCATAAAACTTGTTATCAATTCCTTCTCAAACATATAAACAATCTTAAATATATCTCAACACCACCATGGAATGTTATCCATATTAAGCTCTTTTAATGTGCTCCAATATACAAGTGCATATATTTTTGATATGGCATATCACAAGTCCTAGGGGAATTAATGGTTCACACAACCATGCATGGGAAAAGGATAATGAATGTTGGGTTTGTGTTATATTATTTGCATGAGTATATCTAGTGTTTCCTTTTATCCCTTGGGAAATGTGTCTCATGTTTGCCTCATTTTTTATGTTGCCTCAATTTTTGTGTCCATTCTTATGTTGTTTTTCGACACATGTTTTTTTTATGGTTTTCTATTTTTGGTTAAGGAATTAGGGTTGTTGACTAATCTAGGTCATTGGGTTAGGGTTTTTTATGTCATTGGATCCTATATGTATATTGTATTGTAAACAATGTATGATGTGAATGAATATAGAATATGTTGGTTTTCCAAGAGAAAAATATATGTGTAATGTGTGTATTTTCCATTATAGCTATTCTGTTATTTTACTAAAAATATATTTGTAGTAAGTAATTGTACAAGGTTAAAATCTACATTTGGTATCAGAGAAATTATTGGCTTCAGGGAGATGCCTTTGTCGTCAAGGGTTTGGCTCGAGACTGTGATAAGCCTTGTTATAGTGGGAGATCTGCGGTATTGCTTCTTCAGGTGAAGAGAAATGACGAGTAGTTCAAAAATCAATATGAAGAAGTTTAATGGGTAAAGTATTTAGTTGTGGAAGCTCAAGATGGAAGATCTATTGGTGGAAAAAGATCAGTGGATTGCAATGGATCCAATTACTGCACCTAAAGGAACTTCAACATATGACTGGAAAAACTTGGATCAGAAAGCAAAGAGCACAATCTGATTGTGTCTCTTAGATTTAGTATTATTGAATGTGTCATAGGAAGCTAGAACCAAGTATTTATGGGATAATTTGGGGAAGTTGTATTAGTATAAGTCCCTAGTAAATAAAATATTCCTAAGAAAAAAATGTATAACCTAGGGATGAGAGATGGAGAATCGGTGGTAGATCATTTGAATGCCTTCAATACTTTGGTAAGTCAGTTAGTATATGTTGAGATTAAAATTTCGGATGAAGATAAGTCTATATGTTTACCGTTCTCTTTACCAGTCTTGT
Source organism: Picea glauca (assembly GCA_000966675.3). Classification (NCBI taxonomy): domain Eukaryota; kingdom Viridiplantae; phylum Streptophyta; class Pinopsida; order Pinales; family Pinaceae; genus Picea; species Picea glauca. The sequence continues at coordinate 255,468 of JZKD02S1788147.1, read as the reverse complement.
GGGATAGTCTGGTTGTGGCCATAGGTAGTAATACAATTGCCTTGAAGTTTTATGAAGTGGTCTCATCCTTCTTGTTATAGGGGATGAGACAAAAGAACATGGAATGATAGATCACAAATGCATTATTTGCAAGAGGACATTCCTAGGAAAGAAATAGATCTAATTCCTCAAGTGGGAGATCAAATTCTAAGGGTATATCTAAATATCTCATAAAGTTTGTAAAGGTATGTTGGATATGGTAAGGTAAATTCCCTCCAGATTCTACAAATTGAAAGTTTTATTGTATAAAACCTCAAGAATCTTGAAAGGACCCATCCACAATGCATCGAACTTACCATGCTTGCCTTTTTTTTTCCTCTAAGTATCCCATTTCAATACTAAGTCTCTTGGATGTAAATCTTCTTTCTTAGTCTTTCTATCAAATAAATATTTAGTCTTCTGCTAATGATTATGTGCATTTTCAAACTATTGTTCTCTCATCTGTTGAACTTCCACTAGTTGATACATCCTTCTAACCATATCATTTGCTTATCTTTCCTTATCCTAAATAAATTTAGCCACAGGTGAAGCTAATTGTGTAGGAAATAGAGCTTCCATCCCATAGACCAACTGGAATGGTGAAGTATCAATTTATTTCTTAGTTGTCACTCTATCATCCTAGAGAGAAAAATTCATCTTAGAATCCCATCCTTTTTTGTTTTCTTCATGCAATTTTTAAACAATCTTCATCAAGCTCTTGTTTGAGGATTCTGTAAGGCCATTACCTTGTGGTTAATATGAAGTAGAATGAGTAATCTGAATGCTAAATTTTTCAAATAATTTAATCAGAGGATCAACTTTGAAAATTGCAGCATTATCAATGACAATCCTTTTTGGGAAACCAAACATTGATAGGATATCTTCCATAAATTTGATGATGACTTTATGTGTAGAATTCCTAGTGGGAAAAACTTCAATCCATTTAGTAAAATAGTTTATAGAAGTTAAAATAGACCTGTGTTGGCCATTAGATGGTGGATGGATTTCACCAATGAAATTGAATCCCCACAATTGAAAAGGACCAGACACCACTATAGGTTTCATAGGTAGTGACTTAAGATGTTGTTTTCCTAAGAATATTTGACATTTGTCACAAGCTCTGATTTTAGCATAGACATCAGTAAACAAATTGGGCCAGAAAAAACCAACTCAAAGTATTTTGTAAGTTGTTGTTCTTCAGAAATGGTGTCCTACACATAGAATTTCATGAAACTCAAACATCAATTGCTTTTGTTTATCAGGATCTAAACATCTCAATAAAATCCCATAGGGATATTCCCAATACAACATTTCATCACTAATACAATATTTGATTGCTTTGAGTTTCAAATATCTCACCTTAGATTTTTCAAGACCAAGAGGAGGCTATAAGTTCTGCAAGGAATATATGATATCCTTATACCAAGAGAATTCAACCAACTTTGGATCCATATGAATTTTTTTGTTTTGAATTCCAGACTACTAATTTCTAGGCTTTGTACCCATGAAATTCAGTCTTAGAGATTTTCAATTTGACTCTGCTAGTAATCTTGCTAACCCCTGTCCTTTACCCAAATTGGGTGGATTTATTTCCAAATCAAAATCTAATATATTTTCAATCCACTTGCTTCTTCTTCCATCAATATCATGCTGAATAATAATTTCTCTCACTGCACTAGAGGGTACATAAGTAATAATGTTTGAATGAAGGACATACACTCTGAATGATTTGATAGATTTGACCAATGCATATGCTTGTTTCTCCATGATATTATACCTGATTTCAACATATCTTAAAGTTCTATTGAATAAAGTAATAGGCTGCTCCAGGTCATCTTTGTTTTTTCTGTAGAAGCACAACTGCAATGTATAATCATAAGCAAAGGAAAAAAATCAAGAACTCTTTTGTGTAATCAAGGATTATCAACACAGGAGGATCAACTAAATCCTTCTTAATCATTTCAAAGGAATTTTTGGCCTCTGTGTTTCATTTTAATTCAATTTTTTTCCTCAACATATTTGTAATGAGTTTTACCAGTTCAACAAAATTGGAGATGAACCTTCTCAAGAAATTGATTTTTCCTAGGAAGGATCGAATTTATTTCTTGGATCTTGGTTAGGTTAGTTTCTGAATAGATTCCACCCTTATAGGGTCAATATTTACACCATTAAATGAAACAATATTCCCTAGTACCTTACCTTCTTTCATAGAAAACTATGATATTTTAGGATTTAAGGAAAGTCCATACATCCTACACTTAAAAAACAACTTCTTCAATTGTTGCAAATGTTCTTGATCATATGTAGAGAAAACAATGATATATATCATCTAAATAAAACACTACAAATTTATCCTTCTCACCAACAAAAGTAATGTCTATTTCTCGTTGGAAGTTTTCCCCCGCATTCATTAAACCAAATAACATCCTGACATACATGAAAGTGCCCCATGGAGTCGTAAAATCCGTCTTTTCTCTATCATATGGATGCAAATATATCTATTTGTAGCCTAAGAAACCATCAACCATGGAAATACTCTTTGAATCAATCACCCTTTTTAATATATGTTTCATCTTAGGTAAAGGGTAATTGTCCTTCCTGGAGCATCTGTTAAGATTCCTAAAGTCCACGCAGAGTCTGATTTCCCCATTTTTCTTTCTGATTGGAACAAGATTGGCTATCCAATATGAATATCTGATAGGAATAATAATTTGTGCATCAAACAATTTTTTAACCTCTATTTCCATGATAGGAAGCAACATAGGATTAATTTGTCTGAGCTTTTACCTAAAGGGATTTTTGTTGTCCTTCAAAGGAATATTGTGCTCTATAATGCTTGTATTATAAGTATTAAAGTCCTCATATTTCCATGCAAAAACATCTGAAAAATACTTCAACAACTTCACATATTCATCCCTCTGTTTCTTTGTTAAACCTTTTGACAACCTTACAAATTTTGGTTGTTTTTCAGTCCCCAAATTACAATCTATCGGCTCTGAATCTTCACTTGATTGTTTAGCTTCATAGAAACATCATTATGTTCAAACAACTTTTACAAAGCCACTAACCCACTCGGCATATGATTATTTGGCAACTGAATAATATGATGGTTTGAAATCTTATTTACAAATTTGTCATTTTGTATATTTTCTTCAATGTCTTCATCTTGGTCTATATGTATTGCAGAAAACTCATCAACTATTTCAAATAATTTATTCAAATCATCATCATCTTCAAACACTTTCTAGTATTTGACATTATCAGGGATTATAGGTCTATACTTCACCTCAACATCATACTTGAGTTTGGGAGGCAAAGGAACTTTAAAACTATTTGCAGAAACATCAAGAGAATCAACCAAAGAATTAACATCTCTTGGAACAAAAGATATGTTAAAAGTTGAAAAAAAAATGTCAATCAAGTCCCAAACTTAATTAATATAAGCCTTCAGTTTGACATGCTTTGTTTGATAAATGTTTCTGACTTGTTTCACAATCAATTCAACATCTCCAAATATTGTTAATCCCTCAATCTTGATGTCTTTTTCAACCCTGAGCCCCAAAATCAAGGCTTCATATTCTACAATATGGTTGGTCACTTAAAAATCATGTTTGAAAGACAAAGTAGTCACCTCTTTTGAAGGAAAAATGAACATTATTCTAGCACCAACACCATATTTTGAAAAAGATCCATCAAAGTACATTTTCCACAAAGGAACACCCCTACCTTTAATCTCATGTTTGCCCAAAATATGACTTTGGACTTTTGAGCGTGACTGAAAAGAATCAGAAAAATGAAGAACACATGAGCCCAAATCAATATCTACAACATAAATTGGATGATTTGTAGGATTTTTTTCATTACTGATGATATAGTCTAACTGACTTTCCCTATACAATCTCCTATGTTCACCTGCAAAAATGAGTATTGTAGCATATGAAAGATCCATTTGTAAAGTTCCACCTAGTCTTTTAATCCATGATCTATACAATAAAATTCCAAATTTTGGAGGTACATCAACAACCACTATATCCATAACCATACTCTTCATGGCAGTTGGAAAATAGTGAAAAATAAATCTTTTATGACCCCTAGGAACTTCACTTTCCTAGATTCAAAGGAATAAAGGTCATGATAATTCTTTGTGATTTATGAGCCCAACTCATCCATGATAGCTTTTGGCATTAAATTATGGGATGCACCAGAATCCATAAGGAAGTTATGTAGGATTTTATCATGCACATTTAG
>JZKD02S1788147.1:221325-234063 GCA_000966675.3 Picea glauca | reverse complement strand
CCCCCTAGTAAAGTGCCCGATGCACATGGCAGAGCACTAGTGGGAAGGATCGTCAGACGCAGTTGTCGTATTTGACGCGCCCACACACAAACATGCAAAGAATATAACACATACCCAACATTGATGGCCTAGTAAGAGGTTTTCTAGGTTTTTATTTTGTATATATCTCTTGACTGAAAACTACCATTTTTCATGATGAGACATGGACCTCTTCTAAGACCTGGAACTATGTTGCACCTTCATTTACAGAAGCTATATTTTCTTTCAATGTTGATGTAGTTAAAGGTTTTATAGGTTTTATCATTTTCACTTCTTTAGTAATGAATTCAAGATTTTTGTTACTTTTGTTACTGTCAATGGTCTCTATAACATCTTCCACATTCTTCATAACCTTCTCTAATGGTTTTTTTTCCTTATATTTCTCCTTAGACTCTTTAATGAGAAATGTTTCAACTTTAGATTCATGGGTTTCCACAATGGTTGGTTGTTGTTATTCACCTTTTCTTCTTTTTATTTTATCACCGCCCGAGGCTTCCATATCATTTGTAGAAAGAACACTCCTTTTAGATGGTCGATAACTAATCACTTATGTACTAAACCCTGATGTGGAAAGAAAAGTGTTCCAATCTCCATTTGTTTTATTGATTTCCTCTAAGACTAGTAGCTTGATAAGGCCAGAATGGAAGATGCTATTTTCAACTAAATTGGATTTATCCTGCACCTTATTAGACATTTTACCTAAGCTTATGTAAAGTTAAAAGGGAAAATTTAGTAGTTTCTTACCAGTAAAATGCACGAGTAATCTAATATGGTATTGATGCACCATATTGAAACGCCCCTTACAAGTGAAGTATCTTTGAATTACTCTTAGCATATTTTGAAAGTATTTTTTCATGTGACTACTTGACACTCCTTTAAATATATTATCATCATGATACTCTGGTTTGAAATAGTCATGGAAAAATTCAGAGTTCATGACCATCCCCTTAAACCTTTTCTCACTCTGACAAGGCATATTTGTAGTTGTTGCAATTGTCTATTATGTTACCTGAAACTCAAGTGACCCAAATTTCGTATTGAAACCATAAAAATTCATTGCAAACTTATTATCTACTTCCATGTGTCCCTTCTGCAATTTATCACAGAAAGTGATGCATCCTAACCTCTGAAAACATTCTCTGAAGAAAGGATTTGAATTTAACAGTCGCATGTCATGAGGTTTAGACCTTACAATTTCACCTTCTTTGTAGATATTCTTCTTTTGTTGTGTGGATTCCATGACTATAAAATGGAAACAATGTGAGTAGGGAAAACTTGGATGGAAACCAGAAATTTAAGATGTGTAGGAAAATTCAGGGTGCTAGGGTTTACTGCTATGACAAGGTTTTAGTAGAAAAACACAATTTTGCAACAAATGTAAAATTAGTACAGGTTGAGACTTTTAAAATAGCAGGATCATAATGGAATGGAGGAAATGATCAGTGATCAAGTATGAGTATCTTTAAAAGATAAATCCTTTTAGTTGTTGGGAAAAAATAGGGTTTCAACAATAACATGAATTTTCACAGTGACGAGGGTTTTGGCTGCAAATTATGTTTTATGTTGCGAATGAGAATTTGGAGCGACTCAAAATTAGAGTAGAAAAGTTGAAAATGAGAAGGAGATAGTCAAAAATCAAATTCTCAGTATAGTCCACTATAGATTATTGTCCATTATAGGAATTTTCGCAGTGATCAAATAAAATGGCAGTGAACACTGTTTCTCAGCAAAAGAAACTTGAACCTATTTGATAGTTGTACCATGATAAAACATATCTTTTGAAAAATCACTCATCATGATATGACATAGAAAACAAGACATCACTAAATCCCACATACAAAACTCATGATTATAAATCGTTGAGTGGATTCTGCAACGATTTGACTTTTAACGGTTTGATGTTGCGAAACATTCGAGACTTTAGAAACAAACTCTGATTTGATTGGATGAAAAATATGAAGGTACAACTTGAGTTTGACAACCTTGGTAACCTTTTATCTACGACATGACTCACCCTTGGTACTTTCCAAAACAACATGGAATGACTCTTAAACTTTCTCCCTTTCATATGATGACATCAAGACAATATGAGGGATATGTGAGTTGACCTTATTAACCAAACCTAAAGCAAGTTTAGCAACTTACTTATTTACCAAAATACGACTCAAAAACCCAAAAACATGAATAAATGAAACTCAACCTAAATTTATAAGAAAATGACCTAAATGACTAAGAATTAACACATGGTCTTCAAAACACCAGTGGTATTATTTGCAACAAACCAAGGAAAAAATTAAAATGAGGTAGATTTGACTCTAGTACATTCCATGTGCTAACAGAAGGAGGGGATGTGTAATTTTCTTCTTCAAACACACATGTAGATCATGAGGAATGGTTGGTTGACTCAGGTGCATCCTTTCATATGACTCCCACAGGGAGTGGTTCTGTGAATATGAAAGGTATGATGGAGGTAATGTTTTCCTAGGTGATGACTCGACAACCAGAATCATAGAATGAGGAAAAGTTAATTTGAGTCTCATATATGGAAGTATTAGAACACTACCTTATGTTCCGCATATCCCAATATTGGCCATAAATTTGATTTATGTAAGAAAAATGGACAATGCAGGGGTAATAATAATATTTGAAAAGTAAACATGCAGGATGGTTCGAGGAGAAATGGTGTTGTTGAAGGAAGTTCGGTTTGGAACTTTGTATAAGATGCAAGGAAGAATTATTAGTGATGGGTGTAATATTTCCATCTTTCCTGATGTTGGAGCTGAAGAAGAAAGAACTCCTACAGTCTCTGGAGAAAATGTTGTGTTATGGAATCAAAGACTGGGGCATATCGGAGAGAAGGGTCTTCAACTACTACATGGTAGAGGTATGGTTGAAGGTTTGTGTAACTTCTCTATGGATTTTGATTTATGTGAACATTGTGTATATGGGAATCATAATCGGGTAGTATTCCCCTATGGTGCAACAAGGGAAGAAGGAATTTTACAGCTAGTTAACAATGATGTGTTTAGACCTTTGTCAGTTCCATCATTGGGAAAATATGTGTACTATGTCTCATTTATAGATGAATTCTCAAAGAATGCTTAGATATATTTTCTCAGGAAGAAATATGAAGTCTTTGACATGTTTAAAGAGTTTAAGGCTCTTGTTGAGAATCAAACAGAGAAAATAATTAAGGTTTTGAGGACCTATAATGGTGGAGAGTTTTGAGGGAATGAATTTGAAGAATTATGTAAGAAGTGTGGTATTGCAGGGAAGAAGACTAGTCCATATACACCTCAACGGAATGGAGTTGCATAAAGGATGAATACGACTTTGATGGGAAAAGAAAGGTGCATGCTTAGTGGTGTTGGGTTAGGGAATACTTCTGGGTAGAGGCAATGGATACTGCATATTACCTGGTCAACAGATCACCCTCGTCATCACTAGATGACAAGACTCCATAAGAGGTATGGACTGGTAAGAAACCTTTTCTCACACATCTCAAGGTATTTGGTTGTGAGGCCTATGTTCATGTTCCAAAGGAAAAAAGGAGTAAGCTAGATAAGAAGGATGAAACGTGTATCTTTATTGGGTATAAATATGGTCTTAAATGTTATAAGATTTGGAAACTAGAAACCAAGAAGGTTATGTATATCTGATATGTAGTATTTAGAGAAATAAAAGATATTTTCAAATAGGATGTCCTACCAAGTAAGGAAGAACCAGAGAAAATAGAGTTTGATTTAAAGGATGCTAAATCAGGCTCTACAAAATAATATGAATCATAAGAAGAAGATCCTCATACTCCAGTATTGAGGAGATCAGTTCAAGAAAGAAGGCAACCAGAAAGGTATACTCCACTTGATTTTCATTCAAATTTTTCTTGGTATATTACTGATGATGATCCTATAACTATTAGGGAGGTAGTGGATTAAGAGGATGGAAAACTTTGGGAAAAGGCCATGGATGAACAAATGGTAGCCTTGGATAATAATGAGGCTTGGGATCTAGTGGATTTGTCGACTAGAAGAAATCCCATTGGAAGCAAATGGGCATTTAAAAAGAAGCTGAATGCAGAAGGAAAAGTGGAGAAATACAAAGCTTGATTAGTAGCAAAGGGTTATTCTCGGGTTGAGGGAATTGATTTCGGTGAGATTTTTTCTCCTATTGCCAATTTAACTTCTATTAGATTTATGTTATTTATTGTTGTTGCATTTGATTTTTAGGTATAACATATGGATGTGAAGAAAACATTCATACATGGGGATCTGGAAGAAGAAATCTATATGAAGAATCCATAAGGCTCTGCTATGAAGGGTAAGGAGCCGATATGCAAGCGGAAAAATTCCATTTATGGTTTAAAACAATCACCAAGGATGTTGTATAAAAATTTTGATACTTATATGTTGGGACTTGGATTTACAAGAAGAAAAGAGGATAATTGTGTGTATTTTAAATTAATTGGTGATAATTTGATTTATTTGGTCTTGTATGTGGATGACATATTGTTGATAGGAAACAAAAACGAGATTATCTAGGATGTGAAAAAATATTTTTCCTCTAAATTTGACATGAAGGATATTGGTGCTGCAAATTTCATTTTGGGCATGGAAATTAAAAGAGATTAGGAAAAGAGGAAACTCTGGTTAAATCAAAGAAAATATGTCGAGACAATATTACAGAGGTTTAATATGTAGGAACGTAAACTGGTCAAGGTCCTTATTCATGTTGGTGTAAATTTATTTGCATATCAGTGTCCAGATACACATGAAGAGAAGGAGGACATGTCTCATGTTCCAAATGTGAGTGAAGTTGGCAATTTGATGTATGAAATGGTCTATACTAGACTGAACATTGCACATGTACTGGGAGTTTTGATCATGTATATGTCAAACCCGGGAAGGAGCATTGGACAATAGTTAAAAGGGTTTTCAGGTATTTGCGTGGCACTACTAGCTATGGATTGTGATACTAAGGAAGACTATGATTGTATAGAGTGTTGAACATACATGGATTTGTGGATTCAGACTGGGTTGGAGATCTAGATTGTAGGAGATCTACAAGCGAGTATGTGTTTCACCTATTGGAGGAACAATCAATTGGATGGGGAAAAGATAGTCTGTAGTGGCACTTTCAACTACAAAAGTTGAATACATGGCAAGCACTCATGCAAGAAAGGAAGTAGTATGGTTACAAAGATTGTATTCAGGTATTGGGTTGGTACATCAAGCTGTAAGGATATATTTTGATAGTCAGAGTGAAATTTTTATGGTGAAGAACCCAATTTATCATTCAAAGGCAAACCATATTGAAACAATATTCTTTCAAGAACATGATTGTTATTGTAAGTGATCCCTTTCATCCATTATTCTCATCAACTCTTGTTATTGTTATTGTAGCTGAACGTAGAATCATACTGTTATGTGATTTTATTGTAGCTTCGTCCTTTTCCTTGAGGGATTTCCTTACCCTTTCCCCAGCCTTATTTTTTTCCTTCATTACTTCCTCCACTCGGTCGTCAAATCCTTCTTCCGCTGGAGCGTAGAATCGTACTGTTATTGTAGTTGATCCATTTCGTCCATTATTCTCATCATCTCCTAGTGTGCCTCATATCCATGACTCTTAATCTCTTGCAACATGCATGTCTGCAAGTATTTTAATCTTTGTATCGACATCCTTGATACCACTATATTCAAGTGTTCTATCACGTTCACTCGTTCTTATAAATCGACTGTTCGAAATTCAAGTATGTTCATCTCAATTTGGAGTGTTTTGTTCCTAGCTGCCAACTGGGTCAAGACCTGATGCACATTCTCTACTTCCTTCCCAGGAATTGTGGATAGTCCTCCCTCATTCATGTCCTATGTTGTTATGCTAGCTGCTTACAAGAGTTGTTGGAGTGCTTCCAACTCATTCTGCACTTTCTATTGTTGTTCCTCTTACTTCCTGGTTGCTTCCTCCATGATTTCCTTTGTGGCATCCCATACTTGGTAGCCTATGCATCCCATATCATCATCAGTCAAAGTATAAACTATTGATTAAGGTTGGTTTTCATTGTTGTCAACCCTTGAAGAAAGTCTGGTAGCGAATTCCGGTAGCACAAAGGTTTGGGTAATGGACCCAAGGTTCTCTCATGTATAATGGTATGAGTTTTAATATATTTGAAGGTAATACTATTCTATATGGATATTACATGTCATGCAATTTTTGGTGGTATGTGCAATGTCACATAATTCCTCACGGTTTGAGAGTTATGGCCTTACGAAGTTGGAGGACCCTCATATGTTGGCTTGAAGCCCCAAAATCTTAAAGAAGTCAAAGAGATTGCAAATAAGAAATTATTATTTAAATGATAAAGTAAAGTGACAAAGTCAAGAAGGATTATTTAAATAATAAAGTGAAGTAAAAAAATCAAAGAAGATTATTTAAATGATAAAGTGAGGTGAAAAAGTCAAGGAGGAATATTTAAATGATAAAGTAATGGAGATATTTCTAATTATGGAAAGTGGTTAACCCTAAAAATGAGGAAAATAGGTTAAGTGACCTATAAATGGGTTAAGTGACCTAGAAATAGGTTAAGTGGCCTAAAAATGGGTTAAGTGACCTAAAAATGGGTTAAGTGACCTAGAAGATGGAGAGTATAAATAAGAGGCAAGGCTCTCTCATTTAACATCACACTTGAGAATATTGAATATCTATAAGTGAAAAAGGTAACCAAAGGATATATAAGCTGAATTTTAGAGGGAAGGTGAAGAAAAGAAGGCCAGAATTCAAGGGAGAATAAATTCTTTTGATGATACTTTCTAAGGTATGTTATTTACAGGTCATCTCAACATTTTTGCAATACTTTTTTTTTATAGAATGATTCAGACCATGAGATTCATAGGCCATTGAGGAAACATATCCATGTATATGTGGTAAAAAATTGATCTTGTGGGTCGTTGTATTTTTGGATTTACACTCCGTGGAAAATAGGGTTTGTGGCTAGTCCTGAAACTAGTCTAAAACATATGTTTCGGGTAAAAACCTCATAACTTCTTCATAATAGATCCAAATTTAGTAAGATAAAATGTGTTGGTTAGAGTACAGTCTGTAGTATTCTTTTTAACAATTTCAGACCGATTCAACAAATATTCCATGCAGGGCACACTCTACAAAGTCTCTCTCTAGAATAAGCCAAAATTCAACAAGGTATGTCATTTTTTCTATAACTCTGTTTCTGAGAGGTTCCAAGTAGTGAAACATGGATGAATTGCATAAAAAACACTAAATAACATTGTATATCAGTTTCAAATATTTATTCATTACAGGTACATATTTATGATTATTTCAATTTAGGTTTGTTGACTAATCCAAAACTAGTCATGTGAGACTAAAGAAAAGTTTGATGAAAATGCTAGTCTCTTGTTGTTAAAGTTAACGAAGGTTTGCAAGTATGTGATCATATACACCAGTTATATTATAGAGTTACAAATCATATTCAGATGATGATATTGATGAGGGATTTTGGTTGAGGTACATGTTGGGTACATGGTTGAGACAAGTAGTTGATGAGTTGACACATGCATGAAGTGTATAGTTGATGATGTTGGTACATATTAATGAGTCATAGTTGATGAGTAGTTGAAACATGATTGGTACATACTTGGTACATGGTTGGATGCACCTGTTTATGGTACATGTTGATTACAGGTTGTTTGGTACAGGTTGGTGCATGGTTGATGCACTTGTTTATGGTACATGTTGATTACAGGTTGAGGTACAGGTTGATGCATGGTTGATTCATGGTTCAGGTTTATTGGTACAAGTTTACAATGGTATATCTCAAAGTGATAGTGTGGAAGTGGTTCCATAATTCTACATCTACTTTAGGGAAGTTGAACGAGGCAAGGACAGGTGGTTGTAGATAGAGAACATAGGGGGTTGTAGCCTCCTTCTGGTTGTAGCTAGAGAATAGGGGAGTTGTAGATTCCTTTAGTTTGTAGCCTGAGAAACAAGGGGGTTGGAGCCTCCTTCTAGTTGCAACTGGAAAACAAAGGAAGTTGGTGCTTCCAATGAATGAAATTCTTCAAGACATATAAGAAAAAGCATTCTGTGGTTTTCTCCCACTTTGGGATTCCACGTAAAACATTGGTGTATTGTTTATGTGTATGATTGTTCATTTTTTCATTGCTTATTTACTCTACATTTATTGAATGATAATGCTACATTAATATAACACTTCGATTATATGGTTAAAAAGGATTAAATTTCTCTATTACTGATTCACCCCCCCTCTCAGTAATCCAACAATTGGTATCAGAGAAGGTTCTTTGATAAATCAGTGTAACCATTGAAAGGTAGATCATGGAGAGAAACAACTTATATAAAAATGGAATACCACAGTTCAATGGACAAAAGTATGCATTTTGGAGCATAAGGATGAAAACATATATGCAGGTAGAGGGATTTGAAATTTGGCAATCAATTGTAGATGGATACACAAGACCAATAGTTCCACCAACAAATGACAAATCAGTGAAACTCGGTCATAATAATCCCAAAGACAAAAATGCACTTCTGAATGGTCTTAGAGAAATGGTATTCACCAAAGTTTCACATTGTAAATCCGCTAAAGAGATTTGGGACAAACTTCAAAATATTTACGAAGGAGATTCAAAAGTCAAAGCATCAAAGCTTCAAACTTATAGAGGTCAGTTTGAACAACTTAAGATGAAGTAATATGAGAATATTGCAGCTTAATTTTTACGATTTGATGAAATAGTAAATGCAATCATAGGATTGGGAGAATAAATCAAAGAATCTGGAATTGTTCAAAAAGTACTAAGATCTCTTCCTATGAGATTTGACCCTAAGATATCAACACTAAAAGAAATATCAGATCTAAACTCAATAATCATGGATGAATTACATGGAATCTTCACAACACATCAAATGAGATCTGAATAGGAAAATCCAGATATAAAAAAAGAAGCCTTCAAAGCATCCAAAAAGTCAAAGCAAAAGGGAAGGAAAAAAGAAGAACATAGCAACAACAGTGAAATATCGGAAGATGATGAAGAAGTGGCCAAATTTGTCAAAAGACTGAATAAAAGAACCGACGGTAGGTATAGAGGTAATCTTCCTTTAATTTGTTTTAATTGTGATGGTATTGGTCATTTTGATAACAAATGTCCTTAGAAGAAAAAGATAAATGATGAAGGTTACTCAAAAGGAAAACAAACATATAAGGGAAAAAGAACCACAAAGAAAGTTTTCAAGAAAATCTTATGCACCAAAGAACACATCTCATCATCAGATGAATATGAAGTCAGTGACAGTGAGACAAAAAGAGTTCTCTTCATGGCAGTAGAAGACTCTGATAAAGAAGAATCGGAATAAGAATATGAAGAATTCAAAGAAGAATATGAAGAAGTCAAAGAATAAATTGAAGAGGTAGAAGTTGACTACCGAGAGGAATTAATGTGTGCCATAGAAGTTATCAGAAGAGAAAAGAAGAAAAACAAGAAATTACAAGAAGAACTAGACAAGAATGAAGACACTCAAGAACTAGAACAAATGATCACAAATTTGAAGGTTCAAATAGAAGAATATAAAAGAATTGAAGAAGCACTCAAAGAACAACTAGAATAAAAAGACAAGATCAATGGAAATTTGGAGGCAAATATTGTCACATTAAAAAGTGATCTTCAAAAGAAAAATATACAGAACAACTCAAAAGTTTTGGATGACATTATCAGTAGTCAAAAATCTCATCATGATAAGTCCGGACTTGGATACAATCAAACATAAAAAGGATCAAGCTCCAAAACAATAGAGAAAGAAACATATCCAAAAATCTATGCAGAAACAATCAAGGGGGGTAGGAAAATCTACAAGGAATATTACAGGGACACTCCTCCACCAAGAAGATTCATATTTAAGAATCAACAACCGACAGATAGGCCTTAGGAATACAAAAATTTATAAGAGTACCTCCTTTCAGAAGATCTTCAACTCCCAGGTATCAAACTATCTTTTTTGCTTTATGTTACACATGTAATAATTTTGGAGATAAAGTTGTGAATTTCAAAGATAACAAAAGGAACACAAACAACTTTGAAAGTCATACACAAAGGGGTTATCCAAGAAGGCCTAGTGAAACATAGAGAAGAAGTTACAATAGGTTTGAATATTTGAGAACTGAAGTGGAATGTTACAAATGTAACAATTTTGGACACATTGCCAAATATTGCAGAATGATGGTCCCTCCTAGAGAACCACAATAGAATAACAACATTCACAGACAAGAACCTCAGAAAAGGACATGGATAAGAAAGAAAGATCAATATAGCAATGAATAATGCACAATCACTCTACAAGCTAAGCAGAAGAAACATGGTTAGTATGTTGATAGTGGTTGCTCAAAACACATGAAAGGTGATATAGACATGTTTCTTACATTACAAAAGGAAAGAGATGGATCAATCTCCTTCAGAAATGATGATTCATCTAAAATCATTGGAAAAGTCAAAGTCTGAATTGGGAACAAGAATACCAAGGCAGAAAATGATCTAATAGTAGAAGATATGAAACATAATCTTCTAAGAGTGAGTCAAATATGTGACCAAGGTCATAAATTTACTTTCGATTCACAAAAATACGAGATAAGAAAAGAAGGTTTAGGAAAATTAATTGCTACGGCTGCGAGAACTTCAAGCAACATATATATGTATTAAGTGAAATTGGAAATGAAAAGTGTTGTCTAGGAAAGGAAGATGAAAGTTGGCTATGGAATAGAAGAATGGGTCACATACATTTTGATAACCTTGTCAAAGTCAATAGAAGAGAAGCAGTTAGAGAAATGCCCCAGATCACGAAACCAACCAACACTTTATGCAAGCATTGTCAACAAGGAAAGTAAACAAAGACGAGGTTCAAATCAAAGGAATATTCAACTACGAGACCATTGGAAATTGTGCATACTGATCTAGTTGGAACAACTACAAAAAAGGGTTTAAAAGGTGAGAAATACTTTACGTTATTAGTTGATGATTATACAAGAATGTTTGCAGTTTTCTTTCTCAAGAATAAGTCAGAAGCTTTTGAAAAATTCAATATCTACAAGGAAATGGTTGAAAATGAAATGGATTCAAAAATCAAATGCTTGAGATATGATAATGGAGGAGAGTTCACTTCAAAGGAATTTATGGACTACTAAAACAATCATGGAATAAAAAGGCAATTCTCCATTGCTAGGACACCTCAACAAAATGGAGTTGTTGAAAGAAAGAACAATACAGTACAGGAAATAGCTCGAACAATGCTAATGGATTCCAAATTGACAGATATATTTTGGACATAGGCAGTGCATACAATAGTTCACATTCAAAACATATTAATGCTCATAAACAACACTGACAAAACTCCCTACGAGCTATGGAAAGGAAGACCAGCAAATGTGAAGCACTTTAGAGTTTTTGGAAGCAAATGCTACATAAAAAGAGAAGATGGAAAAATGGGAAAGTTTGACTCTCGTGTGGACAAAGGAGTACTTGTTTCTTACTCAAGTACAAGGAAATCATACAAGTGTTACAATCTGAGATTGAAAAAAGTTGTAGAAAGCATCAATGTAACAATTGATGAAATAGGAAGACCAGAATCAAAGGAAGAAGAAAATGAATCAATGGAACAACTTTTCAAAGAAGAAGCAAAAGATGAAAAGGAAGTATAAGAGGAAGATGAAGAGAATTCGACAGGATCAGAAGAGAAATTTTAGGAAGTGCCTCCAAAGACACCTAGCAGATGAGTACATAAGAATCATCCTTCTGATAATATTATCAGAAACAAATATGCAGGATTTGAGACTAGAAGAAGAATTCATTCACCAGAACAAACACACCTAGAACTCACATCTACGATTGAACCAACCTATTTTGAAGAGGCCGGCAAGGATGAATTTTGGAACAAGGCCATGGATGAAGAATTAGATCAAATAGAGAAAAATGAAACTTGGGAATTGGTTCCAAGACCAAAGGATAAGAATGTGATCGGAAAAAAGTGGGTATACATGAATAAATTGAATGAAGATGGACAGGTTACAAGGAACAAATATAGATTGGTATGTAAAGGATATGCATAGGTTAAAGAAGTCGACTTTGAAGAGACATTTTCCCCAGTTGCTAGAATGGAAGCAATCTGATTGCTTTTAGCTTATGCATTCTGAAAAAATATTAAAGTGTATCAGATGGATGTAAAATCATCTTTTCTAAATGGGGAACTTGAAGAAAAATTCTACATTGAACAACAAGAAGGATTTCAGTTTTCATAGAATTCAGACTATGTGTGCAAATTAAAGAAGGCCTTGTATGGTCTAAAACAGGCTCCTAGAGCATGGTACTCTAAACTGGATAAATATCTACAGTAGGAATGGTTCAGAAAAGGAAGTGTAGGAAACAACGTCTACATCAAGGTAAGTCAAGGTAATATTTTATTAATTGAAGTTTATGTTGATGATATTATTTTTGGTAGTGGTGATGAAAAGTTAAGCCATAAATTTGCAAAGGATATGCAAAATGAATTTGAAATGTCATTACTTGGAGAATTATCCTTCTTTCTAGGACTTCAGATATGTCAAAGCAACCAAGGAATTTTTATTTCTCAAACCAAGTATATCAGAGAAATGCTAAAGAGGTTTGGAATGGAAGATTGCAAACCAAT
>JZKD02S1788147.1:203238-221275 GCA_000966675.3 Picea glauca | reverse complement strand
GAAGATTGCAAACCAATTATCACTCCTGTGCAAACCAATTTCAAGTTAAGAAAATATGATGATTCAAAGTCTACATATCAAAGGTAATACGGGTCAATGATTGACAACCTACTATATGTGACAACATATAGACCAGATGTAATGCAGGAATTTGGACAGATGACATGATTTCAAGCAGTACCAAAGGAATCACATATATTAGCAATGAAGAGAACTTTCAGATATCTCAAAGGAACATAAGAGTTTGGATTATGGTATCCAAAAGGAAAGGATCTATCTCTTATTACCTACATAGATGTAGATTGGGAAGGATGTATTGATGACTGATGAAGAACCAGTGGAGAAACGTTCTACTTGGGTGAGTGTTTAGTATCATGGTTAAGCAAGAAACAATCATCAATATCTCTATCTACAATTGAGGTAGAGTATATTTTTTCAACATGTTGTACATAGGTTCTTTGGATGAAACAAACTTTGACAGATATACAGGTTGATTATGATGAGACCATTCCAATCCATTGTGATAATACAAGTGCCATCAGTATCTTAAATAACCCAGTGATGCACTCCAAGACGAACCACATTACAATCAAGTATCACTTTCTACGGGAACAGGTTGCAGAAAAGAACATCAGAGTTGAGTATGTGGGCACAAAAGAACAAGTGGAAAAAATGTTTACAAAACCACTTCCATGGAAATCCTTTGAGTATCTTATCTAGATACTCGGAGTTATTTATACTCCAAAATGAATTCTTTTGAATGCTTATCTTATATGTCTTATATGTACACAAGGAAGCACCATAAAGAGGGCAGTTCAGTTAGGGGGAGTCACCCTGGATGGAAAGATACATTTTCCATTGATGATAAAGGGGGAGATATTCATCAGATTCATAGGACAAAGGCATGGTTCCAGGGGAGAAATGGTCACAGATATGCAGAGGAAAGAGGCATGTTTCCTGGGGGAGCATGAGTGACATGACTTCAGTATTGCATGATATTATTTCAGTATTGCATCTGAGTGTTTCCATCAATGCCAAAGGGGGAGATTTTTTATTAAGGTTGGTTGTCATTGATGTCAACCCTTGAAGAAAGTCTAGTAGAGAATTTTGCTAGCAAAAAGGTTTGGGTAATGGACCCAAGGTTGTTTCATGTATAATGGTATGAGTTTTAATATATTTGAAGGTAATACTATTTTATATGGATAATACATGTCATGCCATTTTTGGTGGTATGTGGAACGTCACATAACTCCTCACGGTTTGAGAGTTATGGAATTATGAAGTTAGAGGACCCTCATATGTTGGCTTGAATCCCCAAAAGGTCAAAGAAGTCAAAGAGCTTGCAAAGAAGAAATAATTATTTAAATGATAAAGTCAAGTGACAAAGTCAAGAAAGATTATTTAAATAATAAAGTGAAGTGACAAAATCAAAGAAGATTATTTAAATGATAAAGTGAGGTGACAAAGTCAAGGAGGAATAGTTAAATGATAAAGTAATGGAAAACTTTCTAATTATGGAAAGTGGTTAACCCTAAAAATGAGGAAAATGGGTTAAGTGACCTAGAAATGGGTTAAGTGACCTAGAAATAGGTTAAGTGACCTAGAAGATGGAGAGTATAAATAAGAGGCAATGATATCTCATTTAACATCACACTTGGGAATATTGAATATATATAGGTGACCGAGGTAACCAAAGGATATATAAGATGAATTTCAAAGGGAAGGTAAAGAAAAGAGGGCCGAAATTCAAGGGAGGATAAATTCTTTTGATGATGCTTTCTAAGGTATGTTATTTACAGGTTGTCTCACCATTTTCGCAATAAATTTTTTTCTAGAATGATCTAGACCGTGAGATTGATAGTCCATTGAGGAAACATATCCAAGTATCTGTGGTAAAAAATTAATCTTGTGGGTGGTAAAAATTTAAGTTTGTGGCTAGTCTTGAAACTAGTATAAAACAAGTGTTTCGGGTAAAAATGTCACAACTTATTCATAACAGATCAAAATTTAGTAAGAATGAATGTGTTAGTTATAGTAAAGTCTCTAGTAAGTTTTGTAACATTTTCAAATCGATTCAACAAATATTCCATGCAGGGCACGCTCTACATTTTGGTCTCTAGAATAAGACAAAATTCAATAAGGTATGTGATTTTTGCTAAAACTCCTTTTCTGAGAGGATCCAAGTAGCGACACCTAGAGGAATTGCATAAAACACACTAAAGAACATTGTGTATAAGTTTCAAAGATTTATTCATTATAGGTACTTAGTTATGATTATTTCAAGTTAGGGTTATTGACTAATCCAAAACTAGTCATGTGAGACTAAAGAAAAGTTTGATGAAAATGCTAGTCTCTTGTTGTTAAAGTTAAGGAAGGTTTGTAAGTATGTGATCTTATACACCAGGTCTATTACAGAGTTACAAATCATATTTGGATGATGATATTGATGAGGGATTTTGGTTGAGGTACATGTTTGGTACATGGTTAAGACAAGTAGTTGATGAGTTGGCACATACATGAGGTGTATAGTTGATGATGTTGGTACATATTTAAGAGTCATAGTTGATGAGTAGTTGACACATGATTCATACATACTTGTTACATGGTTGGATGCACCTGCTTATGTTACAAGTTGATTACAGGTTGTTTGCTATAGGTTGGTGCATGGTTGATGCACTTGTTTATGGTACAGGTTGATTACAGGTTGAAGTACATGTTGATGCATGGTTGATGCATGGTTCAGGTTTATTGGTACAAGTTTATAGTGGTATATCTCACAGTGATAGTGTGGCAGTGGTTCCATCATTCTACTTCTACTTCAGGATGGTTGGATGGGGCAAGGACAGGTGGTTGTAGCCACCTTCCTGTTGTAGTCGGAGAACATAGGGGGTTGTAGCCAGAGAATAGGGGAGTTGGAGCTTCCTTCATGTTGTAGCCTGAGAAACAAGGGGGTTGGGGCTTCCTTCTAGTTGCAGCTGGAAAAAAAAGGAAGTTGGTGCTTCCAATGAAAGTAATTCTTCAAGACATATAAGAAAAATCATTATGTGGTTTTCTTGCGCTTTGGGTTTCCACGTAAAACATTGGTGTACTGTGTATGTGTATGATTGTTCATTTGTTCATTGCTTATTTACATTGTAGTTATTGGATGATAATGATACATTGATATAACACTTGGATTATATGGTTAAAAAGGATTACATTTCTCTATTACTGATTCGCCCCCCCTATCAGTAATCCAACATAAACCGGGGTTTCTCTGTGCACTTTAGTCTTCTTGTGGGAGCCTCCTACCAGTTCCTTCCCCTTATCCTTTCATTTGAATCCTATTCTGGGGACTTTGTTTTGAGCTTTGGATGGGCCAGACATATCTCCTACACCATTGTTTTTATTGTTTCCCTCCTCCTCATCCTCATCCGGTTCTCCATCACTCTTATGCTACTCTTCTTCATCTTCTGGGTTCCCCATTTTCTCTGCTAGGGTTTTCCACCTTTATTCCCAATCATTCAAAATTAGACATACATCATCTATTGTCAACCTATAGCTAGTTGGAAACCACTGGCGCATCGAGTCCTTCTTTTCCTACACATACATGTGGTGCATTCGTGCTTTGAATCTTGCAATGTATTTGTATGTTTCCATTGTCTCGCCTAATATGAATGGTGTATGATCAATTAGATACCTGATAGTATCAAAGTATATAAACAATGTGACATTAGTGTCTTGTTTCCTTCTCTTGTTTGGCATATTCCATATATTGGCATATCGCCCGACCAAACTACCTCTACCAAATGTGCCCATGTGCTGGTAATATCCTGGTTCCTGTCATCCAACTAGCGAAATCAAAATAAAAATCCATGAATAGTGAAATTATGTGCTCTTTTCCTGGCATCAATACAATATTGAAAAAATTGGTTCACCAAGAAGGTGGTCCAGTTCATTTGAACCCCTTCAATGCATTTTTCTGCAGCTAAAATTACCACAATTGGTACTTCATCCTTCCTACATTTTCACAACAACTTGCAGGATAATACCTGCATTGCAAACCGAACATTGGTATCACTGATGTTTTTAACATCTAGTCCCCTTTTTCCCTTGAAAGTCTGGAACGTTTACTTCATTTATTCAGTTACATCTCTCTCCCCTGCCGTGTTGAACTGTAACATCCCACTATGGCACACTGAGCGAACTTATTCTTTGAGGACACTTGCTCGCAAGTGATTCGGATTACTATGCTATTAAAACTTTTGATTTTGGTTATGAGGCGTTATGGGTTGATGACATGTTGTTTTATTGCATTGACATAGGCAGGTGCTATTGACTCGATTTACTGAGTGTGCAGGATTTTGGACCTCAAGGATGCAAGGGCATCGATGGAACCCCTTGGATTTCAGATCGAGTCAGGGAGTGTACCATTCGGGTTTGATTGTTTTACTGTGATATTAGTGCATCTGATTAGATGATATGATATGGATATGTTCTGACATGATTTGTTGATGATGTAGGCTGACGATAGCTTGCCGACCAGAATCACATGTGGAGTAAAGGGGTCACACATGACTACCAGATATGTTGAGGGAGAGGTGTGGAAAACAACCCTGCCACAACCTACTAGCACTCTCGTCGTGGCTCGAAATGTAGGTTAACATTTACCTAGTTCGAGAGGACCCACAATGTCGTGAGGGCAGACTGCGACAGTCGCTCACAATGATTCTAAGGGGCGCACAATAAGGTGGGGGCCTTATTCCTTAGATTCCCTTAGTCTCCCACATGTTCACCTGGCGGAGTATTGAATCCAGGGTCTATTGATGTCTACCAAGTTAGTCAAGAGGTGAGTGGCACCCTTGGAGCACGTAGTGCATCCTGAAGGGAACGTCACGCAAGGGAAACAAATTAAGGCAAGTGACACCCTTGGAGCACCTAGTGCGTCCTGAAGGGCACATCACGTTGTTGATGATAGAGGAATGAACCTAGATGGCCTTAGGATGAATAATGTGTTAATAAATTTTTAAAACAAATTCCCTAATTAAATGTCACCCTATACGAAAATTTAAGGTTTAAGTCTAAACTATGCTAGTGGTAAAATATTATCTCTCTATAAAAAAAATAACAATAATAATAATAAAAATAAAAACCACATAAATAATAATTATGACCCTTGTTAAATCTTGTAACAAGAAGGGAATAAAAAAATTAATTTATTCATTAAAAAAAATAAAATCTGTTGGAATAAAATTTAAAAGAAAAAGGGGAATTAATGGTTTTATTATTTTGATAATTTTAAAATATTAATAAAATGAGAAAATGGAAAAGGGGTTAATTTCCACACCTACCTCTTTGAGTTCTAATTAAAAAGGGGAAAGAGGGAAAATATAAAAAATTAGGAAACTAGGAAAAGAGGTAAACATAAAAAGGGAAAAAGGGGAACATAAGGGAAAAAGTGATATGTCAAACTTAGAAAAAGTATCTACCATTTAAGAGCTTTCTAATTTAAACTGAACTAGCAATTTAATAATAGGGAAAGCCATTAAAACCTATAAGAAAATTTGGGGACACCTAGGAGTGATTCTAGGAGTAACTCTAGGTGGGTGAGGGAAATAAAGATAATTAATTAATTAAAGAAATTAAATTATGGAGGAATGTAGGGGATGGGGGACACTTGTACGGAGATGAATTTTTAGGAATTTTCTTTTAAAAATTTAATGAAATGATATTTTAGGAAAGAAAGGAAGTTTGAAACTCTATATAATGAAGGAAGGAGAAGGATGAAGGATCTTCTTCTGTTTGTGTAACGTTATGCTGCAAAAATATCTACTTGAATGACTTAACCTGTGGGAGTTGGGATACCTAGCTCGGTGAGCAGTGGTAGCTCGGACTTGCGAGGAGAGCTGGGAGCTAGTCGAAATCTCTGGATAGTGAGTGTGTGGCCCCTTTGTGGCTCGAGGGGCTAAGGGGGAAGAAGAGTACCCCTAGCATTGCCTGGAAGGTACTGGTGACGTCTCGATGGTCGACAAGTGAGAGTTGCATGGAGCGCGTGGGACGTCATTCAGAGTGAGCGATTAGGAAACAATACACTCTCTTCATTTTTGTATGGTAGAATGTATTAGGACTTATGCTTGGATCTACTTATTTAATGGAAAAGTAAAATGATGTTATTTTTTTAAATTGGTGACTGAACTTTCCTTAGCCTAGCTCGATGGTTGTTGACTCCCATGGCCTTCATTTTCCCGCATGTACTGACCACCTTGATGTGTTGATTGTGACCTTCATGGTTGTTTAGCCTTCATCCCTAGCTCGGTAGTCCTCTCTTGAGAAGTCGACCAGGAGCCTGATCTACGGTCATCGCCTTAGCGTTAAAAGACCTATGGATCTCAACGCCTTGCTTTTCTGTGCGAGGATGATGAGCGAAGGACGAACCTGTTATTCGGATCCCCTTGATGTTTGTCCCTGGTTGATTGTTGATTCTTCCATCTGGCAACGATCGTTGTTTAAATGCTCACGTTTTTCCATTCAAAACATGTCTGAGACCATTGTTTAATGCTCACAATTTTACCATTCAAAACATGTCTGAGACCATTGTTTAATGCTCATGATTTTACCATTCAAAACATGTTTGAGATCATTGTTTAAATGTTCACATTTTCCATTCAAAACATGTCTGAGACCATTGTTTAATGCTCATGATTTTACCATTCAAAACATGTCTGAGACCATTGTTTAATGCTCATGATTTTACCATTCAAAACATGTCTGAGACCATTGTTTAATGCTCACGATTTTACCATTCAAAACATGTCTAAGATCGTTGTTTAAATGCTCACGTTTTTCCATTCAAAACCTGTCTGAGACCATTGTTTAATGCCCACGATTATTGCCTTTTAAAATTGACTTTGATTGTTGTTTAAATACCCACAATTTTTCCTTTAGAATGTTGCCGGAGCTTGCTGTAATTACGCATGATTTTTCCTTTAGAATGTTGCCAGAGCTTGCTGTAATTACCCATGATTGTTGCCTTTAGAATGTTGATTGAGCATGCTGGAATGACCATGAATTTACCAAAACCATTGCTACAATTAATTGGCTTGTTAAATGCAATGTTAAATGCTATATTAATTGCCTTACTAAATGCTAGAAGAATTGCTACAACACTGTGAATGGTCAACAGATTCCTACTTATTGATTAAATGCCACAACGAGTTAAATGGTTAACAGTTATGTAAATTGCCTTGTTTTTGCTCTTTTAATCGTTATGTTAACCATCATATAAATTGCCTCGCTACTGTTATATTGATTGTTATGTTAATTAAAATGATAATCGCCTTGTTAGTGCTATAATACTTGTTATGAAAATAGTCATGCAAACTACCATGTTATTGCTCAATTAATTGATTATGTTAATCATTATGTTAAATGCCTTGTTAACTGTTGTAATAAATTGTTATGTAACATATATGTAATTACCTTGTTGATTTGCTACAACAATGTTATTAGCTGGCAGTTTCCTCCTCAATGATAATAAACAACTAGTGTGGTTAGTTCAGTCATTATGTCTAGACTAATGTTGAGGTTTAACTGTTCATAAGTGATATAGGTAGCATTCCACTTTAAGAATGTTAATGTTGTTATTCAAGTTTATGGTTAGTTGGATTTATAGATATCGCCTAATTGGTAACCCAGACTCGCTAAATTTGAGTCGTAATTCATGTTAAGTTCGGTGGGTAACTCGTTGACTGATGGAATTTAGACTGGTTAATTGATCTGTAATTAACGCCAATTTAAGTCACAGATAACGTCCTTTTAGACTTGATTAATGGTTGTTGTTTAATATTAATTAATGTTTGTACGTGGTTTTGTAAATGTTCAATGTGATTGGTTTTGCTCACTGTAAGGGTTCTAGTTACTTGTGTAATTAATTTTGGGTTGTTAGGATGATTGTACTTAGCTTAGTAGGCTGGGTCTGCTTGTGTCGGGTGGGATGTAGACACCTCCTTGTTCCTCAGAACAGTCGCCAGCCTTGAGACCTTAAATGCTCAAAATTGATGGGAACCTGGGCTTGAGCATTGCTTATGTGTCTTGGAGATCCTAACCATTGCAGGGTAGGATGGGCAGGTAGTCATTCTTATTTTTCTTCGGTTGAATGTCGTACATTGGTTCCAGGTGCTTGATGTGCTTTTATGTTAAGACGTTATGTTGTTGTTGCGTGATTTGCATGCGTTGTGTCATCGTCGTGTTGCGATGTTGAGTATAATTTCATTATTACCTTCCTACACACACAAAAAATAAAAATAAAAATAAAAATTAAGGGTGATTTTACTGGTTGTACATCATAGGAGTCGTACCAGATGGGGATGTTACATGTGGTATCAGAGCAGGTTCAACCCGTGAATTGGGATTTCTACGACTTTCGTTGATATGATTTGATTATAATGTTACTAATTGAGTTGACTTGTATTTGTGCAGGTAATCATGGTTAGAGGATGTCGTGGAGGAAGACGACAGGGTGCTAGGGAAGGAGGCGTGATGCCTCCAGTAAGGTCCATGCCTGAGGGATCTAACCCCCAGGGAGATGAGCAGGTTGTCGGACAAGAGCATATAATAGTTGGTGATGTGGTCAGAATGATGAGATCTTTTCAACGCATGTTTGAGGCATTGATGAGCCATTTGGACACAGATGAGGCCATGCTCCGGTTGGTACTAGTAGCATTCACCGTGAACTGAAGAAGGTCAAATTTCCTGAGTTCTTTGGTGCCTTGGACGACGTAGCCGTTGAGGCATGGTTGGAGAACATGGTGATGTGTTTTGCACTTCGCGATTATACCTCCAACATGAATGTCCGCATGGCGGTATTCCAACTGAAAGGAAGTGATCTTCTATGGTGGAAGATGCTCCTACTGCAGCTGAACATGGTTGTCGAAGACATGTCATGGGAACTGTTCAAGGAATGGTTCTGAGACAGATACCTTTCAGAGGAATTCATTGAGTGTTAGCTCAACGAGTTCAACACCTTACGACAGGTCGGTCGTATGGTGCCCAAGTACGAGGCTCATTTTATGGAGCTGCTCCAGTATGCTCCGCACCTTATCATTGAGAAACTTAAGGTCAACAGGTTCGTGTTCGGCCTTAACGACAACATACGTGCAAAGGTCAGGATTTTGATGCCTCAAACCTTGCACGATGTCGTCCAGAAGGCCCTCATAGCAGAGGAGGAGCTTATTAGTGGGGGTCAGACTAGGACTCCAGCGAGACCAGCAGGGCATGTGTCATCTGGAGCACAAAAGCATCAAACACCAGCCAAACATATTTCGGGATATTGTGGCTTCCAGAGGGGATCCACTTTCACTACACCTCGGAGACCGATGCCTCAGTAGCGGACAACTTATCGGGGACCACAGCATCAACAGCAGCGTCGACTACATCAACATCAGTTTAGGCCTGTTCAGCAGAATAGACCAGGATTCTAGGCCGATGGGCCATCATCTTCTACTTCAGGTACCAGGACTACTGGGCCGAAGAAGAGGTGTTGAAAGTGTGAGGAGCCACACTACTAGTGCAACTTCCCGGTGGAGAGGACTAGAGTGTCCGGATCAGCCAGACCCACTACTGTGGGAGATATGGGCAAGGCCCATCAGATTCATGCAATGGTGAATAACTGCCAGGCACAACATCAGTCAATTGTGCTCGAGATGACAGGTACCGTCACTGACCATACCCTTAGTATTTTGATAGATCCTGGTGCTACCGAGAGTTTCATTTCTGGTGCAGTGCTAAAATGGATTAAGGTAAAGGAAGTCTAACAGGATGAGTTTAGCTTCATAGAGATGGCTTTAGGAGCCAAACAAAATGTTGGAGGAAAGGTTATGAGCTATATCCTTAACCTGAGAGAGTTTTTCACAAGGGCCAACCTATACGTCGCGATCTTAGGATCTTATGATGTCGTAATTGGTATGGACTGGTTGGAATCGCATGAGGTGATACTCAACTGTAATATGAAATGGTTGAGCTTCGTCGATGATGAGGGATAGAGATGTGTGATTGTAGGACGGAACTAGGGAGTTTCACTGAGGTTTATCTCTTCCTTACAGCTACAGAAGAGCATGCACAAGGGGTGCAATATTTATGCGATCCTTGCATTAAATGAGAAGGGATCAATGGAAGGTTTAGAACACCTTTCGGTGGTGAGAGAGTTTGCAGACATATTTCCGGAGGAGTTACCTGGGATACCACCAGACAGGGAATTGGAGTTCACTATAGACCTAAAACTGGGAACTGAATCGATAGCAAGAATGCCTTATCGGATGTCGACCCCGAAATTACAAGAGTTGAGAATGCAACTAAAATAATTGTTGGACTTGGGATTGACACGTCCAAGTGTGTCACCGTGGGGTGCACCTGTTATTTTCATTCAAAAGAAGGATGGGTCATGGAGGCTTTGCATTGACTATCGTCAATTGAACAAGGCCACGATCAAGAATCAATATCCATTGCCAAGGATTGATGATCTGTTCGATCAAATGAAGGGCGTGATGATGTTCTCAAAGATTAATTTGAGATCAGGGTATCACCAGTTATGGATTAAGGAATATGATGTCCCTAAGACCGCCTTTAAGATGAGGTTTGGACATTACGAGTTTACTGTTTTACCATTTGGACTAACAAACGCCCCAGGGGTATTTATGAGTTTGATGAACGGGGTGTTCCACGAGTACTTGGACAAGTTCGTCCAAGTATTCATTGACGATATTTTGATTTACTCTCGGAGGATAGAGGAGCATGACGAACACTTGCGCTTGTTACTACAGTGTTTGTGAGAGAACAAATTTTATGGGAAGTTATCCAAATGTTCATTTTATTAATCGAAGATCCACTACTTAAGGCACGTCATCTCCGGTGAAGGTATTGTTGTGGATCCAACGAAGGTCGAGGCCATTATGGAATGGCCTGCGCTGATGAATGTCCCGAAAGTGCGTAGCTTCATGGGTTTAGCAGGATACTATCAACGGTTCATCGAGGGGTTTTCGAAGATAGCAAATCTGATCACGGAATTGCAGAAGAAAAATAAGAAGTTTGTTTGGACCGAGAAATGCGTGGAAGCATTTCGGAGGCTCAAGGAGTTGTTGACAACAACACCAATACTAAAGGTCCCTGACATGGACGCAGACTTCTTGGTATACACTGACGCATCCAAGGAAGGATTAGGTGGATTCTTGATGCAAGACGGATGAGTGATCGCTTACATCTCGAGGAAACTGAGAAGGCATGAGGAGAACTACGCGACACACGATTTGGAGTTGTTAGCCATCATATATGACTTGAAGGTTTGGAGACACTACCTTGTTGGACGAAAATTTGAACTAAAGACTGACCATTGTGGACTACAACACATATTTACGGAAAGCGACCTGAATGCACGACAACAATGTTGGTCAGAATTGCTTAGCGAGTACAAATTTGAGATTACTTACATAAAAGGAATAGTGAACTGAGTGGCAGATGCATTGAGTCAGAGACCACGCATCTTTTCGGTGTTGACTCTTCAGACGAATCTGCGTAAAAAGATTCTAACTTTACAGCGTAATGATGATTGGTACAAAAAGGTTGAGGGTTTTATTGAACAAAACATAATGATGGTACCATGATTTGAAGGATTTTTGTTTGATAGTGATGGATTATTGAGGTTTAAAAATCAGATTTACGTACCGCCGAGCGACGAGTTTAGGATGTTGATTTTGAGCGAGGCTCATAGAGAATTTTACATGGCTCACCTAGGAGTCACGAAGATGAGGGCAGACCTTAAACCCTTATTCTTCTGGAAGGGAATGAAGGCCGACATAGTCAACTATGTAGCCAGATGTCTAGAATGTCAATAGGTAAAGGCTGAACATAGACGCCCAACAGGATTACTACAACCACACGCTATTCCGGAATCAAAATGGGAGGTTATTTCGATGGATTTTATTGTTGGATTGCCACTGACGAGAAGGAGACATGACTCGATTTTCGTAGTAGTAGACACTCTGATGAAGAGTGCTCACTTTATTCCTATGCATACGATGTATCAGGCACCTGACATAGCTAGAGTTTTCATCAGTGAGATTGTGAGGCTGCATGGCGTGCCTAAGAGGATTATATCCGATCGAGGATCAGTGTTTATTGGATGATTTTGGATGAGTTTCCAAGAGGCCTTGGGAACCCAACTTAACTTTAGTACTGCGTATCACCTGGAGACTGACGAGAAGACCGAATGAACGCACCAAACCTTGGAGGACATGCTGCGCATGTATGTGATGGACCAACAAAAGTGTTGGGAATAATTCTTGCCACTAGTGGAGTTCACTTACAACAACAGTTACCAGAGCACCATTAAGATGGCGCCTTTTGAGTTTCTTTACGGGTGACCATGTCGGACACCTTTGAGTTGGGATCGGCTTGAGGATAGGGTCCTGGTGGGACCAGAAGCGATCCAAGAAATGGAAGAGAAAATGCAAACAATAAGACAAAGGATTAAAGAAGCGCAGGATCGACAGAAGAGTTATGCCGATGCGCACCGTGTCGACCGTAGTTACAAGGTCAGCGATCGATTCTTCTTGCGGGTTAAACTGCATAAAAGTTTGATCAAGTTTGGGAAGGGAGCTAAACTCTCTCCTAGGTTCATGGGACCTTTCGAGATTGTGGAGAGAAGGGGCCTGTGGCCTATCAACTAGCCTTACCTGATTCTTTGAGGCCCATGCACGATGTTTTTCATGCATCTGTTTTGAGACATTATATTAGTGATAATACACATGTTTTTGACATGAGTTCCTCGTAGGTGACAGATGAGGGGGTTCTCATGGCTGAGATGATCCACATTTTGGATCATCGTGTTCGACAACTACGATGTCAAATGATAGAGCAGGTCAAGGTCCAGTGGGACAATTATAGTCCGCACTCGGCGACCTGGGAGGACGCATATGATATGCGCCAATAGTTTCCATTTTTTTTTGATAGATAGACATATGATTCTATGATACACTTTATTTCATCATTTATACTGTGAAACTTCGGGACGAAGTTTAGACCAAGAGGGGGTGTATGTAACATCCCTCTCTGGCGCACTGAGCGAACTTATTCTTTGAGGATACTTGCTTGCAAGTGATCCGGATTACTATGCTATTTGAACTTTTGATTTTGATTATGACATGTTATGGGTTGATGACATGTTGTTTTACTGCATTGACATAGATAGGTGCTATTGAATTGGTTTATTGAGTGTGCATGATTTTGGACCTCAAGGATGCAGAGGCATCAATGGAACCCCTTGGACTCTAGATTGAGTCAGGGAGTGTACCATTGGGGTTTGATTGTTTTACTGTGATATTAGTGCATCTGATTAGATGATATGATATGGATATGTTCTGACATGATTTGTTGATGATGCAGGTTGACGATAGCTTGCCGACCAGACTCACATGTGGAGTAAAGGGGTCACGCACAACTATCAGAGATGTTGAGGAAGATGTGTGGATAGCAGCCCTGCCACAGCCTACTATCACTCCCATCGTGGCTCAAACTATAGGTTAACGTTTACCTAGTTCGAGAGGACCCACGATGACGTGAGGGAAGATTGCGACAGTCGCTCATGATGATTCTAACGGGTGCACAATAAGGCGGGGGAATTATTCGTTAGAGGCCCTTAGTCTCCCACAAGTTCACCTGGCAGAGTATTGACTCCAGGGGTTATTGATGTCTACCAAGTCATTCAAGAGGCGAGTGGCACCCTTGGAGCACGTAGTGCGTCCTGAAGGGCATGTTGCGCAAGGGAAACAAATTAAGGTGAGTGGCACCCTTGGAGAACCTAGTGTGTCCTGAAGGGCACATCGCGTTGTTGATGATAGAGGAATGAACCTAGATGGCCTTAGGATGAATAACGTGTTAATAAATTTTTAAAACAATTTCCCTAATTAAATGTCGCCCTATACGAAAATTTAAGGTTTAAGTATAAACTATGCTAGTGGTAAAATATTATCTCTCTATAAAAAAAAATAACAATAATAATAATAAAAATAAAAACCACATAAATAATAATTATGACCTTCGTTAAATATTGTAACACGAAGAGAATAAGAAATTTAATTTATTCATTAAAAAAAATAAAATCTGTTGGAATAAAATTTAAAAGAAAAAAGGGGAATTAATGGTTTTATTATTTTGATAATTTTAAAATACTAATTAAATGAGAAAAGGGAAAAATGGTTAATTTACACACTTGCCTTTTTGAGTTCTAATTAAAAAGGAGAAAGAGGGAAAATACAAAAAATTAGGAAACTATGAAAAGAGCTAAACATAAAAAGGGAAAAAGGGGAACATAAGGGAAAAAGCAGAAAGTCAAACTTAGAAAAAGTATCTACCATTTAAGAGCTTACTAATTTAAACTGAACTAGCAATTTAATAATAGGGAAAACCATTAAAACCTGTAAGAGAATTTTGGGACACCTAGGAGTGATTCTAGGAGTAACTCTAGGTGGGTGAGGGAAATAAAGATAATTAATTAATTAAAGAAATTAAATTATGGAGGAATGTAGGGGATGGGGGACACTTGTACGAAGAGGAATTTTTGGGAATTTATTTTTAAAACTTTAATGAAATGAAATTTTAGGAAAGAAAGGAAGTTCAAAACTCTATATAATGAAGGAAGGAGAAGGATGAAGGATCTTCTTCTGTTTGCGCAACTTTACGCTACAAAAATATCTACTTGATTGACATAACTTGTGGGAGTTGGGATACCCATCTTGGTGAGGAGTGGTAGCTCGACCTTGCGAGGTGAGCTGGGAGGTAGTCGAAATCTCTAGATAGTGAGTGTGTGGCCCCTTTGAGGCTTGGGGGGCTAAGGGGGAAGAAGAGTACCCCTAGCATTGGCTGGGAGGTATCGGTGAAGTCTCAACAGTTGATGAGAAGGAGTTTCATAGAGCGTGTGGGACGTCATTCGGATCAGGCAATCAGGAAACGATACACTCTCTTCATTTTTGTATGGTAGAATGTATTAGGACTTATGCTTGTATTTGCTTATTTAATGGAAAAGTAAAATGATGTTTTTTTTAAAATTGGTGACTGAACTTTCCTTAGCCTAGCTCAATGGTTGTTGAATCCCATGGCCTTCGTTTTCCCGCATGTATTGACCACCTTGTTGTGTTGATTGTGAAATTCGTGGTTGTTTAGCCTTCATCCCTAGCTCACCAGTCCTCGCCTGAGCAGTTGGCCAGGAGCCTGATCTACAGTCTTCATGTTAGCGTTAAAAGACCTATGGATCTCAATGCCATGATTTTCTATGTGAGGATGATGAGTGAAGGATGAACCTGTTAGTCGACTACCCTTTATGTTTGTCCCTGGCTGATTGTTGATTCCGCCATCTGGCAATGACCTCTGCGTGTGGATTATTTTGTGTCCTGGTTGGTTTTCTCTATGCCTTTACTGATAGAAACCCCGACAATCATTCCATGACCTTTCCCATAGGATCCTTGCATTCTCTTACTGTTGTCTGCGCTGTATTGGGGTTATAGCATTAGAAGCACAAATTGATTTCCGGTCAACAAATTTTTGGGTATTCTGTCAATGAAAAAAAAACGAATTGATTTCATGTCTGCATTTTTATAATGGTATCCTGGAAATGGAAAAACATTCTTATTTGTTATTCCTGTCTACATTGTATTGGTACTTTGGCAATGGGAAGAATGTTTGATTTCCTATCTGCATTTTATATTGGTGTCCGAGAGATGAAAAACGTTTTTGTATTCTTGTCTGCATTGTATTGGTATTCTGGCAATGGGAAGAACATTTGATTTCCTATCTGCATTTTATATTGGTGTTTGGGAGATGAAAAATGTTTTTTGTATTCATGTTTGCATTGTATTGGTACTCTGGCAATGGGAAGAACGTTTGATTTCCTATCTACATTTTATATTAGTGTCCAGGAGATGAAAAACGTTTTTTTTTGTATTCCTGTCTGCATGGCATTGGTATCCTGGCAATGGAAAATGAATTCATTTCCATGTCTGCATTTTGCCAGTGTTTTTCCCTTTTAAATGATGTTGGCAACATGGAGTTCCTTTTGGTGCATTTTGGGCACATCATTTTGCATATTTTAATTATGGATAGCCATGAATGCCCTTCTGGTGTGTCCCTATACATGTTTCCCCCTTTTAAAATGAGACTGTGATAGCTGATATTGTGGTTAAATGCTCATGAATTGTCATTCAAAACATGTCTGAGACCATTGTTTAATGCTCACGATTGTACCATTCAAAACATGTCTGAGATCATTGTTTAAATGCTAACATTTTTCCATTCAATACATGTCTGAGACCATTGTTTAATGCTCACGATTTTACCATTCAAAACATGTTTGAGACCATTGTTTAATGCTCACGATTTTACCATTCAAAACATATCTGAGATCGTTGTTTAAATTCTCATGTTTTTCCATTCAAAACATGTTTGAGACCATTGTTTAATGCTCATGATTTTACCATTCAAAACATGTCTGGGACCATTGTTTAATGCTCACGATTTTACCATTCAAAACATGTCTGAGATCATTGTTTAAATGCTCATGTTTTTCCATTCAAAACTTGTCTGAGACGATTGTTTAATGCCCACGATTATTGCCTTTAAAAGTTGACTTTGATTGTTGTTTAAATACCCATGATTTTTCATTTAGAATGTTGTCCGAGCTTGTTGTAGTTACCCACAATTTTTCCTTTAGAATGTTGCCAGAGCTTGTTGTAATTACCCATGATTTTTGCCTTTAGAATGTTGACTGAGCTTGCTGGAATGACCATGAATTTACCAAAACCATTTCTACAGTTAATTGGCTTGTTAATTGCAGTGTTAAATGCTATATTAATTGCCTTACTAAATGCCAGAACAATTGCTACAGCACTGTGAATGGTCAGCAGATTCCTATTTATTGATTAAATACCGTAGCGAGTTAAATGGTTAACAATTATGTAAATTGCCTTGTTTTTGCACTTTTAATCGTTATGTTAACCGTCATATAAATTGCCTCGCTACTATTATATTAATTGTTATGTTAATTAACATGATAATCGCCTTGTTAGTTCTATAATACTTGTTATGAAAATAGTCATGCAAACTACCCTGTTATTGCTCAATTAATTGATTATGTTAATCATTATGTTAAATGCCTTGTTAACTACTGTAATAAATTGTTATGTAACATATATGTAATTACCTTGTTGATTTTCTACATCAATGTTATTAGCTGGCAGTTTCCTCCTCAATGATAATAAACAACTAGTGTGGTTAGTTCAGTCATTATATCTAGACTAATGTTGAGGTTTAACTGTTTATAAGTGCTATAGGTAGCATTCCACTTTAAGAATGTTAATGTTGTTATTCAAGTTTATGGTTAGTTGGATTTATAGATATCTCCTAATTGGTAACCCAGACTCGCTAAATGTGAGTCGTAATTCATGTTAAGTTCGGTGGGTAACTTGTTGACTGATGGAATTTAGACTGGTTAATTGATCTGTAATTAACACCAATTTAAGTGATAGATAACGTCCTTTTAGACTTGATTAATGGTTGTTGTTTAATATTTATTAATGTTTGTATGTGGTTTTGTAAACGTTCAATGTGATTGGTTTTTCTCACTGTAAGGGTGCTAGTTACTTGTGTAATTAATTTTGGATTGTTAGGATGATTTTACTTAGCTTAGTAGGCTGGCTTTGTTTGTGTCGGGTGGGATGTAGACACCTCCTTGTTCCTCAGAACAGTCGCCAACCCTGAGACCTTAAATGGTCAAAATCAATGGGAACCTGGGCTTGAGCATTGCTTATGTGTCCTAGAGGTCCTAACCATTGTAGGGTAGGACGGGCGGGTAGTCATTCTTATTTTTTGTCGGTTGAATGTTGTACATTACTTCCAGGTGCTTGATGTGCTTTTATGTTAGGTCGTTATGTTGTTGTTTCATGATTTGCATGCATTGTGTCGTCTTCATGTTGCGATGTTGAGTATAATGTCATTATTACCATCCTACACACAAAAA
>JZKD02S1788147.1:184234-203233 GCA_000966675.3 Picea glauca | reverse complement strand
ATTAAGGGTGTTTTTACCAATTGTACATCATAGGAGTCATACCAGATGGGGATGTTACATGAAAAAAATGGTCTGATCCTCGTCGGGTTTTGGAATCCACATGATATGTGCAATCAATGTGGTATCAATTGAAACTGGGGGGTCAATACATAGTTTCCCCCTATGGACACAACTGAGTAGTAACTTCACACAAACATTTATTTCCAAACTACATCTTAAATGAGGGCAGAGATATAATAAAGAAATGTACATATATATCACATATATCCAATAATATAACATAAATGTATCATAGATGCCACCATAAACACAGAGATATAGTAATACACAATTTTCTGTTAATGAGAGAAAATGTACAAAGACTGTAAAACTATAGAGTGAAAGACTCGCTAGAATGGTGTCAGCTTATCTCTGAGAAGAGATGTGATGGATAATCGCATTCACAAGAAGATGATTTTACAATGAGACTCCAAAGTCCTTTCTTATCATAAATAAAATCCAAAACCCTAACCCCGGAAGATGAAAAGACAACATTCTTTTGGACCCCATTTTGGGTAGTTTGTTGTATCAACTTCTCGAGGGCGTAACTTTGGCATAAAATCTTCATTTAGGGTGCACGATATCTCGTTGGAAAGGTATAATCAAGGAGATTCATTTACAAGGCTCAATCAGAGACTTCAGATATCATTGAGAAGATCGATCCAAAAAAACCTTCAAATAGGCCCCGAAAGTTAAAAACTGCTAAAAATAGTAAATTACCAAAATTGCCAGAAAACTGTTTTGAGCCAGTTGGAAAATGTGGGTGGCCACTGATATACACCTGGATCAATCCTCCCTCCTTAGGAATAAATGGTATCCATTGCATTGAGTGCCTGAGGGATAGGAAAAAATGTTTGTTGAATCTGCATCTTGATGAGCTGCTTGCCTTGTTGGAGACGTTGCGCTACTTAGCTTGTTGAAGGTTGTCACGAACCTGTGGATGGAAGTGTTGGAAATTTTTAACCATTCTGGATACATGATATTCCTGTGTGAAGAAGGAATATTTACACTTTGCTGCAATCTTTTCGACCTTCTTTTGTTGGATAGAAGGTGCTTGGGCCGAGGCTGTAGTGATTGTAGTATCCTTTTGTTCACCTTTTGAATAGATCATGAAGACGTTGAATTTTGTAGCATGAGATACTACCTTGCAACATTGTTTAGGTGGAACACTAGTAAAAAATACATCTGGTATTCTGTAGATATGACCCCCCAGAGAAACAATGACACTGTAGGGTCGAGACTCATAAACAACATGGTGCTTCCACATATATCGTTGGCCCAAGAGAACATCATAGGAATCCAGTGGGGAAACATCACATAATACCTTGTCCTTAAAGGGATGGATGTCGTATGATAATTGACATTGTTGGATGACACAAAGATCTCATCCCTGGCGAAGCCACCCGATGTTGTATGGATGTGGGTGTGGTGTTATCGACAATCCCAATTTTTTTACGACCTCTGCTAAGATGAGGTTCTTCTGGCTTTCGCTATCAACAATAAAATGTAGCGAGGTCCCATTCAACCACATCTGTGAATGAAAAAGGATATCCCCCTCATCAGGATCTGTTGGTTCTTCTGATTTAATTGTTGCGGTCATGACAACAGCAGTGGGGTCTGCGTCGATGATCTATCTTTTACCAGTATTTTCAGAATCAGATTTTGAATCAGGGTTCGGCTCCTTGTCTTTGATCTCAGCCACCAATGACTGTTTTGAGAGACATTCATTGGTGTTGTGCTAGGGTCTTTTGTGTAAATCACACCATTTTCCGGTGTCCTTCTGTCTTCCTGTGGCCCTTCTTTTCTTGTGGCTTGGACTGGTTTTCAGGAGACTTTTTGTTAGGGGCGTCTTTATCATACTTTGGTTGTTTCATATTTGCAGACCCAAACTCATGTTTGTTCTAGTTCTTAAATTTATGCTCGATTTTAACAACATATCGATAAACAACACCGAGTGATGAGATGTCCAGAAAATCCATTTCAGTTTGGATGTATCTATGTAGATCCCCATGGTATTTTAGAACCAAATGTCATTCATAGTATTTGATACCTAGCTTGGTGCGCAAGGTATGGAAGGTATTGGTGAACTTCAGAACTTCTTGTCCCCTCTCTTGCTGTAGTGTGTTCCATCTCATATACTGGTCTTCATAGTTTCAAACAAGGTGATATTGTTCCTTTACTGTGTCCACAAAAAAATCCAAAGTGGGATTGGCCCCATATATTCCAGACTCTTTTGTGGAACTTT
The DNA here is from genome assembly GCA_000966675.3 of Picea glauca. Taxonomy (NCBI): domain Eukaryota; kingdom Viridiplantae; phylum Streptophyta; class Pinopsida; order Pinales; family Pinaceae; genus Picea; species Picea glauca. The sequence continues at coordinate 200,949 of JZKD02S1788147.1, read as the reverse complement.
TCTCCCAGTAATTTTCCCACCAATTTTTGACATGGGGGAGATCTTTAAGGAGTGCAAAGGTGATCTTTTCCCTGTCGAAAAAATGGTGAACAAAGAAATAGCCTTCTAGCAGATTTAACCATTTGTCTAGGGAATCCACATCTATCTAACCTTCAAATATGGGAATATCAAAATTAACTTGTACCTTGAAAGGAGAGGTACTTCCAAAGTGTTTGTTTGATGAGAATGCGCCTATTGCTATCGGCATGCATTGAAGGATGTGGGAAAAATTCTCCATCATTTCGTCCCTCTGTGGCGTGAGAGCTTGCTCAAGCAACAGATTGATAGAATCGTTTGCTCCGTCATTTTTATTTTATTCCGCCATGGAGTGTTTCTTGGGCATGCGAGAGATATTTTCTTCAAGAGAGATAAGCTCAAGACCCAACTTTCTATATTCGAACCTTGTCGGGGACATGCACTGAAAAAAAAAAAACGATTAAGAGCAGCCTACTCTGATACCACTGATCCCAATTATTTTCAGCACGAAATGAGAGCGGAGATATAATAAAGAAATGTATAAAGATATCGCAGATATCCAATAATATATATATATATTTATCAGAGATGAAACCATAAACACAGAGATGCAGTAACACACAATTTTCTATTAATGAGCGAAAATGTACAAAGAATGTAAAAATACAGAGTGAAAGACTCGCTAGAATGGTGGAATCTTATCTCTTAGAAGAGATGTGACGGCTACTCACATTTGAAAGAAGATGATTTTATGATGAGTCTCCAAAGGCCTTTTTTATCATAAATAAAATCCAAAACCCTAACCCTGGAAGATGAAAAACCAACAATTTTGTGGACCCCGTTTTGGGTAGTTTGGTGTATCAACTTCCAGGGGGCGTAACTTTGGCATATGATCTCTGTTTGGGGCGCGCGATAGATCGTTGGAAAGGTATATTCGAGGATATTCATTTACGGGGCTCAATCAAAGCCTTTTTCTATATTTGATAAGATCGATCCCCAAAAACCTTTATTTAGGCCCTCAAAATGGCCCCGAAAGTTAAAAACTGTTAAAAATAGTAAATTACCAAAATTGTCAGAAACCTGTTTTGAGCCAGTTGGAAAAGGTGGGTGGCCACGGAAATCCATCTGGATCATTTAGTATTCATGACTTCTCAAGTCCAATTTCTTGCACCTATGGCTCTAACACTATCGCTCCTGTTCCTGGTACGCTCTTAGTGCACAAGTATTTTTCCATGACCAACTCTGGGAATTATTTTCTCGTTGGTGATATCATGATCTGGGAACTTGAGGCCAATAAAATTTATGAGCATAACTCCTTCAATACTTACACCAAGTGTGTCTGGTGATGTTTCTAGTGGGTATTTCCAATTTTTTGGTATGTTGATTAGTGGCACATTATCCATCCTAGGTGGGAGGTAATCTTTGTGGAAGCTTTCATGTGATGTTGAAGCCAAAGCTCCGGGTATTTACCTTTGGTCATTTTTAATTTTTTCATGTTGATGTTGATGGCACTCCAAATTTTTGTGGGGTCATTCATCTTATGTGACAAGTTCTTTACATTCTTTGTAGCTGTTTTTTGGCAGATGTAATTCAACTCTTAATCACTCGGGTTCACTCTGGTTTTATCTAGTTGGCTCTCTCTTGCATGCAACTCTTAGTAACAATGATTTATTCTTAACAAACCTCCACTATTTTTGTGCCTCCTTTCCAACTATGCATGTATTTTCATGCAATAACTCACTTAACCAATCCACCAATGTGGTTCATGAATGGTTATATAAATGTAAATTTATTACCAAATCTCTTATATGTTGTTTTCCTTGTACTGCCAATCTGTCATGATTTCTAATGACTTTTTCCATTTAATATTATACAACGTCTTTATGACCTATCATTACCCTATTATTGTCTTCGTTCCATGCTTTAATGATTTTAATGGTCTTATCAGTTCCAAATTTTGCAAGACATATGTTGCTTCACAATCATTTTCTTTTGTGTTGTATTTTCTCAATTGGTGCGATTTTTTCTGATGCACAATAATCCTTCCTTCTGTGAAGTCTCCTATGCCTTTTACTCTATAATATTTTTCTTTTTGCTATATCTATTTTTTTTCTTCCTTTTTCTACTTTTTATTTGTTTTTCTGTGTTTTTCCTTCCTACTATAATACAACTACTATGATACATGTGGTTTGGCTCAACCCATATTACTGCATAGATTGTCGGTGGTCTCTATATATTTTCAGTCGACTTCCATTCACCATTCCTCCAATGAATTCTCCATTTAGGGTTTCCAACTGCGTCAAACCTGTCTCTGTTACATGTTGAATCACATATGGTCCTAACTAGTGCATTCTAAACTTCTCTGGATGCTGCATAAAATTACTATCATAAAGTAATACTAAGTCTCCCACTTGAAAATTTTTCTGTTTAATGTGTCTATCATGCCAAGCCTTCTCTCTTTCCTTCTTAACTTGCTAATGGAAACCTACAACAAACCGATATTCCTCAAGTTGTACTAATTGTGCCAATGTCTCCTCTATTTCCCTAGAGTCCGATAGCTCACTGATCAATGCAATGTGCAATCTAGGTAGAATAAACTTCATTGGAATCACTGTTTATTTACCATAGACCAACTTGAAAGGTGTCTTGTCTGTCAACTTTTTACTTGAATTCCTGTAATCCCATAACACTGCAGGAACTCTTAAGTACCAATCATCTCTCCCTACGTTGCAATTTTTTGTTAAAGAATTCTCCAAGATTTTATTGAAATCTTCCACTGTCTCATTGGTCTGGGGATGATATGAGGTAATCTTCTGATGATGAATTTGAAACTCCTCATTCAATGCTTCAATTTGTTTATTCAGAAAGTGGGTTCCTTGATCACTGAGTAATATCTGCGGACAACCAAACTATGTGACTACATTCTCAAATAAAAATATCGCAGCAATCTCCATGGTGCAATATTGAACTGGTGTTTCTTCTACCCATATTGTCAAGTACTTTGTCGTGGTGATTATGTACCTTTCCCCTGATATTATTTCTTATGGGTTGATTGGCCCCACAAAGTCTATGGCCCATTTATCAAATACTTGCAAGGTAACCTATGGATTTAAAGGCATTTCATCCCTCCTGGATGTCTTTCCCACTCTTTGACATGAATCACATGATTTCCAATATTCCTTAGAGTCATTGTGAAGTGTATGCCACCAGAGTCTCGTGCACAAAATATTTTATGCATTTTCCTTCTCTGCATAATGTATTCATATTTATGCGAGTATCATTGATCTTTCATGTTCCAGCACACATCGTTGTAATATTTGGTCTTCTCCAAACTTGTATAAATTTTCTGCAACCAACTGATAATTCTTTTCTTTCACCACTACTTCTTTCTTCTATGCCACTTTCATCTCTAATGGATCCATTCTTTTACTTAGAAACTGCACGATGTCCGAGAAGTAAAAATTCACCATTTTAATTGAAAATAGTTGTGCGTCTGGTAAGTTGTCATCTAAATTTCTCTCATCTTCTTCTGATAATATGTGTGATAGATTATATGACATTTCATTCAACTTCCCAAGTTTCACCACAACCTCAAAATCATATTCCTAGAACAGAAGTAGCCATCTTCATGTTCTCCCCCCTAATTTTTTCTTGTTCACTAGGTATTTTAATGCATAATGGTTTATCTAGATCTTAAAGTGAGATCCTAATAAATAATGTCTGAACTTTTGTAGTGCATATACCATTGTCAATCCTTATTGTTCTATAGTGGTGTAATTATTTTCCACTATATACAACTTCCTACTTGCAAACACAATTGGGTAATCTATGTCCCCATCCCCTGGTTGACAGAGTATTATGCCCAACGTTATGGATGATGCATCTACATGAACATGGAACTCTTTATTCCAATATGGAAAGATCAAAATCAACATGGTTACTAGTTTTTTATTTAAGGTGTCCAAGCCCTTGTTTAACAACTTTTCCATTGGTGTTGTGATCTACACATATTCTTTGATAAAGTTCCTGTAATATCCTATGTGACCTATATTTTCCCTCATTTTTCTTACTAATGTAGGTGGTTCTAAAACCATAATTATTGCAATCTTGGTTGGATCTACTAGTAATCCCTGCTTGTATACTACATGTCCCAAAACAATTCCAAACGATGCACAAAAAATACACTTCTTCAGGTTCAAAAATATCTCACACTATCTACACCTATCCAACATTATCTTGAGTACTTCTATGTGATCCTTCAATAGGATGAACACATTCCAATCATCTAAGTATACTTCTAGGAACTTATGAATAAATTCCTTGAACATTGCTACCATAACTCCAGAAAAGACAGTAGGGGCATTCTTTAATCCAAAGGGCATTACCGTATACTTATAACTTCCCCACTCTATCGCTAACGTGGTCTTGTACCTGTATTTTTGTGCAATGTTTATCTGATGGTACCCTGAGAATCCATCTGTGAACGAGTAAGTCGAATGGCCTCCTACGTTCTCCAGTACCTCATTTGTGAATGGTGTTGGGAATGGGTCATGTAAAAATGCATCCGTCAGCTTCCTAAGGTCCACATAAATCATGATTCCTCCTATATTCTTGTCTTGCACTACCATGGGACTGAACCACTCTGATTCCTCCACATGTTTAATGATTCTTGCATCAAACATCCTATCCATTTGGGCTTTCACCTTCTCTTTTTACTTTGGATTTAACCTATAGGGTATTTATTGCATTGGCTTAGCACATGGTTTCAATGGAATCTTCATCTTGCCTAAGTCCCTAACTATCCGTTTCATATCTGAGAATGTATTTGGGAATAGGTCTTGATATTCTCGTAGCAAGTCTGCAATATTATATGTTATCTCATCACTCCAATAATATCCTATCTACACAAACTTGGGATTCTTTGTCGTCCCAATGTTTACCTTCTGCGACTTTATAGGTTGTGTGTATATGGAAGACTCAAGCTCTAGCTCTTCTATTTATCATTTTCCTTCTTTTTTCAGGTACTTGTACATTCCTGGGATCTTCTTCATCCTATTCTTCCTTAGCAACATTGTAGCACTCGAATAACTCATGAACAATTATATTGTCTTTATGCGCAGTGCATAGTGGTATCACCTCCATCGGCCCTTATTATGAGAATATCTTAAATCGAATATCCTATAGTGTTTCACCTATTGATGGGAATTCATGTTCAAATGTAAATGTGACTTTGAACATTTGGACTAGCTCATCCCATCTTGTTGTCCCTTAGCACATTTCCAATTCCAAATACCAATTCTTTGGAATTTTGTCTAGTGCATGTATAAATTTGTTGGAAATGTAACTGTTTGTTGGCACTGTGCGCTATTGTAAGACCCTAGGTTCAAGTTATCATTTGACCAACAAAACCCTTTAGACACCGACCCTTTCGACATCACCTGCATGTGCAAATGAAGTCTCACCCAAGGTATCTACTGGGACTACAAGAACCAGGTTTTTGTAGTGGTGAGGGAATGGGAGGTTATTGCTCCATTCATTCTTAATTATATTTTGTGTGTGTGTTATTTTGAAAGTTCTCTTATTCTATTACTTAGTGGATATCATCTTCATATTAAAATTATATTCCACGTTACTACATAAACTCATTACTATAACAGTCATAACTATTACACCATGAATACACATAAAACAAATATACTCTAATATGCATACAAATAGATTCAATAAACAATCACATAAAATAAATTTAACACACACGGTTCACCCAACTCTAGGCTATGTCCACAATGGTTGGCTTATTTATTATGTCTTTGGTAATTGTTTCAGACTTGTGTACTGTGCTTACAAATATACATCACGATTATATTTCTCTTTCTCCTAACCTAGTCACTCTACAATGCAAGTCTTTTTCTCTCTACATCATCTCCGTAGCATTCAGACATAGATTCCTATTTTCCATAGAAGAGAACATAAGCACTGAGGAACCCCTATTCTCCCAACCCATTACATATTTATACATAAAATCTAGGGCTTAAAACCCTATTTTGTTCATCCCAAAACCCTATTACAATGCATGAGTACTCCATTTAACTAGTTGTTCGGGATGCTTTCACCTTCTTTTTCGTCTGCATCCTGCTTTTTCTCTCTATTTGTTGTTATTCCTACTTTTTTGAGTCCTTCCATATTTAGAACGTCGAGCTTTCGTCCTTCCTTTTCATCCACTTTATTCTCTATTTTATTCTTATGTCTTGTTTATTCCTCTTTTCTATTCCTCTATCCATGCACTATTCTCCTGGATTCACATCGACTGCGTGTTCCTTAGTCTTCCATCTTCTTCTACACACTTCTTCTATACTTAGGATTTTTATCAAAATTGTGTCCAAAACTGTCTATCCAACACTTATCCTTCTCTGTGTCATATTACCTAATACAATCTATTGGTGTCATTATTTTAGGTCTTTTATTTGTCTCTGCTTTACCATTCAAATAATATACAACTCTTTTATAAGGGTGGACTTCTAGGAGGAATACCCTTGAGCAGTGATACACCATCTTTCATAGGTGGTTGGACCACCTAGACTTTATATAAGGTCCACAACATTTACATCCATGATACCCTTTTGTTACGAGACCTATGATGTTATTGTATACAAAGAACATTATTGTCAAAAATATAGTTGCACCATATTGAGTATGCTAAATAACATTACATATATAAACAAATAAATCAACATGCTTACCAAAAAAAAAAAATATTAGTCCTGGATAATCGTTTGTGTTGTATGCACATATACCATACAACATAAAATACCTCTCCATTAGGATGGGTCTTGATACATGATATACATGTATCCCTTCCCATAATTTCTTAAATTCATCGATCAATGTTTGGAGGTAGACATCCATTCTCTCCACTTTTCTTCTAACCAATACTATAAGAGCCATCATAAGATGTGCATTCTTCATGGAAAAACTTGGGGGGATATTTCTATTGATCACTACCACTGGCAAAATAGAATAGTTGGTGTTTTGTTGGGAATACGGGTTAACTCCATCCATGGATATGCTCAATTGTAGGCTATGTACTTCATCCATGAATTTATCAGGCCATGTATCTTCTATATGCTTCATGGCTATTGAATTTGGTGGGATTCACACAATTCTTGGCTCACTTCTATGTGAGGCAAGCCATACCTGCAACATGGCAAATTGTTTGCAATGAAAGAACCTTTGAATCCTTGGAATTATAGGAATTTTCCTCAATATATTATGAGGAGGACCATGTTCCTTACCCTTTATTTTTTATTTTTGGTACCTGTGATGCCGACATTTTGGGCATGTCTCTTATTCCACATTTTATTTTCTGTATAAAATACAATCATTTGGATATGTGTGGTATGATATGTACTCAACACCCAACATTTTCAACATTTTGTTTTCGTCTCAACAACTATTGGGCAAGATATTATCTCTCAGAAGTACCTTATCTTTTAGTAACTTACAATTAGTGGTCAATAGAAATGTACAATTTCATTAAGCATGCATAAAATCAACCATTTTCTTCCTTAATTATGTGACAAGATTCTTTAAACAATTAGTGGAATTAATGGTTAGTTATCTCAAAAGTGTCGAGAAAAATGTGTTTGACATACCATACATTGCTTTGAACTTGTATAGTAACATTTTTGTCCCTATTTGGGTAAAACTTGACCCATGTCGACCAAAGACAAGGGTGGTGAAAGCATATTTCAGGCTTTCAAAGAAGGTATTGATGACATCAACATCATCCCCTAGTTCATTTTTATAGAATTCATGTAACAACACTCCCTACATGGTTTGGGTATCCCGTAAGAAATAATCCATGCCAACCTCTATATCATTTCATTCATCCCCAACATGTGAAGAATTAATGTTACTGTAGAGGTTTTGAATTGGTGACTCAGGACATAGTAGGAATTGAATAGGTGGCTAATTCAACCATGTTTCATATGATTCTTCTCTGAGCTATGCATGTTTAATAGAAGTCTTGTGACTTGAAATCATAGTGGGGTGCAATGATAGATGGTGGAAAGGTCACTCATCATTAGAATCTTGATTGTTAAAATATTGAAAATTACATCAATAATATTTTTTGTTTGTTTGTTAATTTGGCCGAACCTGTTGGCATCGGGATTAACCTATGGCTTGAGAAACCGTTACTCAAGGGCATCTAAGCCGTCAAAATCACCCAGGGATTGCACCCGGCCTGAGCCACACCAACCCTTAACATGGTTGGATTTTTTGTCCCCGCAGGTTTCGAACCGGTGACTTTTCAACACAGAGTGGCTTAACAACACACTCCGTCACCGACTGTCCTACACCTTAGGGATGAAAATTACATCAATAATATTAGTAACACATTTCATTTAGTAATTTCAAACATTATACCAAACATTTATTAGAATCATGGAATTTTTTTCTTCGAATAATAAACATGCAACCAACCACTTTATAAAACAAATGTAGAATTAAGAAATACATTGAATTAGTTCCATTGAAAATACGGAAATACAATTACTCAATCATATTTTTCGTACTCCCCAAGGGGCATCATAAAAGAGATCCAATTCATGGTGTAATACCATTGACCCAGGTTGGTTGTTGGAAGATGGCATGTTACAATTGGTAGGATAAAGTAGATGTGCATCTTTATCAAACATTTTCCTGAGGTATCTTCCTTCTTATAAGATATTGTGACATTTTGGAACTATTGGAATATGTTTTGCACTCAAACTCAATCTTGAATTATGATCCTGTAAAATTCAATGAACAATTATTCAATTTCATGTGTACACATAACATAACTTTAATGAGATAAAAGAATTATAAATAAAATTTACGCTTGTTGCACTCGGTGGGGGAGAACTTAAAGCACTTTTAATGATATGGAATGAGATAGAATTTGAAGAATTGGCCATTTGATATTATAATTGTTTTTCCTACATTTGAGCAAAAACCATCATCTTGGGAAGCATAGATCAATCTAACTTCAAACAAAATTTCAAGTGACTTTTAAAAGATAATGGTGTGCCTAATTATATTATGACACCCCATTGCATTTGTGTATACAAAATGCATCGGTGCATTAAATTATGAAAGACATTGAAGAATGACCTCCATTTTTGCCTACGTAAAGAAAAACCTCTGTAAAATTTAAATGTGGATGTTTGTATTTGTAGTTGGTGAATTAAATTATTTTTTGGAGTTTTTTTTACTTAAACATTGTTCTAGTACTATATAAACTATATATCACACCAATTAAGTATGTTAAAAAAATAATCTACGCATTTATCATAAATGCGCTGAAATATACAACGACAAAGTGAGTGGGTAGTTCAATGATTATTTCCTCCACAAAATTGAAATACTGATGTTTGCATTTACATTTTGTATATTTAATTGTTTTTCAATGTGTTTTTACATAAACATCACATTGGTGTTCTATAGACTGTATAGCACACTAGGAAATGAAGTTACAAAAAAACAAAAATAGTGCACACATTTATCATCAATGCACCAAAACATACAATGAAAAAATGAGAAGGAACTTCATTTTTTCTAAATGTATGTGTTTATAAATGAAAACCATATTCATTATTTCATTCTTTTACCAAAATTTAGAGTGAATATTTTTTCAAGAGACATTTACCAGCAAATACTTCAGAGTGGGTCAATTTTTTTTCAAGAGCCAAATTCAAAAGGGATCGTTGTAGGTCACATACAAATTTGTAGAGGAGAAATTTTGAGATATATGATTTCATTCTATTAAGCATATTAATATTTTCCTTATTTGATTCAAGCATTTTAGTCCATTCTCAAAAAAATAAAAGGGTTTTGTAGTTACCTTCAGTATTTAAAGCCCTAGTTTCCTTGTTGTTTCTCTTTCTTTCCCTCTCTATATTTCACAATGATAAAATTTTTTAAGAAATAGATTTTTATAAGGTTTATTTACTTATATATGGGGCATTTGGTATCCCTTGCAATGGGACCACTCATTACATTACATCCCAAACTGACCTGTTGTTGTTGTTTTTTATTCTTTTTTAAAAATTCCTCTAGGGTTAGCAGTGCACAATATACATGGATAGAGCATCGGTGCACTTGTTCATGTCAACAACATTGTTGTATTTTAAATGTAAATGATATATATTTTTGAAATTCCTTAACAGTTAGCGGTGTGCACCGTACAGGATAGAGCACAAGTGCATATTTTCATGTCAATATCACCATTGAGTTTAAAATGGAATTAATATTTCTTTAAATATTGAAACTGTCATGTTTTGATTTTTTTCATAGGTTTGCGGTGCACAATAAACAATACTTAGGCACCTATGCTTCTATTAATTTATAAATCACTTCATGAATACAACAATTTGTAAACAAACGTTTTCAATTTCACGAAGGAACTCTTATCATATACTAGTGTTTATTCATATGATTAACGCACCACTGTGTACCAATTTATTATACACGCCAATATCTTATTTTGTAAAAACAAAATTTGTAATTTTTATATATGATGATTCCAATTTTTTTTTTTTTTTCAGGGAGATTATGAAAATTGCAAGGTAGAAATGAAGGGGAAACTAATACATGCTCATATGGATGTCCAAAAAAGTATAGAAGGAAATAATAAAAGAAATGAACATAATTGGATCATAGGAGGATCCATCCCAACAACAACGTGCATTAGAGGTATGTAATTATTCTTTTATTCTTTTATGTACATCGAATTTAATTATCACATGAAATACTAATTTTCAATTAGTTTTTTGCAGAAAAGAAAAAAATGGAACTCATTCACCACACAAGATAGGATGTCGAGGAATAAATAGGTCGATAATAAACTTTGTGAGTACTTACATTTTCGACCTTACTTAATATTTCATGTTTGTTGCGATCTTTATATTTAAATAATTAATTTACGCTTTCCCATGTATGACGTGTAATAGGTTCTAACATATAGAGAGGATACAAATGATGAATTGATAGACAATGGGTTAAGAATTGGTTGTGAGTATATATTGAAGTATCAAGGTTTAATTAAACAATTTTTAAGTAGATATTTTGTTTAAATTCCCTTGTTTTATAATTAACAAAACGACAAGAAACCTTTATATTAATTATATCAACTATTCTTTGTCATGGAATATGAAATATGCAGGGGGGAAAGTATGGAGTGCAACGAACATAAGAGTTTTTGAGAGAAGGCATGCAACATGGATTCGAAAGGATGTGTATTGTTTATGAAAGACTCTCTACTATGGTACATTTTTTTTATTTATGAAATCATATATAATCTACTATATATATATAATGTAGATATACTTATCAGACTTTATTTCTATGTAATTTGTATATGGAAGATGAAGAGGAAAAACATAAAAAACAAGTCAATCAAGAAAACATTAGGTTAAATAACCAAAGTACAATATCTCCTACAAAAGAATAATAAATGAGGCATGCACATAGATCGAGCAATGACAACAAATCAAGTGGTGAATGCCAATCAATATAATTGATTGTTATTGCAAGTTTCATGTTTTGGAATATTTGTTTGTGAAAATAAGGGATTTTGTTTAATGAACTTGACATATTTCCCCAATTGCATGAGGACATGTTACCAATAAGTGTATCAATTACATATTGGCTGCATTTTTATTGTTTTGTACCTTTACGTTGTCCCATTTTTTATGACAACGGGTCTCTTATTCATATATAATAAAATGGGTTTCTTATTTTATTGCATTGTCAAATTTTGTAAAGTGTTGCATTGTTGATTAATTAATATGTACATGATTTACATTGTTACAAATAATAGAGATGTAATATGTTCCACATCACATTAATGAAATCATTATATCAAAATGCAATAACAAAAAATATAAAAACAATATTATTATAAAAAATATTTGATTTTGAGATTATTAATTGAAAATTTGTAAAAAAACAATTAATTAAAATATATACATATTGATGCAGTATATTTTTTTGAACTCATTAAATGGTACATGTCATAATATAGAAAATAATGTGTTTTAATGAGTAATATGCACGTGTGCCTATTAATTATATTGAAGCATTGGTGCCATATATTGTGGAAAAGTGTCGTTTATTAAATAACATAACGTACAATTGATTATGTTTATCATTTCAAAATTTTACACTGCACATGTTTACAATACTCATCGGTTCTCTAAATATAATATACGAACTGATGATTTAAATATACTATACACACATGTTCTTAGTAACAAATAATGGTGCCAACATCTCACCCCAAACATTTGAAATGCCAATACCCTTCAATGCACATGGTAATACATACACCAGTGCATACGAATTATACAAGGACCGGTGTACTTGATCTGGCTTATATGAATAATGAAATGAGATAGAAACCAAACTATAGCAAAGAACACATAAATACAATGAAACCCAACTTCTATTAATGAAACAAATAAAAGAATATTGAAGAACACAAACTATATAGAATGGTGGTAGCTTATCTATGAAGAGAAAGAGATGTTGAATATGCCCATTCACAATAAGAATTACATCAAACTTCATTGCATGCTAAAAAAACCTCCTTCACCTTTATTATATATGATAGAGTGAGAGGAGAATAATTATTGTCCCTGGATCAACCATATGATGGTGTATGGTTGGGGGTGTGGCATCATTGGAAACTTCAATCTCTTGATGACCTCATATGAGATTAGATTCCTGTAATCCCTGTTACAGGTGAATCCTCATGTGGACAAGCAGATTCCCTCTTGGTATCTAGACCCCTAAAACCAAGACAGAAAGGGTGCTATCATTAGTCACTGACATCCTTTTAGATCTAATTAAGATAATGAATGAAGAGGGAGAAGAAAAGTGTACATTTTTAAATGGTGTTTGTCCTCACAAAGTCCAAGTTGAGCTTCAATACCAAGCTCCTCAATAGGTCCTGTAGAAAAAACAAAGAATTAACAAGCTTCTTATTCTACCGACATTAGTTCAAATACATATCTATCTACTGAAGACAAGTTCATGTGGAGCAAACATAAACTTTAAAGAAACAAGCCAAGCATGCATGTATATTAATGAGAACAAATGAAGAGTAATCACAGTCCTTTGATGAAGGTGAAAAAACTTCTTCCATCTCTCCTTGTCCAACCCCTTTGCTCAAGTAATCTACATTGATTATGCGTCAATGACATCTCACTTATGGGATCATAAGTTTGGTGTAATTCTCAATCTCCATCTTTGATTTCACCATGAAGAGGCCTCTTTATATAGGCTTGGAGAGACCTAACCACTTGAGAGATATTTGGGATAAGTTGAGGATTCCTCTCCTTCAGTTGTGGATCTCCCCTAAGATCATGCGTTGACCTCAGATTCGAATCCAACCACCTTCATATATTGAGGGGATTCTTCCTTGATTTCCTCCAACAAACCAAATTTTGCCCAAAAAAGGCCAGCGCACCCTCAAAAGGGACACATATCGTTGGAACACTCCCCTGGAAGAGGGTACAGAGTGCCAATGCTTCCTGACAGCATGTAGGGGAGCATTGGCTTCCAAATTTGACTTTTGAGTGGCTTTTTCAGTGGAAAAATTCTTGTACTCCTTGTCAATTGATTTCTCTTCTTCAAGACTAGTCTTTGAGGTGTCTTAAGTTTCTTAACGATGTCGTTAGAGAGACAACATATAGAAGATAATGTTTGCGACACTTGCGACCAATATGTGACACTTGCGATATTTGTAACGATGACACTAGCCATCATTGCAATGAGTGATTTTGATGTGTAACAACTCCCAGTGTCAACAATGAAATGCAGTGGGGTGAGGCAAAATTTTCTATAACATATGCCCCCTAATGTGTGAGGTCAGAGGATTATCTGGGATATTCAAAATACATTATAATTCTCAAAATTGGAGTAATGGGGACTCAGTTGGAAGTGCTAGTTACTCATGAAAATATTGCAATCCACAATGACTTTGTACACATGGATGCCAATTTGAATTACATTGCAGATCCATGTGGAAATATACCAGATAGTTTTTCATGGCCATGAATATGCAATACCAAGTAGACACATGCCATATGATGTCATAGTCATGAGCAATGCCTAGTGGAATCCAGTCTCAAAATAAATATGAAGATACATGTATATAATGGAGTACAATCTGATCTCCCATGGTCACTGAAGTCATATAGGTATTGGTCCAATGAAATACAACAACATAATAGGAATGATGCTACTGTAAGATGGATTTCTTCTACAATATCCATGGAAGGTGAAAGTATACAACATGTGAATATAGGGGTTGATGTCAAACAAAATGAGACTTTGTTTGATTACCAATCATTAAGGTATACCGTTAACAAACATGAGAAAACCTACTGATAATGAAAGTAGGTATCAAGGCACCAAGTACATTCTTAGAAGTGTGACTAAGGGTGTTGAGGTCAAACACATGAAGAATCCATCGATTAAGAGACATTTATATATTCCCAAATGTCGATGGTGGGAGAACATGCCACTGATAACTGTAAGCCTCTAGGTACTCATAGGACTCTAGGTCTCACTTCCAGAATAGATGAGCCGAAGTTGATTGAAGGAGACCTGCTAAAAGGAGATCATTAGGTAATATCTCATCAATCAACACGAGGTACAAAGCAATAGATTGATTATTAGAGGGAGGTCATAAGAATAATATGTTCATGAACCAACGACCTCGTGCGCCTTTCGCATGCACCAGATGTAATAAGTGCACGAAATAGGCCCTCTGAATAACATCCAATAAGGAAGACTTCCAAAAAAGGTGAGGAAACCACCAATAAGGATAATGGCATCCAATACACTGCATGAATCCCAATGTGTGAATAGATTTCTTTCCGTCGAACCCAAGGGAAACCCCCCAGTCAATGACCAATGAGGAGATGTTGACTGTTGGGTTCAAGGTTACCTACCCATAATGAAAGTAGGATGAGGGTGCATGGTAGGAATACATCTTCATGTAACTCTGAGACACACTCAGGGTATGGTCAACATCCAAAATCAAGAGTTCTGAGAAATGACCGACACCAGCTTATAAACTTCCTTTGAGCAAGAGCATGAGACATATGGATAACTCAGGAATCATAGACTTAATGATGAAACTTCGTGATGTAGGAGGCATCAACAAACTCTACATAGGGTCTGGAAGAATAACCAGTCAGATGAGTAAACACTAAGTAACAAGATCAGCTTCCTAAGATCATGCTAAACCCAAACTTTAGATGACACTGGACTCAAAATCTTATTCTCTATTCAAAGGTGACACGCTTGCTACCGATATGAGATAATATTCTTTTCCCACCTACATTTTTTTATTTTTTCATATTCAAATAAATTTTATGATACAAGAGAGGAAACGAGTGTCATGAGTAAGAAACTAGCTCCAAACAGTGGAACATACCTATGCTCAATGCGAGGAATTTCATGCGGGGAATGGACACTTGGGGGAATGTTTCCTCTTAGGTTACAAGGTGTCAAGCTGCAAAGGATATAAACAAGGTTTTGTTTGGCTAGTGGTGCAAATTGTTGAGGCAAGAGGCTTATAGCGAGAAAGCATGAACCAATTATAGGCTCAATACTGCAAGCATGAGAATGGAATGTAATTACAACTTAACTCCAAAGAATGTCCTTTCTCATAAATTTAGTCCCCTAGGCCTAAAAAAGTATAAACTAATACCTAGGAGAACTCTTCTAGACAATGTTGACTAGAATATTATTTTTTCATAAGTAGTCTACTTGGTTCGAAAAAGGGTTAAAATTACACCAAATAGACATCTTATGGAATAACTTCT
Organism: Picea glauca; assembly: GCA_000966675.3. NCBI lineage: Eukaryota > Viridiplantae > Streptophyta > Pinopsida > Pinales > Pinaceae > Picea > Picea glauca. The sequence goes on along the minus strand of JZKD02S1788147.1, from coordinate 185,056 downwards.
GCATGGGCACCAAATGGAATAAAGTTTCTAACTAGGGCACCCATGTTTGGTAGGCCTCTACCACTCAATAACGACACTTCTAGTATAAATAAGAAGGTCATGTGTCTCTAATAAATGGGTTTGTTCCTAAGGTATATAGGTCAGAGTCATAGGATAATGCAATAATGAAAAATGAAATGACAACCTATCCTATATGTTAGTGAAAGAAAATACCCTCTGAAGGCATGAATGGGTGGTATGATGCTAGAAACCGCAAAAATTCCTAGATAAAACCACCAAAACCAACACTTTCCACTCCACTATTAGTTCATAAGGTCAAAATACCAGCCCAAACTATATGAAATGGGTAAAAAAATTCTACTAATAGTAAAAATAGACCATTTTACCATACCATTTGATTTTTTTCACCCACATAATGCATTTTAGGCCATTTTCCCCATGATCTTCAAGTGGCAATTACGATATCTACGAATAATTGAATTAGAAAATGTATGGACCAAGTAAGTTCCTTTCCCCTCCTCTTCATTTTTAGTGGATTAAAATTAAAATTTAGTCCTCATTTTTTGAGTTTAAGAGGGTGCAACATGTAAACTAGGGTGTATGTGGGTGATAGGTCATGGGGTCGCATACATGGATTCATGTACGGGGGAAAATAAAATACTTTCCATGTACATGTGGCCCTATATGCGATTGTTAACATGATATTTTTGGATTACTAAGAGGGGGGGTGAATCAGTAATAACATAATTATAATCCTTTTTCTTCAAATGTTATATCAATGTAGAATTATTATCCAATAATGAGCAGTAATAAATAAACAAT
>JZKD02S1788147.1:163692-173890 GCA_000966675.3 Picea glauca | reverse complement strand
AGACTAGGAGGTATAATTACAACTAATGGCCTAAAGCCGACATAAATAAAATAACATTACTAATATAATATGCCCCAATTAAGGGGTAATGAGCCAATATTAGGGATTAACAATAGACAAATTAGAAACATGGAAGAAAGAGAAACTTTATATTTACATCCATTATGTGTAATTTTTTATTTGAGTGGGTTCCAGGCTCGAGCCCTGGAGTAGAGATCATTCCACATGAACTGTGTGATCCAACCATGTCATGGTGGACCGATGTGATGAGTGTAACAACCCCTCTGTTACATCATATAATTACATAAGAACAATCTGATTTATTTTATTTTATTTTTGAAATAGTAATAAGCATCATTAGAATAGGAGAAACATGACCAGGAATCATTAGGATAAGTGAAGCATGACATTAACATACTTTAGTCAATTGAAGTAAGATTCATGATAATAACATATATCAGTAAAACACATTCTTCTCCTCTCAATAATTTGCAGCTAAATTTAGATACTACTTAAAGCATGAAGGATATGCCACATCACATGAGATGACATTCATCCCATCCATCCAACCTATATTGCAAGGTTAGGACTTCCAAGACACATAATCAACACTCAAGTATAGGATTTGTCTGATTGATCTTGACCATTTAAGGTCTCAAGACTTGCGAATGTTCTAAATAACAAGGAAGTATCTAATTCCTTAATCTCTTTTCATTCCAAAATTTTAAATATACAACGAAGTTCTTAGCTACCCTTATGTAAACAAAGAAAATATGGTAGCCTAGTTACTTCATCAAACATTATTGCATACTAATTCAATATCTTATCATCTTACTCATTAAGGATAGGAAGACATTCCAGAAACACCAAGACAATAATATTAAAAAGAAAACATAATCCTTTTAACCTACAATATACAATTTATGATAGTTTTAAACCACTTAGAAACAGGGAATAAATAACCTGTAATTGGGAGGGAGTATGTTCTAAGGAGTTTAAGTTTTGTAAGAAGCCTGAAGCTTCTCTTATAGAAACATAATGCAACACCTCCAAAGTCAATTCCACAAGTGCATAGATGGATCCTTGAAGGCCCAAGTTTTAGAAGATACAACACCGGAAGTGCACAGAGACCCTCTCCAATTGAGCATAGGTCAACTTTTGAAAGTACAAGCTTATGAGAGACAGTACGAACATACAAAGGGGAGGCACAAGTAGGCACTCAACAAAGCATCTAAAGCTCAGAAGTGATGTGCTAAGAGTGTTGGAGTTCAATCAAGGAAAAACTTCGAGAAAATAAACAACTGGTAATGTCATCGATGAAATCTTCAATCACTTTCAAGTATCGAATATCTTATTACAGGAAAAAAAATCCAAAGCTCAGAAGAGATAGTGCTTTTGAAGTCGCACAGGTGATCAAAATTCAGGAAGAAATTTGACAGGTGGAAAACTTTAAGAATTGAGCATCTGCAGGCGAATTCGAAGCCCCGAAATGGACATGCGTCATTCGATCTGAGAAACAAATTATGAGTTAAAATGTCCTTCCTATTAGGAAAAATATGTTCACTTGATAAATCCTTATGCCCTTCGGCGGATTTGAGTCACTTCTTTTAAGAGAGCCCCGAAGCCCAAAGTCACGAGATGATCTACATTGTAGATCGGTGAAGGAATACTAGTTGTTGGATCCCAAAGGGTTCGAATAATTGTCTTATAAGGTTCATAAAGGTAAAGAGTGAAGGAAACTACAAATTTTTGAAGTCCCTGAGTGGAGAATAGTCGTAGATCTGTCGATCGAATAAGGATCATTGGATCTATAAGCCTTCATATTCAGAGGTTAGGCAATTTAGAAAAAATGAGTCATGGTGTTGAGGAGAAGGGACTCCTGGAGTCCCAGAATCCAGAGTACATCAATACCGTCGAATGTTGGGTATAGGTGTCTACAGATCCAAGTATTCGGATTTTGGCCATTAAGGAGGTGAATTGAAGTTGTGAACGTGGGAAAGGTCCCGAACTTTCGAAGTTAATCCTGGCCATTGTTTTCACTAAAACTAGGACCGTCAGAAATGGGGTTTCAGCCTTTGCAAATTTGGTAGGAACATGAATGCAACATCTAAAACTTCTGAATAACCAGAGCCCAAAGTGTTGAAGCAACATAACCCCATTCTTGTAAACTCTATCTCAGATGATGTATCATAGGCCACCTATCAACTGATTGCTAATGACATGTGGCACTCATTTTGGGTTCCTTGGTTATGTCATCTACACCAATTCAAGTGACATGTGTCACTCTAGATGTGGTGATACGTCATTGATTGTGACAACATGGTTTCCATGTCACTCCAGAAGGTTTTCTCTCCAGGAGAAAGGAATGCAGAGCGACACAGTTTTTCGAAGTGTCGGAGCTCCGAAGTTACTTCTAGCCACAGATCTGAGTGGGGTATGGGAATCATCTATCCCTTAGTCATTCAAAGTTCGGCTCTTCGAAAAGGTTAAGTGGTAAGGTAAAGGTTTGCAAAGACCCTGAAGTTCCAACCTTCCAGAGTAAAGGATATTTGTAGATCTGGTGAACAACAAGGGTTGTTAGATATTCATGTTTGAGTCCTTTGGAGAGTTGGAAATTCGGTGCTCTGGAGGAAATGGGTTGTTGAGTAAAATATATCCCCATAGTTATGAACTACGGAGTTAACTACAACTGTTAACTGAGGTAAAGTGTAAACCGTCAGATCTCCGAGATCTGCAGTGGTTCGGTTACTCGAATGGAACGGTTTTAAGTTGTATAGGCAGAAAACCCCAAATTCTAGATGTTACGTAGTGGATATCCACCATAGAACTCGTAAGAGGAAAGTCACCACCAACCGTTATATTTTATGTCAACGTTACGAAGGAAGGTGGTAGGGTAGGTTAACCTACAACTGTCGGTCAGCTCAGCGATGACCGAATTCGACCGGTTAGCAATTCAGGAGGAAAGGAGTGTTGGTTGAATAAATCTCCGGAACATCAAAGTTCTGGAGCCCTGAATAATGCCCCTTATGACTAACAACATGTTCTTGCCCCCAGTCACATGCATAACTTGGTTTAGGAAAAAGGGTTAACACCCAGATTGGAAGTAAGTGAAATTTTCCCGAAAACCCAAGAATGGGCATCCCACAAATCCCAAAGTAAATGGATTAAGTACCAAATTTTTACAAAACTCCACGTCCCTAGAGACTTCGAGTAAAAAAAAATATACTCTGAGAAAAACAATAACCCAGGGTTTAACGAAATTCACGAAAATCCACCATTCGACAGAATTTGATTTATCATAAACTTAACAGGAAGTTAGGGTACCAGTTCGGGCCTCTCAGCAGTGAACCCATCAACATAATTGATTTGGATTTTAAATGAAATTCAACAAGGACTTACGATATAAACTAGAACTAACGCTCAAATGAACAGAGGGAAATAAATTTATAATGTTCTAACATAAACCCCTTAAAAACTATGATCAACATACTCATGCAAGGATGAAAATACATACTTAAACATAAGCTATATATACACTAAAATTCACATTGTATAGTAAGGATCAGACCTCTCAATTAGAGAACTAAAACGTCTGAAAATACAAAGAGGGTTAAATATATCCATCTAACTATTAAATTATCGGGACCAAACAAAAAACCTGAAATTAGTGTCTTCCTAGGGTTCAATGCCCTTCCCTTCTACGTCCATTTCTTTATAGTATTCCTCCTTACGGACATCTGTCCCTCATGGATAATTCATTAATTTTTAGAAATTCAGTTCAATATTTATTCATCCACTATAGGTGTCACATCCTCCCTTGGTTGCACAAGTAATTTATCTTTTATTTTTTTTCTTTAAAAGCCACCCCTCCTCACATTTCCCGATGTGTTCTTAAATTTCCTCTTAGTTATCTCTTAGTTTCCCCAATCCCCTTAATTAATGGGTGTCTCCTAACTAGGTTTTAGTTAGGGTTGTATTAGGAGTCTTCTTAGTTAGGCTAGGGTTGGTTAACTCAAATTATATTCTATGCACAACCCATTATCTCAAGTTGTAATTATTTTTAAACAAGGTTTTCCCTTTTTTTAACAATTTCATGCACCCTTGTGTATTCTATCACTTGTTTAGGTTCTTATTTACTATTTCCTTAGCCATTGATTTCCTTCAAATCTTTACCCATGTCACAATTTCAATTATCTCCATTTATTTAAAACTTATGATTGGATTTGATAATTAATACTCTATTGTTTAATAAATTTTTGAATCCGTCAAGGTGAAATTATTCCAATGTTTTCTATAACACCTATGTTTATTGACTCGGGTTTCAACTGTACGACATGCCCTTCAATATGAATCTCGTGCTCCAAGGGTGCCACTCACGTTGACTTGTTTTTTGGAATTTTTTCCAACCCATTGGAGTCAAAAATCCATTTGGTCGACCTTGTAAGAGACTAGGAGCTTATAAGGAATAAGGACCCTTCCTTATTGTGTGCCCCTTAGAAATTTATGTGAGTGACTGTCTCAGTCTACCCTCACGACATCATGGACCACCCAAGTTGTTAATCGTTAACCTACAGTTCTAGCCATGATGGGAGTTCTAGTAGGATGTGACAGGGATGCTTCCACCCCTTTTCCTCAATATTTGGTTTTCTATGCGAGGCCCCTTTACTCCTTATGTGAGTCGGATTAGCAAGAATCAACAAGCATTAATCCACTGACAAAAACAATGTCAAAATCCATATATATATAAATCATGATAAAATCCATCATACATCATATGCGCATAATAATGAAATACTCAAACAATATGATCCACTCCCTAATTCAATATGGAGTCCAAGGAAGCCCTCCGATGCCACCAACATCCATAACCTGTCATGTGTCCTGCACACTCGAAACAACTTGTCAAAAGAACATGTCAACATATATATATATATAATGTATATGATATAGATATATATGTCTAAATCTATCAAAACAAGTAAGGAAACTGTTGGTGCATCTCATATGCATCCTGCCAGGCATCCAAGCGTGAACTATAATTGTCCCACTAGACGTTGACTTGATCGACTGCTCAACGCCGTAGATTTTGAATGTGATGGTCTAGAATGCAGATTGGATCTACCATGAGAGCACCCTCATCTGACACATGCAAGGAACTCATGTAAATAACATGTGAAGGGTCACTAATATAATGTCTCAAAACATATACATGAAAAACATCATGCATATGCCTCAAAGAATCAGGCAAGGATAGTCGATAAGCCACGGGTCCCTTATTTTCCACTACTTTGAAGGGTCCCACAAACCTAGGAGAGATTTTAGCACCTTTTCCAAACTTGATCGAACTCTTTTGTGGTTTTACCTGCAAGAATACTCTATCTCCAACTTCATAACTACAATCAATGCGATGCGCATCCACATAAGTCTTATGTCGATATTGCGCTTATTTAATTATTTTTTTGATCAATTTCATATGTTCTTTCATTTATCAAATCACATCTGGTCCTACCAGTACCTTGTCCTTAATTCGATCCCAAATCAACAATGTCTGGCATGTTCGTCCATAAATAAATTGAAACGGTGCCACCTTAATCATACTCTGATACTTGTTTTTGTATGCAAATTCTACTAGTCGCAAGAATTATTCCCAACATTTATTTTGGTCCATTACATACATACGCAACATATCTTCCAAAATCTGGTTTGTCCTTTCTGTTTTCCCATTTTTTTCGGGGTGATAAGTTAGGCTAAAGTTTAATTGTGTTCCCAAAGCCTCTTGGAAACTGGTCCAAAACTATCCTATAAACATCGATCCTCGATCGGATATGATTCTTTTTGGCACCCGATGTAATCTCACAATCCTACTGACAAACACTCTAGCTATGTCTAGTTCCTAATACATCATACACGCTGGAATAAAGTGTGCACTCTTCATCAGAGTGTCAACTACCAAAAAAATTAAATCGTGTCTTCTTGTCGTTAGTGGCAATCCAACAATAAAGTCCATCGAAATGACTTCCCATTTCGATTCAGGAATAGCATGTGGTTGTAACAATCCTGCTAGATGTCTATGTTCATCCTTCACTTGCTGACATTCTAGACATCTCTCCACGTAACTAACTATTTTTTCCTTCATCCCCTTCCAGAAGAATAAAGGCTTAAGATCTGCCTTCATCTTTGTGACTCCCAGATCAGCCATGTACACTGCTCAATGCACTTCACTTAATATACAACTTCTTAGTTTTTCATTAGGAAGTACGTAAATTATTCTGTTAAATCTCAATAATCCATCATCGTCTAGTGAATAAGATTCATACCTTGGTACCATCATGATGTCTTGTCCAATATTTTTCTTAAATTCCTTATACTAGTCATCATCGATTTGTAGAGTTAGAATATTTTCTTCAAAATTCGTCTTGAGAGGTAACACTGAAAAATATGTGTGGCCTTCTACTAAGTTCATCTACCACATGTTTCACAGTTCCTTTAATGTAAGAAATTTCAAAGTTGTATTTGCTAAGAAATTCTGACCAACGCCTTTGTCGCATGTTCAGGTCACTTTGTGTAAATATAAGTTGTAATCCACAGTGATCTGTCTTTAATTCAAATTTTCATCCAATCAAATAATGTCTCCATACTCTTAATGCATAAACAATAACTAATAACACCAAGTCATGTTTTGCATAGTTCTCTTCATGCCTTCTCAATTTCCATGAAATGTAAGCAATCACTCGATCTTCTTGCATGAAAACTCTGCCTAACCCTTCCTTGGATGCGCTCGTGCACAGCAAGAAATCCTTGTCCATGTTGGGGAATTTTAGTATCATTGTTTTCATCAAAAACTCTTTGAGCCTTTGAAATGCTTCCGTGCAATTCTCAGTACACAAGAACTTCTTGTTATTCTTCTGCAATTCTGTGATCGGTTTAGCTATCTTCGAAAATACTTCGACAAATTGTCGGTAATATCTTGCTAAACCCATAAAAATGTGTACTTTGTGTACGTTTGTCAGTGTTGGACATTCCATAATAGCCTCCACTTTCACTATATCCATAGCGATACCTTCGCCAGATATGATATGTCCCATGTAGTGAATATTAGATTGGTAAAGAGAGCATTTTTATAACTTCCCATACAATTTGTTTTCTCTTAGGCACTACAGGACCAACCTCAAGTGTTCATCATGTTCTTCCTTCATCCTAGAATAAATAAGTATGTAATCAATAAAAACTTGAGAAAACTTATCCAAGTATTCATGGAACAGCCCATTCATTAAACTCATGAATACCCCCGCGGCGTTTGTCAATCTGAACGGTAAAACTGTAAACTCATAGTGTCCAAATATCGTCTTAAAAGTGGTATTAGGGATATATTCTTATCTAATACACAATTGGTGATACCCTGATCTCAAGTCAATCTTCAAAAATAACGTTGCCCCTTTCATCTGATCAAACAAATCCTCTATTCTTGGCAACATATACTGGTTCTTGATCGTTTCTTTGTTCAATTGATGATAGTCAATACAAATCCTCGATGATCCATCCTTCTTCCTTATGAAAATAACTGGTGAAACCCAAGGTGACACACTTGGATGAATAAGTTCCAAATCCAACAATTCCTTCAATTGCATTTTCAACTCCTGTAATTCAGGAATTGACATCCGGTAATGAGCTCTTGCAATAGGTTCAGTTCCTAGTTTCAAGTCTATTGTAAACTCCAACTTTCTTTTGGGTGGTAAACCGAGTAGTTATTCTAGAAAAATGTCTGCAAATTCTTGCATTGTAGGAAGGTTTTCTAGTCCTTCTGCCTCTCCCTTTTCATTCAGTGCTAATATTGCATATCGTCTTCATCCCTTGCGCATACTTTTCTACAATTGTAGGGAACAAATGAACCTCAAGGAAACTCCCTAGTTTCTTCCTACAATCACTCTACTTTGTCCCAAATCATGATATTCCAACTAATCCATACCAATCACTATGTCATAAGATCCTAGTACAGTGACATAAATATCTACATTTGTTACAAAGTTTCCCATTTCCTCCAACCTTTTGTTTGGCACCCGATGCCATTTCTACGTACTTGAACTCATCTTTCTTGACTTCCTTTACCTTAATTCTCTTCAGTGCTGCACTAGAGATGAAGCTCTCGGTAGCACCTAGATCTATCATTACACTGTATTTTTGGTCTATGATCATACCTGACACCTCTAGAACAATGGACTGATGCTCAGCCTGGTAGTTGTTCACCGCTACATGTATCCTATGGGTCTTTCCCAAATGTCCAACTGTAGTGGGTCCTAATGATTCGGTCTCTTTGGCCTTCTCAATTGGATAGTCTCTAGACATTGTTGCGCTCCTAATGTTTTATGTCCAGTTGGTTTAGAAGGATTATTGCCCTGACCTCCATTGCATAGCTATTCCTCAGCTACAAGGGCCTTCTGGGATACATCGTGCAATATCTAAGGTATTGGGATCCGTACGTTGGCACAAATGTTGAAGTTAATCCAAAAACAAAGTTGTTGACCTTCAAATTCTCCATGTTCAGACGTGGAGCATATCTAAGTAGCTCCATGAATATGGCCGCAAACTATGGCACCATATGACCACCCTATCGTAAGGCGTTGAACTCATTAATTTCGTGCTCAACACATTCCTCGGACAAGCTCCCAGAACCATTCCTCGAACAGTTCCCATGACACGTCCTCGACGACCATGTTTAGTTGAGGTAGGAGCGTCTTCCACCATAAAAGAGAACTCCCCTTCAGTTGAAATACCTACACGAGGAATTTTATGTTGGAGGTGCAATCACGAAGTGAAAAGCACATCACCATGCTTTCCAACCATGCGTTGGTGGCTGAGCGGTCTTGGGCTCCTACGAACTCGGGAAACTTAACTTTCTCAAGTTCCCTAAGTACACTACTACTAACCATTGGAGGGCGTTGTGAACCCTTATTAGGTATATACATCCTTCCCTCATCCTGATCAAGATGACTGATCAAAGCCTCTAACATCCTCTAAAAGGATCTCATCATACCTACCACATCTCCCACATCAACCTGCTCCTCCTTAGTAGTCTTCTCATATCCCTGAGAATTAAATTCCTCTAGCATGGATACACTCGAAGGAGGCATACCTCGCCTCCCAGCACCATGATGTCTATTCATATGACGTCCTCTAACCATGATTGTCGCATAGATAATTTTCAATAATTATTTGTTAAGCCCTAATATTGGCTCATTACCCCTTAATTGGGGCATATTATATTAGTAATGTTATTTTATTTATGTTGCCTTTAGGCCATTATTTGTAATTATACGTCCTAGTCTCCTATATATACCAAGGAGACATTTTCATTTTGAATCATCTTGTACTTGAACATTTAAGTGGGGTAAAAGGAGGTTTGCCCCTCGAAGAGGCTTATTATCTAAAATTATCTCTTTTTCAAGGCATTGAGTACTTTTTCTGAGGTTTTTCTATGCTATATTGATATTTGGTTCTTAACATATGGTATCAGAGCTCAAGGTCTTGGGGTTTCGCTGCTACATTTGAGACACCTTGGAATTTTAGCTATAACTATTTTTATACCACATTTCAGAAGGAACGTCTTGGACGATATTTAGTAGACAGATCAAGGTACGTTGGGTTCAAAATTCAGCTTCTGAGGCCTTATAATTTTGGTGATACAGCCTGTACAAGATAGGGTTCTGGAATCATCCTGAACTGAATCATTGCGGAATTTTCGCTATAAACACTTTTCTGTAATGTTTCAGACCTTGTACTCTGGAGGCCATTTATAGAAATTAGTAAGGTATCTGTGGTAAAACTTCTAGCTTCTAGGTCATCTTATATTTGTAGATACACCTTGTGTAAGATAGGGTATCTGACTAGTCCTATTCTCTAGTCTCAAGAATGTGTTCTAGGTAAAACAATCATAACATCTTCCTAGAGTATCCAAATTGAGTGGGACTAGTTGCATTGGATCGTGGATAGTCTTTAGTATTTTGGGTGCGAGTTTCATAATTTTATATCAATTATTTTGTGCAAGGCACGCTATACAAGTGATATCTCCTAGAAAGGCCAAAAATAGACAAGTTGTGGGGAAGTTACCGTAAATTCCACTTGGCACATCCAATTTTGATCAGACCTGTGGCATTGCAGAGAAGAAATATCATAGAACTACATAAAATAAAGTTTCATACCC
>JZKD02S1788147.1:142641-159276 GCA_000966675.3 Picea glauca | reverse complement strand
TAAAAGGAGGTTTCCCCCTCAAAGAGGCTTATTATCTAAAATTATCTATTTTTCAAGGCGTTGAGTACTTTTTCTGAGGTTTTTCTATGCTATATTGATATTTGGTTCTTAACATTATTAGTGATATATCTATAATCATTTAATTTTAACATGGCGGAAGGCGTAATGGTCCAATGTCGCAGGGTTGAACCTCGCTCTGATACCATATGTACCAACCCCTCTATTACGTCATATAATTACATAAGAACAATCTGATTTTTTTATTTTTATTTTTGAAACAATAATAAGCATCACTAGAATAGGAGAAACATGACCATACATCATTAGGATAAGTGAAACATGAGATTAAAATACTTCAGTCAATTGTAGTCAGATTCATGATAATAACATATATCAATAAAACACATTCTGCTTCTCTCAATCATTTGTAGCTAAATTTAGATACTACTTAAATCATGAAGGATGTGCCACATCACATGATATGACATTCATCCTACCCATCCAACCTATCCTGCAAGGTTAGGACTTCGAAGACACATAATAAATGCTCAAGTATAGGACTCATCTGATTTATCTTGACCATTTAAGGTCTCAATAATGGTGATTGTTCTAAAGAACAAGTATCTAAGTCCCTTAATCTCATTTTATTCCAAAATTTTAAATATACAATAACATTCTTAACTACCCTTCTGTAAACAAAGAAAATCGGGTAGCCCTGTTACTTCATCAAACATCATTTCATACTAATTCAATACCTTATCATATTACTCATTAAGGATAGGAAGAAATTCCATAAATACCAAACAATAATCTTAAATAGAAAAAAAAAATCCTTTTAACCTATAATATACCATTTGTGAGAGTTTTAAACCATTTAGAAATAGGGAAGAAATAGCTTGTAACTGTGAGAGAGTCTATGCTAATAAGGAGTTTAAGTTCTGTAAGAATCTTGAAGCTTCTCTTCTAGAAACACAATGAAACACCTCTAGAGTCAATTCTAGGAGTGTGTAGATGGCTCCTTGAAGGCCCAAGTTTCAGAAGAGACAGCACTCGAAGTGCACAGAGACCCTCTCCAGTCGAGAAGAGGTCAACTTTTAGAAGTACAAGCTCAGGAGAGACAGTGAAAACATACACATGGGAGGCACAAGTACACACTCAACAAAGAATCTAAAGCTCGGGAGGGATGCGCTAAGAACATTGGAGTTAAATCAAGAAAAAGATTCGAGAAAAGAAACATCTGGTAATGTCATCGATGAAATCGTTGACCACTTGCAAGGATTGAAGATCTTTCTACAAGAAAAAATGTCAAATATCAGAAGAGATGGCACTTTTGAACTCACGCAAAAGATCACAATTCAGGAAGAAAGTTGACATGTGGAAACCTTTAAGAATCGAGCATATGGAACCGAATATGAAGTCCCAAAATGGACATGCGTCATTCGATATGAGAAAAAAATTAGGATTTAAAATGACCATCCTACCAGACAAAACATGCGCACTTGATAAATCCTTATTCCCTTCGGGCTTCACAACTTCGGCGGATCCGAGTCACTTGTTTTAAGAGAGCCTCAAAGATCGAAGTCACAAGATGATCTACACCATATATCGGTGAAGGAATACTATTTGTTGGATTCCCAAGGGTTCGACTAATCGGCTTAAAAGGTTCATAAAGGTAAAGAGTGAAGGAAACCCCGAATCTCTGAAGTCCTGTAGTGGAGAAAAATTGTAGATATGTCGATCGAATAAGGGTCGTTGGATCTACGAGCCTTCATATTCGAAGGTTCAACAATTCGGAAAAAATGAGTCATGGTGTTAAGGATAAGGGACTTTCGACTTCTCGGAGTCTGAAGTAAATTAGTATCGTTGAATTATGGGTACACATGTTAGTAGATCCAATTATTCATATTTTGGTTGTTCAGGAGGTGAGTTGAAGTTGTGAAGGTGGGAAATGTCTTGAACTTCCAAAGTTAATCCTAACTGTTATTTTTAGTAAAACTAGGACCATCAAATCTGGGGTTTCGAACTTCACAAATTAGGAATGAATGTGAATGCAAAATCTAGAAATTCCAAATACTTGGAGCCCAAAGTGTCGAAGCGTCAAAACACAATTCTCATAAAATTTATTTCAGCTTATGTTTCATAGGCCACCTACCAACTGATTGTTGATGACATGTGGAACTCATTTTGGGTACCTTGGTTACGTCATTTACACCAATTAAAGTGACACATGTAACTCTAAATCTGGTGGCACGTCATCAATTGTGACAACGTGGCTATTGCGTCACTCTGGAAGGTTTTCTTTCCAGGAGAAAGGAATCCAGAACAACATAGTTCTCTGAAGTTACTTCTAGCCATAGATCTGAGCGGGGTGTGGGAACCATCGATCCCTTAATCATTCAGAGTTCAACTCTTTGACAAGGTTAAGAGGTAAGGTAAATGTTTGCGAAGACCCTGAAGTTTTGAGCTTCTGAAGTAAAGGATATCCCTAGATCTGGTGAACAACAAGGGCCATTAGATCTTCATTTCTGAGTCCTTCGGATGATCAACAGTTCGACGCTCCAGAGGAAATGGGTTTCTGAGTAAAAGAGATACTCGGAGTTCCGAACTCTGGAGTTAACTAAAACCGTTAATTGAGGTAAAGTGTAAACCATCAGATCTTCAATATCTGCAGTGGTTCGGTTACTCAAATGGAAAGGTTTCAAGTTGTACAAGCAGGAAACCCTGAAGTCCAGATGTTCCGTAGTGGATCTCCACCATAGAACGCGTAAAAGGAAAGTCACTGCCAACTGTTAGATTTGATGTCAATGTTATGAAGGAAGGTGGTAGGGTATGGTAACCTACAACTGTCGATCATCTCAACGATGATCGAATTAAGTCAGTTAGCAATTGAGGAGAAAAGGAGTGTTGATTGAAGAAATCTCCGGAACGCTGGGGTTCTAGAGCCATGGATAGCACCCTTTATGACTAGCACTAGGTTCTGGCTTCTAGTCACATCCATAACTTGGTTTAGGAAAAAGGGCTAGCACCCAGATTGGAAGTAAGTAAAGTTTTCTCAAAAAACCAGAATGGGCATTCCATAAATCCCAAAGTAAATGGATAAAGTAACAATTTTTTTATAGAACTCCACGCCCCTAGAGACTTCGGGTAAAACAAAATCTAATCTGAGAAAAAAAAAAACCCATGGTTTAACAAAATTCATGAAAATCCACCATTCGACATAATTTGAATTATCATAAACTTAACAGGAAGTTAGGGTACTGGTTCGGGCCTCTCGGCAATGAACCCATCAACATAATTGATTTGGATTTTAAATGAAATTCAACAAGGACTTACGATATAAAATGGAACTAACCCTCAAGTGAACAAAGGTAAATAAATTTATAATTTTCTAACATAAACCCCTTAAAATCTATGATCAACATACTCATGCAAGTATGAAATACAAACTTAAATGTAAGCTATATATACACTAAAATTCACATTCTATAATGATGATCAAGTCGCTCGATTAGAGCACTAAAACATATGAAAACATAGAGGTTTAAATATAACCATGTAACTCTTAAATTTTCGACAGCAAATGCAAAACCTTGAACTCAGACCTTCACATGATTCTACAGTGACTCAATCAATCTATTGTACTAATACACTCGTAACAAAAATAAAACCAGAATATCAATACCAAAAACCAATGAAACTTGTGTGTAGAATATGTCCTTCTAGACCTTGTGCTCCTTCCTTTTCTTTTCTTACTAATCATAGAGACTTCACTGATACCTCCCAGCCAACTCTATGGGTACTCTTCTTCCCCCTTAGCCCCTTGATCTGAAAAGGGGCCAGGCACACAAAAACCATAACAAAATGGTTTCCAGGATTGCCTCGCAAGGAAGAGCTTCCACTCTTATTCCAAGCCTGGATGTCCCAACTCTCACAAGTAAAAACAAATTCAATCAAAAATTCGGCAGAGTAACAGTTCCTTCCCAGGATATGATTCCCTTCTCTTCTACGCCCATTTGTTTATAGAACTCCTCCTTACAAACATTTGTCCCTCATGCATAAATAATTAATTTTTAGAAATTCAGTTCAAGGATTATTCATCCACTAAATGTGTCACATCCTCCCCGGGTTGCGCAAGTAATTTCTCTTTTATTTTTTTTCTTTAAAAGCCACCTCTCCTCACATTTCCTCATGTGTTCCAAAATTTCCTCTTAGATGTCTCTTAGTTTCCCCAATCCCCTTAATTAATGGGTGTCTCCTAACTAGGTTTTAGTTAGGGTTGGATTAGGAGTCTTCTTAGTTAGGCTAGGGTTGGTTGACTCAAATTCTATTCTATGCACAACCCATTCTCTGAAGTTGTAATTATTTTTAAAAAAGGATTTCCTTATTTTTTTTTAACAATTTCATGTACCCTTGTGTATTCTATCACTTCTTTAGGTTCTTATTTACTATTTCCTTATCCATTGATTTCCCTCAAATATTTACCCATGTGGTGCCAACCTGCCCTCGACGGCACGGTCTCTCTCACCCTAGACCTTCTCTAATTCTGGCCCTAAGAGTTAAAGTACTCTTCCACCCCACTCGGGAGTCCACTACCCACAGTAAGCTCCTTTCGGCGATATCCCCTTCGGAAATAGGGAAATCGAAATTCGCGATTTCACGAATTTTGTGAGCGCAGTCACATGCAACCCAAAACCCCGAACCCCGATGGTCAACGGGTCAACCCTTTCGGATATCGGGATTTTCCCTTTCGGGATATCGCCCTTTGCGATGTCAACACTCTGTATTTTTAAACCCTGAGTGCCAAAGTGCTGATTCCCCGAGACTTCACCACCTGTCTCCCACTAATATCCAGGGTCCCACTCAGCAACGTCACCTCCTTCGCTCGTGCGATCGGGGATCGCGGGCTCGCGATTTCAACTGTCACGAGTTCTTTGCATTGGGAAACTCCAAATGCCGAAACCCCGATTCTCCGGATTCGTGCCACCTGTCCCTGTTAAAATCAACGGTCCCTATTGACTCAGGAAATCGCTATTCGCGATTTCGACGGGCATACCACTCCCCTCGTCGAACGTCGAACGCCGAATCCCGACCTCCCGGGATCTGAGGCCACGTGTCTCTCAGAAGATCGACGCCTCCCGTCAAATCGGGAAATCGCAACTCGCAATTTCACGAGGTGTAGAACTCTTACCTCGCCAAACCCCAAACGCCGAACCACCAAAGTCCGATGGACTTTTTATCCTCCTCGCCTGCGCTTACGAGTTATCTCCCTCGCAACTCTTCCACGATCCAACGATCCTCGGGACTTCGCGATTTCTTTCGGCAATTCCTGTCCGATGATTCCCCGCCTTGAAAACCTGCTTTGCTCCGAAGCTTCTTTTGGTTCAATTCTCACCCAGGTTTGTTCCCATGGTACGTACGAGGAACTATTCCTCCTGAGCTTATTTCCTATGCTTTTTTCAGGGGTTCTACGCATACCCTGATGAACGGCCTCAACAACTCTCCAAGTGTTGATCACTTTGGAATTCTATGCGCTCCAAGCCATAGGAATCCCTTCCTTCTTTCGCTCAAGCTAGCGACTGAAAACTTCCAGTTCGACTTGCACTTCCCCTGCACGACTCGAACAACCCAATTCACTCTGGGAAAACGAGAACAAGAGTTCAACTGCTTAGCCTCCTCAATGCACTCTATGCGGAGGAATTCAACTGCACTCTATGCAGGAATATCCTGGCTCAGACAGAGAAACAATTGGAACTTATTTCCTCATTCCCTCAGGTTTCGAACCTGCCATGCAATCACATATGCAGCATATAGAAGAAAGGCATAAAAAGAAGCAAGTATGCAACAACATAATATCAACAACACACAGAGATCAACCACGTCCATGAAATTGAATCAAATCTTTCCTATTAATTCAATATGTGTACATGGGGTTTCTTCACAAGCTCTCTTCTCTGCTCTCTCTTGCTCCTGTATGAATAATCCCTATATTCTGAATAATACAAAGGAGGGTGCCTATATTCTGTTTTCCCTCTCGAAAGAAAAACTGTCTAATCTACAATTAATTTCTATCTAACAGCATTAAAACTATTAAATGCCTTCTTATCTACTTTACAATACAAGTGCGCTTCTTATGAATGCTTTCATTCAAACAACGACGCAACAATATTTTCAAAGTAGTTCAAAATTTGTATGTGTCGGCGCTGTCTAGCTGTATGTTCTTTACTTCCACGCGTTGGCTCGCTTGATGAAGTCGTAGATGCTCCTGCATCATACTCCTCGGCTCAAAAGATTTCATGGGCCCCTGTCCATGAGCTCCCGCACACTATGCCCATGCTTCTGTATCACTGCCTCTGTTTCCCAGCTGGCATCCTCCACTGGGTGGTTCTTCCATTTCACCAGGTATTCAAAATATTGTTTCCTCCTGGTCTTCCTTCCAACTCTCTTGTCCAGTATGCACTCCATCTCGGGCTTCTGTGCAACTGGCAATTGCTTCTGCCATTGGATCACTGGTTCCTCAGTTCCAGTACCTGCTTCTTCGGCTTTATATGGGTATAAATCCGAAATGTTGAAAATCGGAGATATCCTGATGCCCTCTGGCAACTCAAGCTCATATGCATTCTCCCCGAATTTCTTCAGGACTTTACACGGTCCAATCTTCTTCATCTTGAGCTTGTTGTATGTTCCCCTTGGGAACCTTTCTTTCCTCAAGTGTGCCAGAACCATGTCTCCAACCTCAAACTGAAGCTGTCTTTTCCTCTGATCGGCTCTGTGCTTATACTCCTGATTCGATTTCTGTAATCGATGCTTCACCTATGTGTGAAGTTCCCGCATCGCTTCTGCGAATTCTTCAGCCCTCGCGCTACTAGTTTCAGCCTGTTCTGACTCCCTAAGCTCAGAAACTCCTCTTGGCTGTGTCCCATACAAAATCTGAAATGGGCTCTTACTTATACTCCGATTCACCGAATCGTTGTACACAAATTCTGCCTGTGGTAAGATCTGATCCCAACTGCTATGGTGCTCCACCACTAGGCTTCTCAACAGATCCCCCAAGATTCTGTTGACTACTTCGGTCTGCCCATATGTCTGCGGATGGTAAGCAGAGATGAATGCTAAGTCGGTCCCCAACTTCTTCCATAGCGTCCTCCAAAAATGACCTATGAATTTTGTGTCGCGATCCGAGACTATGCTTCTCGGCAATCCATGCAGTCGCACGATTTCTTTAAAAAGCAAGTTCGCGATGTGGGTTGCATCGCTGGTCTTATGACACGGGATAAAATGTGCCATCTTCGAGAACCTGTCCACTACTACAAAAATGGAATCAAATCCTCGTTGTATTCTCGAAAAACCCAACACAAAATCCATATTGATCGCCTCCCGTGGTCTCTCGGGTATAGGCAATGGATGATAGAACCATGTGTTCTGCTTTCGGCCTTTTGCATGTTGACATATTCGACACCTGTCAACAAATCGCTTTACATCAGCGCGCATGCCCGACCAATAATATGATTCGCTCAACTTGGCGAATGTTTTGTCATGTCCGAAATGACCTGCTAAGCCTCCGCTGTGTTTTTCCTTCACCAAATTCTCTCTCATAGAGCAATCTGGAATGCACAATTGATTGCTCCGAAATAGCAATCCATCCTGGATCATAAAATCAATCCACGGGCTCCGATCTCTGAGAACTGGGTTCTTGGCTGCTTCATACGCTTCTGCAAAATATGCATCACCTGCATACATATCTTTCAGATTTTCAAAACCCAAGGTCTTGACTCTGAACTCCTGCAGCAACAAGCACTTCCTGCTCAAGGCATCAACTACCTTGTTCGCAGTCCCCGAAATGTGCTTGATCACGAATGTGAAATTCTGCATGTACTCTACCCATTTTGCATGCTTCTGGTTCAACTTCTCCTATTGAATCACGAACTACAATGCGTGATTATCGTTGTACAAAACGAATTCCTCGGGTATCAAGTAATTCCTCCACTTCTTCAATGCCTGAATGATGGCATAGAACTCTTTATCGTACGTGGAGTACTTCAGCTTCGCATCATCCAGCTTCTCGTTGTAATATGCAACAGGTCTGTCATCCTGACTCAAGACCCCACCAACAGCATACCCACTGGCGTCACACTTCACCTGGAAGGTCTTCTGAAAATGTGGCAACACCAGAATTGGCTGCTCAGTAATTTTCCGCTTCAACAGATTGTCCAATGGAAAACCTTATGCCGCTTTTTCACAGTGTCCATCATTGCTGCACTGATTCCACTAAAATTCCGAATGAATTTTTTGTAGAAGCTTTCCAAACCGTGAAATCTCCTTACCTCGAAAACATTCCTCGGCGATGGCCAATTCCTGATTACGTTCACCTTCTCAGGGTCCATCTTTAATTCTTTAGCCGAAATTACAAAACCCAAATAAATGAGTTCTGTTTGCATGAAGGAACACTTCTTCAAATTGATCAGCATTTTCTCCTGCTGTAGTCTTCTCATCACAATGGCCAAATGCCTCAAGTGTTCAGCCTTGGTCTTGCTGAAAATCAATATGTCGTCCAAGTATACGACCACAAATTTTCTAATGAATTCCTTCAGGACTTCATTCATCAGCCTCATAAAAGTGCTTGGCGCGTTTGTTAAACCAAACGGCATGACCAGCCATTCGTACAAACCCTCATTTGTTTTGAATGTTGTCTTCCATTCATCTCCCTCTCTCATCCAGATCTGATGATATCCGCTCTTGAGATCTATCTTTGAAAAATAATTTGCCCCGCTCAGGCAATCCATCAAGTCATCCATTCTCGGCAGTGGAAACCTATACCTGATGGTAATTTTATTTATCGCCCTGGAGTCTGTACACATCCTCCAGCCTCCATCCTTCTTCGGACTCAGCACCATTGGAACAGCACACGGACTAAGACTCTCCCTCACTAGTCCCTTGTCCTGCAGATCCTGTACCTGCCTTTTGACTTCCTCATTCTCCTGAGGCGTCAACCTGTATGCTGCCTTATTTGGAAAACTTGCTCCGGGTATGAGGTCAATGTGGTGACTCACACTCCTCATTGGTGGCAATGAATGAGGTAGTTCGTCCACGATGATATCAGCGAACTCTCCCAGTAGTTCCTGAATCTCCTCTGGCAAGTCATCCACTCTTATGCTTGTCAAGACAATTCTCGGCTTCCTGACAATGAAGAACTGTGGATCCTCATCCTTCTCCATCTCTGTGAGAAGCTCCTTCCCACTCATGAGAAGTATCGTACTGCTCACTTCCGGCTTCACTTCTTTATCCTTTATCGGAAGCAATGTATGTGTTCTCCCATCCTTCTCCAAGGTATATGTGTTCATCCTCCCCTCATGAACAACATTTCTATCAAACTGCCATGGTCTTCCCAATAATACATGACAAACATCCATGGGAATGACATCACACAAAATCTCATCCCTATAATTACCCATCTTAAAATTAACCAAGCATTGCTTTGTAACACATACCTGGTGTCCTTTTTGCAGCCATGTCACTTTGTATGGACTTGGGTGTTTGTTCGTTTTCAGCTCCAACTTTTCCACCATCTCGGTCGAAACGAGATTTTCGGTGCTCCCACTGTCCACTATAACCTTGCATTTCCAGCCCTTGGTCTTGCAAGTCGTCCAGAACAGTCTGCATCTCTGAGTTGTGTCCACCTCTTTCCCAGGTTTCAAAAGAACCTTATGCACTTCCAGTGACTTCCCACTTCTAGTGTCTTCATCCTCCACGTCACGCCTCTGCGCCTCAGTGACGTGAGATTTTCCTCTGTCCACCTTCCTCTCTGGACATTCCACGGCTTTGTGACCGTCTTTACCACACGTGAAACATGTGATGACTCCTCCTTGACCTCTTCCTCTACCTCGGGTACAAGGAAAAGTGTTGGCATCAGCGTAATCCCCTTGCTGATCTATTTGTTGTCTCCTCGGCTCAGCAATTTGCTGCCTCTGCTGTGAGGTTCCACCTCTTTCAGCTTTTCCCTGAGGTCTCTTCCAATCCTCCTTGGGATTCTGAGTTTTCTCTTGGGCAACGACTTTGCCTCTAGGCTAGCTTCTGCCTCGCCCTCGCTGTCCCTGCTTGTGGCTCAGCTTCTCTTCATCTTTCAGAGCCATCTGGTACGCATCCTCAACTGTGAAAATGGTAACCATGCTTAGCTCACCCTGAATGTCATACCTAAGACCATTCAGGTATCTTGCCACCTTTTCGTCGTCACTTTACCGATGACCAGCTCGAATGTTGAGCCTGTAAAACTCCTTGGTGTACTCCTTCACCATCATCATCTTCTGTCTCAGGTTCTGCATGCACCTGAACAGAGTGATCTAGTAATCTCTCAGGATAAACTTCGCCTTCATCTTGGCGATCATCCGATCCCAACTCTTGATCTTCTGTTTTCCCTTGGAACGCCTGTCTACCTGCACCTCGTCCCACCATAAGGCTGCATGTCCCTTTAACTTTGTGACGGCATGCCTTACCTTCTGATCCTCTTCAATGTCTTCGTAATTGAAGTAGGTGTCGAGTGATCGGATCCAATCCAGCAACTCTTCTGCGTTTAGACTTCCCTCATAGACGGGAATGTCCATCTTTGTCTTTGAGCTCATCCTCGAAATGGCTCTGATCAACCTCTCTGTTGATGCATCCTCTGTTGTGACTTCTTCTTCGGCATGTCCAGCTTCCTCTTCAACCTCGGGATCGTTGGACTTTTCTACGTCGACTCCACGCCTCTGCGCAGTCTCCATCTCCTCGAGCCTTGCTCGAAGATATTGTATTTGACGTTCCATTTCTGGATTCCCTGCCGGTCTACCCCTTCTTCGGGCATCCCTGTCCTCACGATCATGTGACTACCTTTCTCTCCTGGGCGGCATTATGGAACCTACTTCTTTCTTCTACCAGAACAAAGAGAACTCCTTAACCGCTCTGATACCACTCTGACGCCAACCTGCCCTCGACGGCACGGTCGCTCTCGCCCAGGACCTTCTCTAATTCTGGCCCTAAGAGTCAAAGTACTCTTCCACCCCACTCGGGAGTCCACTACCCACAGTAAGCTCCTTTCGGCGATCTCCCCTTCGGAAATCGGGAAATCAGAATTCACGATTTCGCGAATTTTGTGAGCGTAGTCACATGCAACCCAAAACCCCGAACCCCGATGGTCAACGGGTGAACCCTTTCGGATATCAGGATTTTCCCTTTCGGGATATTGCCCTTTGCGATGTCAACACTCTGTATTTTAAAACCCCGAGTGCCGAAGTGTTGATTCCCCGAGACTTCGCCACCTGTCTCCCACTAATACCCAGGGTCCCACTCAGCCACGTCACCTCCTTCGCTCGTGTGATCGGGGATCGCGGGCTCGCGATTTCAACTGTCGCGAGTTCTTTGCATTGGGAAACTCCAAATGTCGAAACCCCGATTCTCCGGATTCGTGCCACATGTCCCTGTTAAAATCAACGGTCCCTATTGACTCAGGAAATCGCTATTCACGATTTCGACGGGCATACCACTCCCCTCGTTGAACGCTGAACGCCGAATCCCGACCTCCCGGGATCTGAGGCCACGTGTCTCTCAGAAGATCGACGGCTCCTGTCAAATCAGGAAATCGCAACTCGTGATTTCACGAGGTGTAGAACTCTTACCTCGCCAAACCCTGAACGCCAAACCACCGAAGTCCGATGGACTTTTTATCCTCCTCGCCTGTGCTTATGGGTTATCTCCCTCGCAACTCTTCCACGATCCAACGATCCTCGGGACTTCGCGATTTCTTTCGGCAATTCCTCGCCGATGATTCCCCGCCTTGAAAACCTGCTTCTCTCCGAAGCTTCTTTTGGTTCAAATCTCACCCAGGTTTGTTCCCACGGTACGTACGAGGAACTATTCCTCCTGAGCTTATTTCCTCTGCTTCTTTCAGGGGTTCTACGCATACCCTGATGCACGGCCTCAACAACTCTCCAAGTGTTGATCAGTTTGGAATTCTATGCGCTCCAAGCCATAGGAATCCCTTCCTTCTTTCGCTCAAGCTAGCGACTGAAAACTTCCAGTTCGACCTGCACTTCCCCTGCACGACTCGAACAACCAAATTCAATCTGGGAAAACGAGAACAAGAGTTCAACTGCTTAGCCTCCTCAATGCACTCTATGCGGAGGAATTCAACTGCACTCTATGCAGGAATCTCCTGGCTCAGACAGAGAAACAATTGGAACTTGTTTCCTCATTCCCTCAGGTTTCGAACCTGCCATGCAATCACATATGCATCATAGAGAAGAAAGGCATAAAAAGAAGCAAGTATGCAACAACATAATATCAACAACACACAGAGATCAACCACGTCCATGAAATTGAATCAAAGCTTTCCTCTTAATTCAATATGTGTACATGGGGTTTCTTCACAAGCTCTCTGCTCTGCTCTCTCTTGCTCCTGTATGAATAATCCCTATATTCTGAATAATACAAAGGAGGGTGCCTATATTCTATTTTCCCTCTCGAAAGAAAAACTATCTAATCTACAGTTAATTTCTATCTAACAGCATTAAAACTATTAAATGCCTTCTTATCTACTTTACAATACAAGTGTGCTTCTTATGAATGCTTTCATTCAAACGACGGCGCAACAATCTTTTCAAAGTAGTTCAAAATTTGTATGTGTTGGCGTTGTCCAGCTGTATGTTCTTTACTTCCATGCGCTGCCTCGCTTGATGAAGTCGTAGATGCTCCTGCATCACCATGTCACAATTTCAATTGTCCCCCTTTATTTAAAACTTATGGTTGGATTTGATAATTAATACTCTATTGTTTAATAATTTTTTAAATCGATCAAGGTAAAATCATTCCAATCTTTTCTAGGCCACCTATGTTGATTGACTCAGGTTTCAATTGTGCGACGTGGCCTTCAAGATGCATCCCATGCTCCAAGGGTGCCACTCACGTAGACTTGTTTTTGGAAGTTTTTTCGACCCATTGGAGTCAAAAATCCATTCGGTCAACCTTGTGAGAGACTAAGGGATTCTAAGGAATAAGGACCCTGCCTTTTTTCACGCCCTTTAGAAATTTACTCAAGCAATTGTCTTAGTCTTCCCTCACGGTATCGTGGACCACCCAACTAGGTAATCATTAATCTACAATTATGGCCATGGTGGGAGTGCTAGTAGGATGTGACAGGGATGTTGCAACCCATCTCCCTAAATATATGGTTTTCTATGTAAGTACCCTTTACTCCTTATGTGAGTAATATCAGTAAGAATCATCAAGCTTACATCCACTGACAAAAACAATGTCAAAATCCATATATATAAATCATGCTAAAATCCATCATACATCATATGTGCATAATAATGAAATACTCAAACAATATGATCCACTCCCTGACTCAATCAAAATTCCAAGGAAGTCCTCTAATGCCACCGACATCCATAACCTGTCATGTGTCTTGCACACTCAGGATGACTTGTCAAAAGAACATGTTAACACACACACACACACACACACACACACACACACACACACACACACACACACACACGTCAATATAATAAAAAAATCTATAACACCTCAACATCATCATATATAACCCATAATATAAATGAAATCACAGTGTTCCATACTTGGATCACTTGCAAGCAAGTGACCTCAAAGAATAAGTCAATAATAATATGCTTAGTAGAGCAAGATGTTACAATGAGGCAGCTAGGAGGTGGTAGGGTGCTAACCCCTTATAATGATGAGTTATTTTTCTGGTGGTGTTGACAAGTCATAGCCATTGAAGACTACCATTATGTTGGGATAGAATATAGAGGGGATCTATATATTCATTTTCCAACAGGCTCCACCTATGGTGATATTGGTAAGACAAGTGTTAATATATTTCATTTTTTTGTGTTTTTTCAAATAAAACAAAAAATGAAAATATTTTTGTATGGTATGAAGTCTTAATTTTTTTTTTCATGCTTATGTAGGTCCACAACAACCAAATGGATTCCCATGACATCGGCAGAGGAGTCATGGAGATGAGAATGTGGCAGGATATGTGGAGAGAGTTTTGTAGAATGTGTAGGGGAACCTATCTCGATTGACACATAGGATTCCTATGGTTCAAGTGGAGTATCTACTAGAGGCTATGCAACGGCAGGTGGTGGGTGTGCCCTATGTGTGGGTGTGGCTCTTTCAATGTCTTGCAAACACTGCAGTTTTATATCATGATACACATCTGGCACCATAGGCGTAGATGCCATGGTCATATATATACTGGTCATATATGTATTTTGAGGGTGTGAGCACCATTTTTTACTATGACACCATATTTTTTGAAAAGATGAAATATAAAAAAATTGGTCTTTGGATTTACTTATATATGTTACAATGTGTACATGCATGAATTTGTTTTCTTTCCTTTAGTTATGCACAAAATTTCAATCTAAAACATAATTATCATATGCATCCGATACATAATTAGAACTTATAGGTATGTGATTATAAGTAAGAAAATCAAAGTATCATTCCAAAAGTCGTACCCGTAGGAATCGTCAGAGTAGAGTAGGGTCTCACACATGGTAACTGTAATTTAAATGACATACAACTGACTGGGAGTCCAGATGAACCTCTAAAGACCGAACACCATGTGAAATGGTGTCGTATAATAGTTCTACAACGATGTTATACTCATTCACATTATTCATTGATGGCTCCAAACAAATGCCACCTGAAGACACCAGTTGACCATTGAGTGAGTAAATGACCCAAGAGACGAAAGACATGTCTCGTGTATGACGAATGACACCGTCTGCAAATCCTAGGAAAACTGAAGACTTCGTTGACATCTTCCAACCAAGGGAAAACTTGATAAGCAAGCCGATGACATAAATGAAAAGATGTATATACACTAATATACACTAGTATACAAAGAGTCAAGCCCAAGACTGAGGGCTCAAGTGTAATAGATTTTAAGGTAGAGCCCATTTCTGGGCTCATCCAACATATTCCCTTCATAATCCTCCAATCCATAGGCTCCTTTCTCTAATCCACACCGATAGATATTTTATCAATTTTTCCATGAATTCAAGAGACGTCGATCATGACGGTACGAGAAATATTCATCATGTTTTATTCGGCATAAAAACCATGTGTATCTAGTGGAACCAGACCATGACTGGCCATCTCACTCAAGTTATATTTAAATTCGTCATGTTTGATCCTAACAAGTTCTGGGAGGAAATAGGAGTGATGATGCATATCGTCCCAAGGCATATCGAGACCATACATGGCCTCTAAGATGGTTTCATCCGAAGGTAAAGTACCGTCGAGGAAATCAAGTGAACAATATTATTGGGTGGCCCATACGGGCTCTAAAATGGGATCATCCTAGTCTATATGTGAGGATAAAGGATCTGGGTCAACAATAGTGTTAATAATAGCTTGATACATAACCTCTTCTATTGATAGTGGAATTTCCATCCCAATGTGTGACTGACCTTCGTAGGACATAGTCGAGGAAGGTAGGGTTTGAGGATCGTTGAAATATGAAGTACGGAAAGGAAGGAACCTCATCGACGATGAAGACCTACTGGAAATGGAATGAATGCGGTGGATTAGTGCCATAAAATCAAAGCTACCCATGATAGAGGAATACAACCTAACACCAACATCCTTGGTTTCCTACCGAGAATTTTTTATCACTGAGATCAAAGTTCCAATTGACGCATTAGGACTAGCATGCACAAAGGACAATTGATTAATCGTCACTATTTTCCCTTCACGAGGAAAACATAAAGTGTGGAAAATAGATGACATGACCCTGGTCATGGAATAAGTCCAATTATGCCCTAGTAGTAAATTATAGTCAAGGAGTGCATAAACCACCTTGACATCAACCTTCACTGTCTTTCCACCTAACTGGAGCAAAAACACGGGAAGAATGTCATGGGGTAAAAAATAATTTCCATCAAATGCATTGAATGTATTCATCGATTGGGATATATTCGGAGAGCCAATCACTACTACATATTGAAAAAATTTCGACAACTACTTGCGATGAAATTACCCTTTCATGGAAAAATTGAAGATAAAGAGTTGGATTTTTCAACTTTTTCATAAATCTAGCCCACCTTCATCGCTCTTGAGATGTAAATAGTTGTATGTCTCAAGAGTGATGAACATGAATACAATGGACTCTCGTTTCTCTTGCGACGACCTTTGGTTATCGTCTCAAGAGAGAAAATCCAATGATGATCATTACACTGTTCAAACAGTCACCCAACTATTTGACAAATTGAACATTGACTTGGTTAACGTTCCTTGCAAGAGAGACAATCCAATGATGACCATTACTCTATTCAAGCAATCACCCAACTATTTGAAAAATTCAACATTGTCTCAGTCAACGTTCTTCGCTCTTGCGATGAAAAAAATATAAAAAAATATTTTGCAAATTAGAGATGTTGTGACAATATTGATATAACAATGATGGTTCCGAAAGGGTATTTTTGTGCAAAATAATAGAGGTGGGAAAAAAAGTAAAGAGGGTGAAAAGGGTGATGGTATATTTTTTTTCCCTGGCAAAAAATGTTACACTACACGTCCTGTATGAATTTTAATAGAACATCTAAAAATCGTTGTAGGAAATATGTACACATTGATAGG
>JZKD02S1788147.1:108636-142395 GCA_000966675.3 Picea glauca | reverse complement strand
ATATATATATATATATATATATATATATATATATATATATATATATATATATATATATATATATATATATATATATATATATATAGTTTGAATATTTGTTATACACACTAATTTTTCATGATTGTTTGTAATTATAAAGTTAGAGTTTCACCCTAACTTTCTGCAAAATATTGCACCAAGTATTAGTAGAAATGATGTTGTACAAGCTGAGGAACACGATCAAGAAAATTAGGATTTCATGGAAGAATATGATGAAACAAATCAAATGATCCAAGATTTGTTTGCTTAGCCGGTTGAGGATGGGGAAAATGATGGTATTTATGATGAACCTCTATTAGAAAAGGAAAATAAACGACTTTATGAAGGCTCAAGAGAAAATCTTATCTCTGCTACATTGTTGCTAGTGAACTTAAAGGTTATGAATCGTTTGTCTAACACTTGTATGACACTGATCCTAAGGTATGTAATATGTTTCATCTCATATACATAAATGTTGACTTTTTTCTATTTTTTTTAGTGTTAATTAATGTGTAAAATATGAATGCAATTTTTACGATTAATATTCTTTAAATTAACTATTTATTTGTTATGTTGTAGATTGTTAGGTGAATTTTTGTTACCATCGTCAAATATTTTACCTCCCACATATCGATATTTGCATGCCATTATAAAATACATTGGAATGAATTATCAAACTATAGATGCATGTCCTAATGATCATATTATATATTATGGACAACATGCTTTGAAAACAAAATGCCTGCAATGTCTTATCAGTAGATATCGAACCGATAAAGTAACGAAAAGGGTGCCTCGAAAGGTTCTTCTTCATATTCTCATAATTCCACGTTTGCAACGATTGTTGAGGTGTGAAAGAATATCACAATTTATGGATTACCATGCACATAAAAGAAGTGGATATGGTGTTCTTTGAATGCTTGTCGATGGTTATGCATTTAGGGAAATTGAGGAAAAATGGGCAGATTTCAAAGATGAACCTCATAATGTTAGGCTTTCATTGGTAGTTGACAGTGTTAATCCATTCATAGAGCTTAGGTATATTTACCCAGTGTGACCTATTTTTGTTATCAACAATAACATTCCTCCTTGGATGTCAATAAAGAGGGAGCACATAATCTTGAAAATGATTGTTCCAGGTATTTGTTTACATTAATTTTTTGAATGTAACATTTTCATTTGTTTCGTTTTTTGCATAATATCTTTTGTTTATTTATTTACTTATATATACATATCATGGTAGTAATTATGTGTAATTTCAAACAATTAGGTAAGTAACAAGTTAAATATATGAATGTATATATCAAGCCTCTTATCAACGAGCTACTAAAGTTATGGGTTGGCATCATTATGTATAACATCAGTAAACCAATCAGGGAGAAAAAGTTTAAATTCAGTGGAACAATTTTATAGACAATTCATGATGCCCCAGGTCTAACACATTTTTGTGTTATGTAGGATTCTATTGCTCTTTAATACTGTATAATTTTTTAAATATATCATGCATGTTTAATTTTTAAATAATCTCATCATATAATTGGCATTAATCCATCTGTTGCAAGTCTTCAAACAAAGGGTAAATTTGAATGTCCAATTTGTGGTCCTAAGATGAAGTATCGCTATTCAAATTTTTTAGGAAAGGTGGTGTTTGTTGAGTATAGGCACCTCTTCCCTAAGAACCATAGGTATCATACTACTGAATAAAATATTTTCAATGGGAAAGAAGAGACTGGTTTAAAACCACAAAGAATGACACCTCACCTATGGAGGTTGGAATATAAGATAAATCGTCAAGGTACACAATTTATTTATGCATCGTATATGTAATGTTTTTAATTTTTATTTTAATCATTGAATTTATTTTACTGTATTTTGTAATTATTGTTGTGATTTCTTTTATGCTTCATGAAGGCCGCCATCATGAAGGTATTAATAATGGGCTTCCACATGGAATGAAATGTTATCCCACTCAATTCATTAGGTTTCCCTACTACGAGGAGCTAAAAATAGCTCATTTGTTTGATATAATGCATATCGGGAAGAATGTGACAGAAACGTTATGGCGAATCATAGATGGTAGGAGGGATAAAGAAAAAATTGTCAAAATTTGTACTAACATTCAGGAAGCCAATCATGCAATGTGAAGTGTGATCTGATCAAATAGTGATGGAGACTGAAATAACCTTCCATGGTTATTAACAGAGCAACAAATCAACGATGTAAAATAGGTCATTCAAAGAATTAAATTTCCGCGGTTTTTTCTTCAAACATAAATAATATCTTAGTGAAGAAAGGTGAATTTGGTGGGGTAAAAACACATGATTGGCATACCTTCATTAAGGTAATAATTTTGGTATACATATTTATATATTGGCCTTATACATATTTTAAATTTTTAAATTTTTTTTGTCTACTTTGGTCGAAACAAATAACGATTCATTTTTTTTGTTACAATATGTTCTACTGCCATCTCTCCAAAATGAATTTGACAACAATGTCAAACAAGTTATATATGATCTTGGAAAATACATGAGGTAAGTAGTTGTGATTTATGTGCAAAATGTTCTTTCAATTTTTTTTTGTACTTAATGACATGTGTTTTACTTGTGATGTAATATATATTATGTTATGTTGAAACATGTTATTTTCTTATGTCATGATATCATGTAGATGGTTGTCATTGAAAGAAATCCATGAAGATGATATAAAGTATTGGAAGAGAGTAATTCCTTGGATAATTTGTGAAGTTAAAAAGTATATACCTCCAACATTTTTCAATGCACAATAACACTACCTCATACACCAAGTTGAGGAGATTGAAATGTGTTGACTTGTACACACAAGGTCAATGTGGATGGTGGAGAGGCACTTGAAATCGTTGAATTATTTGGTTAGACAAAGAGCACATCCTGAGGGTTCTACGGTGGATGGATATATGGTATATAAATCCATGGTGTATATTAGTCAATATCTTCCTAAATTAGCAGTGCCAACTATGCATGTAGTGGATCGCATTTGGGATGTGAACTCCATCAAAACATTTGAAGATCAAGAGCACCTATTGGGGAAAGGTAGAATGAAAAAAATGAGAGGTAGTATATTAATAATTGTGGAGATTTATATTAATACATATAAATTTTTTTTGTGTATATGATCATACTCATTAATATATTAATATATGTTATTTCATCAATTATTAATATTTACCATGGTTATAACTAATATTTAATATTAGCGAATTATAATTTTTTGATTCAGTTGCTCAAGATTGGGATGCACTGCATTTATACATTGCAAACAATATTGATTGGGTGAATGTATGAATTGAAAGATCTAAACATAATGGTGATAGGTTATCATATCAATGATTGTATGAATTGGTTAGAAAATCTCGTCGTAACGGAGATGCCAATGTTACGCAAAGGGAAATTGATTTAATATATGTTTTGAAATATGGACATGAAAGAAACTTCACCCATTTTATTCAATTATTTTATATTATATTAATGTGACTACATGTGTACTTTCTTTTTCAGATACTTTCCAAGTTATATAAATATGTTAATTTATTAATTGACAATGCATCTTTTACATATCTGGCATATTTCAATTGAAACACCACAAGGCTATGTGGTGCAATGGTCGTAAATTTTGCATCAAATAGTTGGATGAAACCAGGAACGCTTCTAAAAGTGGGATAAGTGCAGTATTCCAGGTCACTAATGTTTCCTCTAGGAATGACAGACATCCCTGAGAATCTGAAAATAGATACTATGGGTATTTGAATGATATACTTGAGTGTGTCTTTAATTACTTCAAATTAGTTTTGTTCGACGTCAAATGGTATAGGTTACAAATGCATGAACGTGATGAGGAAAGAACTGTTATTCAACATGCCAATGGATTTTAGATGATTAAAACAATGGTGTTTGAAAGAGGACATGATCACTATGCTTTTCCAAGACAATGTGAACAGGCCTTTTACTCGAATGTTCCATGTGAGAAGGATTGGTCATTTGTTGTTAGATATGATCCAAGAGGAAGGCCAGTTAAGTGTATTCATGTATAGGAAGAAGATGATATTGAAGAATAATATGATTCACTAGATTAGACAGAGCCAAAAGATCATGCAAGGTCGATAGACGAATAAGATGAAGAATATCATGATCCAAACATCGGAGACAATGCAGTTCTTGATGATGATGTCAATGAAAATATTCTCGAAAATGACATTGATGATGATGATGATATCATCAATCCTTTCAACACTGTTTTTGAACCAGATGATGATACAAATGTCGATTTCAATGAACAAGAGGATACAAAATAAGGATGATACATATGTTGAGTTGGATCAGGTACCAGACTATATATTTTAATTTGTATGAATTATTCTCTTAAAATAATTTACTTATTTCATGGGTTAATTACATCTTTTTAAGTTTTATGCGATGCTTTTATATCCTATGTTGCATGTTGTTTAATTATTACGTGAAACCTGAAAATAGTAGCCAATATACTAGAGCATGTGGTAAACTAAAAATATCATTTACAAACACATAATTTCATTTACCTTCATTAATTTTTGTTTTGGTAGTTTCTATGCATGAATCTTACTATGTTGCTTTCGATTATTTTCTATTTTATAGATTGGGTGTTGGGGAATTGAGAGTGATGTGAGGGGAAGGGGAGGGGCCATATGAGCTTCCACATTCACATGGTTCACCTTGTTCAGTAAAGGATAAATTATTCTTGAAACCAAGAGGATCTCATTCATTTTTATACCATCATGATCGTAGATTTCATCATTGTTGTCATAATATTGCATCAACAAAGTTTCTATGAACATGTTTGTCATTTCTATAGAATCTTTGTTGAAACTATTTGAAAACATGGGAATTTGGCCCATGAGTTATGTGGCAAGAAGAACATGTGTTTCCAAACTCAAATATGACTCACACACCCACTCTATATATCTAATATTGACCTTGTTTCCTTTGAAACTTCTCGGATTAATGTCATGCATGGAACTCCCAACAATATACCCATCGTCATGGTCGTGCTCTTTATTTTCATTACCTTTGTTGTAAAAAGCCAACATCATGCCAATTAGGCCCATGAATTTAGTGGCAATAAGAATTCTCTAGAGGGAATTTCATATTTAAATAATGATCGCGTACTAATAGTCTTTAATTTATTGCGCAAAGAAGTACTTAGATGAGAGAAAAAAAAAAGACAAGAAATAATTGTTGAATCTTGTGAAATTTATATCAACTAGCACTTTTTTATCGACATTATTACATGTCCTTATACTATTGGATGTGGGAACGTGTGTATCGAACAAATTTTAAAAGGAACAACAAAAAGACATTGTACTAGGACTAGACATGGGAAGCAATGACCTGTGAATGGGGCCAATGTTGAAATTTTTTCAAACAGTTTCTGTATGCACTGAAATTTGACAAGGATAGACTATTTGTATGCCTTAACAATATCAGAGGGTTTCTGGACTCTAACTTGACTCACAAACCCACTTTTTTCCATCATCAATTCATCATGTAAACCATAAACCTTATTTTTCTTTCAAAGTACACAAATTGGTTGACACAAGTTTTAAGTTTGCATCATCCTTTCTTCCTTTTTCTTTCAAGTTCTTCATTGTATATAAAATGTATGTGTTTCATAGTTGTGATGAAAAATCCATATTTTTGTTCATTATAGTGTCATGGTAGTGTCATATTTAAATATGAATGAATTGATGATATGGGAGGGTTTCCAAACTCAAAGATGAGTCACACACCCATTCTATATATCTGATCATGGCCTCATTTCATTCGAAATTTCTCAAATTAATGTCGCAGTGCATGGAAATCCCAACAATATACCCATCATCATGGTCGTTCTCTTTATTTTCATCGCCTATGTTGTATAAAACCAACATCATGCCAATTAGGCCCATGCATTTGGTGGCAATAAGAAGGTGCTAGAGGGAATTTCACATTTAAGGTTTGTTTAGAATGACAAATAATATGGGATACAATAAGGGTGGTCAAACCATTGATTCATTAGTACTAATCGCACCCAACTATATATCAAGACTTAGAAAAAAATTATTCTTTCAAAATGGTGGGAAGACGGTTGATTAGTTATTTCTAACAAAGAACAAGTGTTTGATAGAAGTTATCAAAGAGTGATATGCAGGTAGCTATATAATGGTTGTCGTAGATGATGTTGGTGTTGATGCTTATAGGTCTACTCCTATTGTGGGATTTTCTACTAGATATGCAAATGGAAATGGAAGCCACTAACTCTTGAATGGAAGGACCTCTCTAATTCTCTCATTATCCTTGTATTTCATGACCTTGAAAGTATTCTCCTTGGTTGAGTATGTTACTTTGTATTTGTGTTCTCAATTGGTTATGGAGTTTCTTATGTCCTAGATTATTGGCACACATTTTTTATGAATGAAAATAAGATATGGATAATGCAGGTCACATTCTAAGCATTAAGTGTGTGGTTGACATCTATGTCATTGGATAATCCTCTAGATAATCCAAACTTGAAATAAAATGTAATTCTTGTACTTCAAACTAAATTAATTTTGGATCTTCATCTTTCAACTAATTAAACTTATAAATATTGTCTATCCAAAATAAACGCACATAATAAAATGGGGAGGGGAAAGTGAGTAGTCTCATGGTATATCACATGAATTGTACTATTTCACTTCATATCATGTGTATTGTTTTCTCCCAAGACTTTCTTTCTTTAGAAAGTGGAGGTTACAAAGAAAAAAACAAGATAACAACAAGATATCTAGATAGTGATAGATCTTTCTTTCAAAGCTAGAGTATAATGTGGAAATCCCTTCTAGGGATATTGTTATTCTGATTCTATAGCACCCAAAAGAATTTATGTAAATTGCAAATATCCTATGAACTAGAATATTTGTTTTTCTTCACTTTGGTTTAATGTCACTTTTTAGTGAACTCTTTAATTTATACAATATTTTCTAATGGATAAAATCTTGATTCGTATTTAAAAAACTGTAGGAACAAAAACGACAGTGATTTAGGGTGGCGGCGACAGAGAAGGCGAGGGTTCGATTTTAGGGCTTCAGCCTGGTCCTGTAGCTCTCGATAGGCCCGCTGGCCTACTCCCGACTTGATCCAGGCATCAAGCTCGCTCCGGGCAGTCCCCAATGGCGGATGTGAAGTTCATGGTCGCTGCACCTACGGCTGGTGCGCCCCCTCTCGTGACTGCATCCCCCATGGCGGTCGGCGCCTCCCCTGCTACTGCACGCGCCTCTTCAAACGCCAGTGCCAAGCCCGACGGGGGTTGCCCGCCCTCAGATCAGGGTCCCCATTTGGGCCATGCGGGACGTGCTACTTTCAAAGATATTGCTTCCCTTCGCAGGGGTTCTTCGGCTCCGAATACTTCGATTGTTGAAGCCCCGACAGTTTCTATCCAATTGCCGAAGGAAGTACTGGAGTATTCCTCTCAGCTCAGCAAGTTCGCCCTGGTTTGCAGGTTTAATGGTTTTTGGCCGAGTCTGGTTGCTCTTCATTCCTGGATCGACTCTGAATGGTCCCCGCTTCTTGTGGGTGAGATTACAGTCTGCCCCCTTGCGAAGGGTTTTTTCACAGCTATCTTTGTTTCTTCTGAGGAAAGAGACTTGGTTTCCAGCTCCAGGCCGTGGTTCTGGGGTAGAGCAGGGCTATCCATGCAGCCGTGGACCCCGGACTTTGATCCAGCCACGGCCTCTATTTCTACTGCTCTGGTCTAGGTGCGCCTCTCGTCACTCCCCCTGCACTTCCGGGGGGGAAAAACTCTTGAAGCTATCGGAAATGGCATAGGGAAATATCTCTGCAATTGCCCTGAAGATGCCCCAGTCAACTCCACCTTTGCCCGGATCTGTGTAGAGATGGACTTCAACAAGGGTTTCCCAGCAGAAATCATCCTCCTCGGAGAGAACGTCTCTTGGACCCAGAAGATCGATTTCGAGAACCTCTGTTTCAGATGCAGGGTTTGTTTTGAAACAGGGCACATAGCCCGGAATTGTGAGAAGTCATCTGGGAAAAGAAGACCATCCCGATGCCAAAGGCCCACTTGGTGGACAGGAGCGCAACCAGAGAATCAAGCTGAAGCAAAGATCCCGTCGTCAGAAGCTGAAGGGGAATCTGTCTCCGTCCTCAAAGAACCTGTTAAGGGGGAAGACCCAGCGGAAGCAGCTCTGCCCAGGGCTTCAAGCCCAACAAAGAAAGCCTCAAGCTGGGTCGATATTGCTGAGGCAGAAGAAGTGCAACCTCAGCCGGAAATTCATAACCAGGGTCAAAGCAATGAATGGCAGGTCATCACCAAAAGGAAAAAAAACGTCTATCAGCGGGAAGATGTAATGACACGAAGCCGCTCTGGCTCGCTGAAATAGCTATCGACAAGATGTATTCTGAGTATTGTGTAACGTTTCCAGGATTCTAGCAATTTTAGCATTGTCTCTCAGATTATGTAGGCAACAGCTCTGTGTAGCCCTGCCATTTGTAACCGATCTGTGGCTTTGCCACCATTAATATAATTCCTCTAACCATTATCGTCAAAAAAAAAAATCTTGATTCGCATTATGAAACTTGATTTTAAAGTTTTAATCAACACCATTCACTTGTATGAAAAAAATAACGCTTATTTTTCCAATCCACTCAAACATGAGTAATTTTGATCATATTAGATAGTTTTAGCCTCTTTTACTCCACTACATACTACCTAGAAAAATTAAATCCAGTGCCAACTCTCTCAAGCAAGATAGTTCATAGTTTGAAATGAAATGTACTTGTGAGAAAATTTGTTTTATATGAATTCAAGGTCAGGGAAATATTGAACCCTTCAATTTCATGGATGTATCCTTATTTATTTGACAATCACTAATACTTTTTTTTTCTATTTTAAAATGCATTTTCTATCATGGGTTTCTTACAAATCTATAATCATCTTCATTATAAAAAATTTGTTAAAATAATACTTTGGGTTTATCACAAATCTATAATGATTTTCCTTCTCATTAAATAACTTTAGTTGAACACGTTTTTCATAGTAATTTATTAGAAAATTCCCTATATGGGATTTTGAACCTCCACAACATTTCTCAAAGTAATGACTATGAAGGTCGACACTATATTGCAATTAGACACTTTCTGATTGGGTTAGAAGGTTGAGAACGAGATCGAGCTGGGCCATATGAGACTAAGATTGATTCCTATGTGTGAGACCATCGAGGGCCATTCGCGACCGAGACCAAGACCTACATTGAGACCATCAAGGGCCATCTGAGACCGAGGGTAAGTATGCGTGAGACCATCGGGGCCATTCCAGATCGAGATCGATACCTACACACAAGACCATCTAGGGCCATCTGAGACTCAGGGAATTGAGACCATCGAGGGCCATCCAAGACCAAGGGAAAGTACGCATGAGACCATCAAGATCCATTCCATATCGAGACTGATACCTTCATGCGAGACGAGAAATGGCCATCCGAGACTAAGGGAAATGAGGGAAATAATGGTATGTGATTTCAGATACTCTAACCTTTCTTTCAGTGATATATGACATTTTTTCATTGATTCTATCTAGGTGACTGTTGATAAAAAACAATGAATACAAAGTGCCCTCGTAGTTTCCCACGATTTTACAAAAAAATTAAAATACCTAAAATAAAAGTCGAAGGTGTCCCCTAATAAACCAATTCTAACCTAACCCTAACCCTATACTACCCACGTGCTTTGGAATTATTTATTATTGCACCCCCACACTCCTTTTGGTCCTCCATAAATACCAAAGGACACCTTGAAGTGGAAACATGGTTAACCAAACCTTGCAACATCTCCCATCTCATTAAAATTCAACCTTTGTCCCTTCCTTAGGTCAAATTACATACATGGGTGCCTATGGTTGAATGAGAGGAATTCATATTGAAAACAACTAAATTTGGATCTTCAATAGAGTCTATAAATAGAATCCATTTTCAAGCATTTGAATAGAAGGAATTGAGCGTAATGCTAAGTTGGAGGAATAGATCCAAAGAGAAATAATTGAATTTCATCCACTCACTTATTCCAAGTTTGCTTACCCTTAAATTGACCATTTCCATTCCACAACGACCATTCATAAGGGAAAAAGATACCCATTCTTCATTAAAGGTCAAGACTGAGCCTTAATGGAGCATCAAAGGACCCTCCCACAAAGAATATTGAAGCTTATCTACTACAAGCATCTCATTAGGGGAATATTTTATTTGTTTATGCTTTTCCATTGGAATAAAATTAGGTGTTTCTCTTTACCTCCATAATTCATGATTATATGGTATTTGAATCATTGATAAGTCTTATTTGATTCTTTGATAGATATTATGCATTCCATACGATATCTTGTTTTTTTATATCATTGTCTATTTTACTTGTTTTTGTGCTTAGCTTGACCAACCAGCTTGGAGAAGGTTTTTGGTAATGCCATGCATGATAACCCACAAGTAGTACTAGACATTTCATTGTTACTCTCAAATCCTTAATAGATCAATGTATTGTTTCATAGTTGCATTACATTGTAGCATCATTGTCACAACATCTCATTCTCTCTTTTTTGATAAAGTAAATATGCCAATGGAATGTGTTTTCCTTGTTGGTCAAGTAACTATTAGGAGTACAAAATTCTAAGAGAAAAAAAATTATATTCCTATCCTAGTTGGATGAAATGAGTGTATATGGAATGATGCATTGCTTATTAACAATCATATGACTTTGTTTCTACACCCATTGAAGAGGATAGAGGTGAGGATGGTCAACACTTTTCATCTTCAATCTTCTTATCGTTTATTGAGAGATTATATCTTCCATCTTTCACTCTCAAGAATAACATGCACATGCTTTCCTTTCACTAAAAACTTGGTATGGAACAATCTCTCTCATTCTTCTTCCTCCTTTGGCATTGTGATAAGAATATTTTGGAATTTATCTATTAGTATGGAGTGTTGCAAGGATGGAATGTGCTTAGGTAGAAAACCACAGGTTTGTTGCAATAGAGATGTGGTTGGAATGATAATGTTAACAAAAAGACATGTTGGAGGTTCCAAATTAGTATCACTATTCTTACATGTATTCATGATCATGGTTTTCTTTTGCACTATGAAATTTTTATTTGAATTGGTGGATGTTTAATGATGACCACACCACATTCTATATGTGGGTTTCTTGAAACTATTATTTTGAGAACCTTATGTCTATTTCTTTTGCTTCCAATGGAACTTGCAAGATTGGAATTAGATGTCCTTTTAAAAATTTGATTGAAGAAATTTTGGGTCACTCCTTTGTTGGGTCCACTAAATCTCTTGAACTTCCCTTCCAAGTTCATTGCAATAAGCATCACCCAACTTGTTCATAGTTAGGAATTCCATTTCTTCCATAAGGTACTAGTACAAGAATTCATTTAATTTGAGAACCCTCAAGCATTTAAGGATTTTATCATTCACCTTAATCAATGTTTTGTGGTACTTTGCAATGAATTTTAGAATAAACTAGCCTTGATTTAAGTACAATCTCTGTCATTGTATGTATGCATCATCAAGGTATCCCATGGGATAAAATTTATCTTTCAAGTTTGTATTAAATTATTCCCTCATGATGATGGACCATTGTGCTTATTCTATCTGATGGGTAGACTATTACCACCATAAGATTTCATTTTCAACAAATTTGAGAGATAAAACAACATGAACTCATTAAAACTATTGAAATCAATGAATATCCTTGTAGAGGATCTCACCATTCAATTGAATCTAATGAAAAATTGTCTTTAGTGGATGCTAATCATACACTACCAAATTCTCAATATACTCCAAATTCAATTAAAAAAATAAAAATCTAAATGCAACAAACCAAGCCTTAGTAGATGGTGTTCTTTTTTATTTGTAGAATGATATTAGTCCTACAGATATTAATAGAGAGGGGGTGATTTTATGAAAGGTACTACATTTAGTGAATTTTTTTCTAAGCCATGAATAGTCCCTTATAATGACATGAAAATGGATCCTAGTTATGATATGAAGTTATCCTCTTCATATGCAAAAGCATTTCAATCATTGGAAATAATGAACACAAATCCTTTATGTAATATTGGTGATGCATTAAAGGATTTGAAAGAGAGAGTAAAATTATCAAATCTCAAGAATCACCAATTTGATGTTTACGATATACCAATTTTGAATCACTAGTTTGATGTCTACGATATCCTCTTTCACATTGGGTCACCAAGGCCCCATAATGAATTACATTCATCCTTGCACTACACCAATGATCCTCATTACAGTGCCCTCATCTGCATACTCATGGGATGCTCTCTAAAGTGATTCTATATGCAACTTTCATATGCCATATCTCTCATTCAACATTTTTCCAATCTTTACTCTTTAATATTTGTATATGGAAAAACTACTAGTTTCACCATTGATATTAATTGATGGTCTGCATAGCCTACAACTCTAGTTTAATCTGCTTCTCTATGTAACTCCACATTTAATTGGGAAAAAATTGACAATCATTTTTTAGCATATTGGCATGTTTCAAGGTTTGTAGAAAGAAAGGAATTATTTCAATCTAAATAAATAGGAATTGATACAAAATAAGGTCATCCTCACCAAGTACAACATCTAAGGAAAGCTCGAGAATGCCCAACCAGTCATCTCTCTCAACTAGCTATCATGGGGAATGAGGGTCATTCCCTTGAGGGAACAACCATGTAGGGGATTCTTACACATTTAATAATTAACATATTGATGTGTTAGTTAGAGCATATCTTTCAATATTTGAGCTACTTGCATATGCATATAATATTGAATTCCTAGTTTTGAGTGATGTGAATACATATAATAGGGTTTTGACTTGGAGAAGTATGTAAACCTATAATAAGGTAATTGTCCTCATCAATAATACTAATCTATTTGATTTTCCTCATCAATACTTTGAAATTGTGATCTAATTTGGGTATGCACGGGGAACTTTAAGAGAAAGTGATTTTCACAACTGATCCTTCAATAGTTATTCAAGGTCTCATTTGAACCACCAAAGTAGTATATATAGTAAGAGCATGTCCTACAAACTATAAACATAAGTCCCATAGAATATATCTAGTTTCTTTTTCAAATGAAAAACTTAGTGTTATGCAAAATAAAAAGAAAGAAAGAATCCTTTACTTGATTGTTGAATATTCTCGAATATCATCCCTGCCACAAATAGGTTAAAGATATACCAACCATTTCCCATATGTTAGCGGAAGTGAATGGTTGATTTTTTTTGTTGGATTTAGGATGAAGCTTCCCATATGCTTCTACACCTTTCCCAATAATGAGTTGAAGTTTTTGCTGGATTTTGGATGAAGCTCTAACTAGAAAACAATAACGTCAATGGATACCTTTGATTTTCCACCTTATGTTCTTGTGAATTATTTTCATTGACATCTCACAATATTGTTAATTGATCCACATAGTAACCAATCAAGAAATAATTTTTTTGCTTGAAACTTCTTGCTCCTTCCCATAGCTAGTTTTCATCGAAGTTGAAATTCTTGCATTTCATTTTCCTCTTGCATGGTTTAAAGAGTCGATCTGAAATGCCATTAGTTTCATGATCACTCCTTTGATTAAAAACAACCTAAAATCAAGCGCTAATTAAAATTTATCTAGCAACTTTTCTAGGGCTCTTCAAACCCATATTAGCTTAGGTGTAGAGATTTGGAATAGGATTGTGAGAATAAATTTCCAAAGCTACTAAAGAAACATAAATCTTTGAGTTAGGGAGTGAAATATAGTTGCTATATCATTGAATTTTGGAATCCCTTCTAAGACAAGGGTCAAGCATGAGTTCGCATTGGGGCCTATAGAGTAATCAACCTTTCTTTGTTGGTCTTGGTGTCAACTATCGACTGTGCCCCCTCTGCTTTGGTATAGTATGTGGTAACATAGAGGACATAATATTTTATACTTCCTACCCAAGGTGACAACACATGGAAGGTGGTGTTGTACTTGGGATAGAAATTGGTTACACTCACTCAGACTCCTTAGAGGTTTCCCACTTCTTGGTGAGGTAACTTGCACTAGGGAATTAGTTCTTTAAGTAGGTTGTCAACACAACTTTCCCACCTGTTGAAACTCAGCCCCTTTGCACATCGATCCTGTGATGTTGGATTCCATCACTAACTAGTACTTCTTTGTGAGAAGGTTTGTTTGCATGCTTGACTCCTAGATTAATCAACCTATGTTGTTTTTTATAACAAATTATCGTCCATGATACTATTTTGTTTTTACAAGTTTCATCCATCATGCACCTTTTGCAACAAAAAAAAGTCATAAATGTTTTTGAATAAATACATAAATGTATTTTAAAAACCCTCTAGAATTCGACTCCATTGTCAATTAAGGCATAATATCAAACTATTTCCTAGAGAAGTATTACCCAACAAACCTTATATTACAAATCATTGCTAGATAATGATGAGATACCCAACAAATGTAGGGTCTCTTACATAAGGGATACATTTGATTGAACGCATCGCCATGTGCGAGCATGATCGTGCTAGTGCCAAAGAAAGATGGTTCTTAGTGTGCATGCATTCACAATTGGAGCTATGTGATGTGATGCTAGCACAACCATAGCTATGGGAAAAGCACTAAATCTATAAATCATACCTTCAGAGCATTGTCCTCGACATCAAATAGAATTCTTTCTCACATTCTCGAAGTAAAGCATAAGATGGATCTCTTTAATTTATGAAAAACAATGTTGTAAATTGAATAGTCATACATAAAAGCTCATTTCATTGATTATTTAACAAATCGTTGTCCACAATACTATTTCCCTTGTACAAGTTTCATCCATCATGCACTTTGTGCAACAAAAATAGTCATCAATGTTTTTAGGAACATCAAGCACATTACAACACCTTCATCAATTACAGTGCATTTGATGGTAAATTTGTGTACTCCATGTGGATTTGAAAGGCCACGTGGTAAGGCAAGCGAGGCTTAATATCCTTGACATCAAAATTAATAACCTTCAAGCCACATGGGTCTAGATCTCCTAAATAAGATAACAAGGAGTTCCTCTATGAAGGACACGTCTGGAGCACCACCAAAACCAACATCGCACAAGGGGTTTGACCCAGATTTTAGAAAATCAAATAGTTCTAGGAAAATATGGCATTAGGATTTTGGGCAGAGTGTTTCAGTACTTCTTTCGGAATACAAGGTGGAGGTTCCGACTTTTCGATCTGCAAGGGTGTTTCTGAAGGAGGGGGAGACTCTAGACCTGTAACAATCTGTGAAAAACTCTAATCACGAGATTGAGTGGCTACATCAATATAATAATCAACCATATTAACAAATAGAAGGTCACCTTCATGTGTTGAGGGGTTTTGACTCGACGAATTTCCAGTGTTGGAGGACCCCAAATCCATGTGTTGATTATGTCAAAATGGATTGGTCAACACAACTGGCGGTTATGATAATAGCCTCTAGGCTTCCTCGATTTTGGGCCATAGGTGGGTAAGGTGATCATCTTTACAAATTTTACAAGGAAAATTCACATTTTGTTTTTATTTCTTTCCCTCATCACTGTTATTATTCGATCTAACATTATTAGTGTTGTTCTTGGATTTATTATTATTATTCCCACCCTTATTATTATTACCTCATCCTTTCCTTCTATTCCCTCCTGGTTGTTGGTTACCATTTGGGCTAGCTGATGACTATACATAATGCACATCCATCAACTGAGTGGGAGTGGAGGATGAAATCGAATCTTGTCCTGCTATAGGTTGTCTTAGAGACAAATCCTTCAAATGGCTTATCTCCAAGTTTGTAGACTTAGAATTTGTAGATCTTATGATTCCATCGACATGAGGCCCAAGATTTTGTCTAGGGTCATAATTCGAATGCGACGCGTCAGAAATAATTTCATACAACATCCTAGACTGAGAATATATGAGGTCCAGTTGTTGGGATTTGAAAATATCTTCTTCCTTAGATGTTACTCCAGATATAGAAACATCCTTTGAAATATAAGGCAATAAGGACTTAAGGAACCACTCCAACGGGAAATCTGGAGGAATGTAGCCTTTAATCAACCTCTACCGTCTACGCCACTCTTGGATATGGTCCGAGATATGCATGGCCTTATCTTGGAAAAAGTTTGAAAAATGTTATTTGCTGACATCATAATGAACTGACAACTAGAAGACCAAAATCATCTGATTAAATTTTCTATATGTTCCCCCTGGTAGCTCAATGTACTATTTCTCGACAACCCCCATGAGGGTGCATTGAAATAGTCTCAAATGAATATAATCATTATTAACAGAATTGGATGAGCATTAAACATGAAAAGTAGTAACATGATCACCTGAATCATCACCGGTCGTTCTCTTAAATTTTGGAATGCCCGAAGGAAGCTTGGTAGAGACGGGGGGGCATGACAGATTGTGACACACCATGTTATTCATTAATCTCGAAAAATACAAAATATTAAGCATGGTCAGAAAAGGGAATTGGGGTTTCAGTGTCTGAGCTCGTGGTCCTTGGAAAGATTAGTGTTGAGGGATTGTAGTCCATCCAGGGTTCTGGTATATACCATGGCCCTATCCAGTAGGGTAATATCCTCCTCCAAATTGATTCATAAGAGGTTTTATGTGCACCATACTTGTAGGGATGACATAGTGAGGGTTATAAACATTTCCCCTAGATGGAGGAGCTCCAAGATGAGGGTTGCCTATATCTTGAAACCGAATCCCTCTAGGTGGAACTCTAAAGGATAAAGGTGGATTTTTCATAACAAATGTGTTTTTTGGAATCAACATGGAGGAAGAAGGGGGAAAGGATGGAATATAGGAAGTGGATTTGTGCTCGGTTGAGTACTCCATCCAGGATCATTGAGACTAGTATTAGACATAGAAGGAAATGGAGGTTGGCCTCCTACTGTAGGATTCGTTTGGGGAATATGACTTCCACCAAATAAGAGAGGAGTATGTGGAGGACCAATGACCCTAGGTACAAAACGAGGATTTGCATTAGTCATTGGAATGGAGGATAAAAGTTGCGACGTCATATTGGGCATACCAA
Source organism: Picea glauca (assembly GCA_000966675.3). Taxonomy (NCBI): domain Eukaryota; kingdom Viridiplantae; phylum Streptophyta; class Pinopsida; order Pinales; family Pinaceae; genus Picea; species Picea glauca. The sequence goes on along the minus strand of JZKD02S1788147.1, from coordinate 125,225 downwards.
AAAAAAGGGTTAGAGACCGAAGGTATGGGTTGAGAATTGTATCTCGACATATCAAAAAGAGACCTGAAAGGGTTCATTTGTATGGGTAGATTAGAAACCAAAGGTTGGGTAAGAGTAAGGACCGAAACCTCTAACACAAAAACCATAGAAGTTGAAGGATTCGAAGGAATCTCACTAACCATAGAAGGAATAGGAGTGGAGGGACTCCCGATGTCATTCAGACTCGACTCAGTACCCATAACTAGATAATCACAAGTCTTGGAGGTGGAGATATATGTACCACGTCTATTAACTTTATGCCTTTTAGAAGGAAACTTTGGTAAAGACTCAAAATGCAGTGGTAATATCAACAAACAACAAGACCTATGATGAGGCTGGTCTTTCTCCACAATGACTCAAGAATCGAGATATAAAACCAAATCCTAGGTCCAACTAACAATCAGAGAGCACACTGAAATGAAGCAAAAAGGTCGAATTGACACAAACATGATATAGTAGATGAAAAAGGGCCTCCATCACTATAGTAGTTATGTCTCTCCCAAGAGGGGCATGCAACTCCCTACAAAATATTGGAGGTATCAAAATCAGTTATAAGGGCCCTCGTTAACTTAACAACATACTCGCTCAGATCCCCCTAGAGAGGTAATCCTCCATAAATTTTTTGAGTTGTCCAACCCTTATCTGACTCAGATTACCTATAGAATAACCCCTGCAAGTAACTTATGTGGCTACCTATGTCAAGAAACTAGAGCCACCACAATATAGCTAATGCACAGGAGAACAGTCGCAAGTCTGGTCTACCATATGGGCAGGGTAACAAATCTTGAAATATTGAAATCACCACCTCTCATGGAGGTAAAGGTACTAGCAAGACCCCCATATACAAATGGAACCACAAAAATATCTTTGCCGCTAAGAAGGTATTAGAGGTATATATCTGCAACCAATTTCGTGCGACCTTTTCCTTAACTCCAGTGTGAGCGGAGTCTCCTAATGTCAGTAATTAAACAATGGATTTCACCACTCCCTGGTCAGAAACATATATTACTTTAATATCCTTGGGGAATTCTATTCACAAAATCCTATTCCAAGGCCCCATATCCTATGATTTTTTTTGTACCCCGAGAAATAAAATTGTTTCTAATCAATTTTAGTTAATCTGTGTTAATTTTAATGGATTTTTTTTAATCAAGAGGTGTGGTCGTGAAACTGATGATATTACAACTCAACGTATCAAAGAAATGAATATGAAAATACTGCTAAGTCCTAATCTTAAATTCTCAAGAGATGGTAAGATTTTAAATGCAACTTTCAATGCAATTTCTACAATTTCATTAAAATGCAATATTTCCACATGTTTCAAGATCAATACTAGATAATCAAAAGAGAAAATGCCATAATGCAAAATGAACGAATTTTTTTTTCGATATAAAGAAATGGAAATGTAAGGACTGAATAGTAGCTTCAAATACATACCCTATTGCAAGAAAAAAGAGACAATCTAAGTAGGATACCAAGAAGAAAACACTCATACCAATGTGCAAGGACAACCAATGAAAAAAATGATAAGAAAGAATACCACCTGAAAATTAAAAAATTAAGAAGGTTTCCTTTCACTCTGTAAGCACTTAATAGTTAGGACAGAGACCCAAGAAGACTCAACAACCAACCAAACTCACCCAACAAACATAAAACTTAGCCAATAAGCCTAAAGAGTTGATGTACGGGACTGTTTAAGAAAAAATTTCATATTTACGTGCCCTACAGAAGGAAAACTTCCGTATGTATGTGTCTGTTAAGGGAAAAAATGTGTATATATAGTAAAAAACTTATAGGCTAAGGATTAGGCCAAGAAACTCATATGAAAAGTAAAAATAGGTTGTCAAGAAATCAGGCGACAAGGAAAATCAAGTTAACAAAGAGAAAGTCAAGGAGAAAAACAATCCAAACACCAAACATAAGATCATTCCCTCGTATGCTCGCCAATTTTGTTACGAAGAAAATATGTCTATGGCATGGGGTAAACTACAACAGATGGAATGACATGCAAAAAATCAACTCTAATCCCAAGTATGATATATAACTGAAAATGCTAACAAGACAAGGTCAAGATCCTACCTCGTCTGGATGTTCGATGAAGACCAACGTTGAGCACGCCACTCAAAGATTTATACCTGCAACTTATCCTCAAAAACCAAGATACACAAGAATATGGTGATAATATATAATGTTAGCATATAAGATAGAATAATCCATTAACATACATGAAAAATACGCCCATGGAATAATAATTCAAATATTTGCAAGATATCAATTGGACAAGAAAAGAGTATTTCTATTAAAATAATTAACATAAGTATATAGGGGACAAACCTCTATGTCGAAACATATCAGAACCGAGAAACTAAGTCCCTCCAGCTAGGCCTCCACCAAAGCCAAGCTCATATAAAGGAGACAATGAGGTTCTCCATCAAAGAAGGAAGAGATTGGGGGTTGAACAATCAGTTCAAACTTTCAAGGATAAAGGGATGCAGACTCAATGTAAAGTGAAATTTGTTGAAATATACACTTGACACTGAGAGGGGGCATGAATCAGTGTCTGGAACTTTTGGCTAATTTTCACACTTTCATATATTAACTAAATTAAATGAATAAGATATGCAGTTCAATTAATTATTCATAAACATCTAAAACACAAATTGTATGAATTAGATACAATATCTCTCTTTTATTTATTTAACTTGTATGAATACATATAAAATCAATCCTTTAATATCTTCGACTTCAACTAAATATGAGAGATCCAACTCTCTGATACAAGACCCAACTAGTAGTTCTCAGATCCAACTAAGAAATGAGGAATCCAACCCTCATTACAAGAACCAACTTGTTGATCTCAAATCCAACTGAGATGTGAGGAATCCAACCCTCATAACAAGAATAAAATTGTAAATAGGCACCAACCCGATAGAATGAACTTACATTCAATCCATTATATATACATACATTTAATCCACCAAGACACTCTTAGATTCACCACCACTTATAGATTATATAGTATTTCAAATGGTATGGGATTGAACCAATGTGTATTTTTTACATGAACCATTGCACCTCTTCATTTGACTAACTAATCTTGATTCAAACTTTGTCCTTATGAGTTGATCACATATATGGATCGAATCATTATATTGTTCTCATGCTTATACTGCATACTCAGTTCGTGAACAAATCATATTCGAGCTTCTATTGATTCTCTATATTGTTATGGTGTTAATTCTTTGTTGAATTACTCTATCGACCTTAATGTTTTTACAGAAATGAAATATGTATGAGGCGCTTCCTTCAATCGAATGTTAAAATGACCATGGTCTCAAAACCATAGGCTTATCCATTTTAAGCATTGTTCATAGTGCCTCCTCTTTCACCCTTATTCCTCTATCACAATACCAATGTTGGAGCCAAGTCCTTCAGACTTAGGCCTTCTTGCATTTTATCATAGTAATACTTCCTGAATTAAAATTCATCGAAGTACATATGAGTACTCTCTGTTGACATATTTTCCATATGCCCTTCAGATAAGAATCAAGGGCTTAACTCAATTTTTCCATGTAGTTATTGAACTTTTCCCTCGTGTTTCTTTTAAGAATCTTCACATGAACAAGAGCTAGGACTGTTAGACTTAGGCCAACAGGACGTTCAACTCTCTAGGTGTTCGGTATTATTGGACTTTGCAAACTTTGTATCCTTCCAGAGTAAATTTCTTTGAACTTCATATACTCTATTCCATAATATATCGGACGATTGATTTTAATATTTCGTTGAATGGACGATCTTGGCTTACCCAGATGCTTAAAACAAATCGACAATCACAACTTAATCAAGAGTTGAAATCTTCAGCATGTTCTCTTTAAACATAGTGGATAATTAAAACTTGCCCACTGTGCACTTTAATCTTGATTTGATGTGTGTCCATAAACTTCAACGGTCAAGATCATTCCATGTTTCCTCCACCAAGTTAATCTTCATGCTCGTTACTTTTGCACTTTTGGATATCGACTGTGGCTCTTCCTTTTTAATGGATGGTCAAATATTCCACACTTCGGGACTCTGGGTTACTATAAATCTGAAGTAGTTCAATTCCTCTGTATTTTTACCTACCAAATAAGCCATAAAATGGTAGTGATCACTTGTTGTTTGTTACCATCTCATCCTTACACTATTCTTCCACTATTCTTCCACTATGCTTGATCTAACGGTCATGAGATATCCTGGAGGATCTTAGATCAACAACCAATGTTAGTTCGTGACTTTGGCCATCAGAGCTTCAGGAATTTTTGCAGGTAGGAGAAGTTGGATATCCCCAGAGGTTGAGTCTTGTAGTGACGTGGTATACTAATGTCACCTAGATTGACATGGACCAATAGTATGTGTGCCACGTGTCATCTTGATTCGTGACTTTCATAGTCCTTATGTGCGACATCGACCTTGACACTTGTGACCATCTGATTGGGCCACATGTCATCTTTGTCTTCTACCACATGTCTCCCTCCTGAATCATGGATTTTCACTTTGTGGCTTCTTTACTTCAAGGCTCTAGGATTTTTTCACTTTTATATCAACCTTTGAACATCGCCAAAGTGTCAAATATATATCTACCACCGTAGATATTCAACTGTCTTGATCCGAAGACCTTTGTTTACTTTTGAACTCTGAGGTTTGGGAGTTCTTGGTTCATCTAAATTGTTTATCGTCAAAGTAGGTAAAGGCTGGAGTTGATTGCACTTTGACAATTTATACTCTAGATCAACGGTTGATAGGATTTCCTGGTCCGACGGTCAATGGGATTTCATGACTCCAGGGCTTCGGCCTTTGGGTAAACTTACCTGTTTTAGACTCCTTTTCGCCGAAGTGGTCAACACAAGAGTCAACCACCATTGGAACCTCCTATCCTCATCCAATGGTCGCCTTGAACTTCCCATATCTAATGACCCTCATTCACTTTGGGTCTTCTAGGCTCCGACCTTTGGATGAACTTGCATGTTTTAGAGTTCTTTTCACAGGAGTGGTCAGCGCTAAAGTTGACCACCTGATCCAACAACCCATGTTGATCCCAAGGAGATATTATATCAATGATATGAATGAGTTTGTTTAATTAGAGACTCCAAGATAGTGTGGGTTACCCTATCTAATATAGAGGATCAAATTGTGCTCAAAACTCAAATTGCTCAGAATTGCTTCAAATCAGACGTGTGCATAGAACACGTCGTTATGAACCCAACACAACTTAAACGGGATCAAACAAACATCATATGAGAAATACATCACGTTCTATTCATTTTTCCAAACAAGCAAACTTTTTGTTGACTGTATAGTTCGTACAGTGTTGGCATGGCAACTGACCATATAGTTCGTACAGCCATATATTGATGTGGTAGAGGAGTGGCATGCTGACTAGGAAGGCATGTTAGATGTGGTCAAATCATTGTTTGAAAAGTGTCACCTGGTGGGAAAATGTAATGGTTCCATGTGGCACCCCTCCGTTGGTTGGTAGTGGAAAAAGTTTGTGACTTAATGGGAGTCGAACCCACGACCTTCGGGCAGGGGGGAGCGGGCTACCAGCCCACCCACATTGTTTCTTATTAACTATGGTGTAAAACATTTAATTGAATTGAAATTATGTTTTATTGGGTAGAGTAAAGGGTTGGGGCCTAGCCCCAGCCCCCAGCGTGTTGGCATGTAACCATTACATATGACCATTCCCCTTTGTATTGGCACGTGGTCCACTCCATCCCCCCTGACGTGTATCCATATAACCTCAACACATATGACCCTTTGCTTTATTGTTTGGTGTGCAGATATTACTTGGAGGGTAGCCCCCGATGCTTGGCATGTGACTATACATATGTCCATACTCTTCAACTTTTGGTGTGAGGGAGTTTTAATGGGTATAGATCCCGGTTCTACACGCTCTGCCATGTGTCCGCACTTTTAACACTTGGCGCGCAGAGTTTACAGCACTCAACCCTAGTCACATGTTTTTTCAGCATATGACCACTACCTTCATGCAGAGGTTCTAGCTGACGGGTGCACAAGTTGTTAGTTCGTTGGCCACATGGGGCCATACGACCAAGTTCTCCGCTGGAGTTTGGGGGCCAACACACTAACGGTGCAACATTTTGAAACTTTTCTCAGAAGATTGCGGTGTGTTGGGTTTTTGGCTCAGTAACACTGCGGGAGCCAATTAGTGATTCACAGGTGCGTTTTGGTGAGCATGTACAACAAGATTGAAGGGGAAAACTTCTAGGAAGTGTAAATTCTTTGTTTTTTGGCTAAACCAGGTGCCAAAAAAGCCCAACTAGGGTTTTTTGGACATTCTGAAGCCATTGAAGCCATCTATTTTGTATTCTGAGCATTGTAAGAGAACTTTTTTAAGCATAATGAAAATGATCCATGGGAATATGGACCAGAAGATGTATCCCAAGAGAGGGGTGAAATCCTTTACCATTTGTTGTGTTATGTGTTCATTGTTGTTGGTTTTTATCAGTCTGATATATTTCTCCTATTTAAGTAAAACTCACTAAATTTATGTGGTAGAAAACTGATCCTATTACCCAAACAAATGTTATTTTACACTTGCAATTTTAAGAGATAAGTCTTCTTCATTTCTAATATCTATTGGAAACATATTCATTCCATTTTCAGATCACTATCCTTCCACTAAATGTGATCGAACGATCGAGATGGATCTCGAGATTATCTAACGGTTTTTGTAACCCAATCTTTTACAAAAGGATTTGTTCACTCGCATACCTTTGTCTCATGTGTTACTTCAAACAAACCATCTCTTTTGATCTTTGATTAACGTTTCTTCCTTCTGGGCTTTGTGTAAATGTGTTGCTTTATGCATTGTCTTTATCAATCAGAAGGCTATCTCTTCCGAGATTTAGGAACATAGGATCTTTGTTGATCCTATCATGATCAACACTAATCATGAACTGCTTCTGCCCCATGGTGATCTTCCTCAAGGTAATCTTCCTTTTCTTCTGATTGTTGTACATGTTGGACTCATGTTTCCATTAATGACAACACATAAAAAAAATTCCTCGAGAAACGTGTCTCATTTTTTCCTCGCTTTTCGTATTGCCTCGATTTTCATGTCCATTGTTGGGAGGTTTTTCGGCACATGGTTTTTTGTCGATGGTTTTCTTTTTTCGGTTAAGGAATTAGGGTTGTTGAGTAATCTAGGTCATTGGGTTAGGGTTTTGGATGTCGTTGGCTCTTGTATTTATATTGTATTGTAAAAAATGTATCACTATGAATGAATATAGAATATGTTGTTTTTCCCGGTTTAGGTTGTAATGTTTGTATTTTCCATTGTATCTTTTTTGTTCTTCTACTAAAAATATGTTTGTAGTAAATATTGTACAAGGTTAAAATGTACATTTGGCATCAGAGCTTTGTTGGCTTCAAGAGGACACCTTTGTGGTCAAGGGTTTGGCTTGAAACTATGATAAGCCTTGTTATAGTGGGAGATATGTGGCATTGATTTTTTAGGTGAAGAGAAATGGCGGGCAATTCGAAAATGGAAATCGAGAAGTTTAATGGGAAAAATTTTGAGTTGTGGAAGCTCAAGATGGAAGATCTGTTGGCGGAGAGAGATCAGTGGATCACGGTAGATCCAGGTACTTCACCTACATGAACTTCAACAGATGACTAGAAAAATTTGGATCGGAAGGCAGAGAGCACAATCTGACTGTGTCTCTCAGATTCAGTATTACTAAATGTGTTAGAGGAAGCTACAACCAAGGATTTATGGGATAAATTAGGGAATTTCTATCAGTCTAAGTCCCTAGTAAATAAACTATTCATGAGAAAGAATTTGTATAACCTGAGGATGAGAGATGCAGACTAGGTGGAAGAGCATTTGAACGCCTTAAATATTGTGGTAAGTCAGTTAGTATCTGTTAATATTAAAATTTCAGATGAAGATAAGTGTATCATTTTACTTTGTTCTTTACCATACTCGTGGGATAGTCTGGTTGTGGCCATAGGTAGTAATACAACTGCCTTGAATTTTGATGAAGTGGTCTCATCCTTATTTTCGGAGGAGATGAGATGGAAGAATATGGAAGGACATAGCATAAACGCATTATTTGCAAGAGGACACTCCTAGGAAAGAAATAGATCTAAGTTCTCAAGTGGGAGATATAATTCTAAGTGTAGATCTAAAATCTCCCAGAAATTTTGTAAAGGTATGTTAGAGATGTGGAAAAGAAGGGCACTACAAGAAGCAGTGTAGATCCAAAGTTGAGAAAAAGAAGGGATCTGAAGAATCTCCTTCTATAGAATAAAATACCTCCAAGGAAGAAGCAGGGGATGTGTACTTGGCTTCTTCAAGCACAGATCCAGATCACGAGGCATGGTTGGTTGACTCAGGTGCATCCTTTCATATGACTCCCCACAGGAAGTGGTTCTATGAATATGAAAGGTGTGATGGAGGTAATGTTTTCTTAGGTGATGATTCGAAAACTAGAATCATAGGACGAGGAAAATTCAAGTTGAGGCTCATAGATGGAAGGATTAGAAAACTTCTTGGTGTTCTTCACATCCCAGGCTTGGCCATAAATTTGATTTTTGTAAGAAAAATGGATGAGGCAGGGGTAAAAACAATATTTGAAAAATAATTTTGCAGGATGGTTCTAGGAGCGATGGTGTTGCTAAAGGGAGTTCGGTTTGGAACTATGTATAAGCTGAAAGGAAACACTATTAGTGATGGGTGTAATAGTTCCATTGTTCCTGATATTGGATTTGAAGAAGAAATAATGTAATTCCTACGTTACATTATAAACATGTTCTAATATCCTACTGAAATCACTGCAACTTAGTTTAGAATTTTCTTTCATGATTTTTCTATGCCAGGAAAATAAAACAACAACATAATAAAAACATAACTTAATAAAATACATAGAATGAATACCTCAACCTATATATTAATTTATTTAGTCCCTTTAATGTTTGTTTATGATCATGCCCAAATGCCCAAACTGAATATTAATCTCCCATCCAACTAGGAACAACCTCTATGGCTCCCTAGCTCCAAGAATCCTTGCATTTTCCTGGCCCCCAAGCCCAAAATTCCTAGCAATAGCAGTGCCTTGTAAGAGTTCCCCAAAACAATTCTTCTAATTTCCTCCTCCTCCTCCATCTTTCAGAAACTCTCAAACCAAAATAAAAATGAGATCCCTTCCAAGTCCTCCCCTCCTTTCTTATCCTCCTCTCTCAAGTCCCTCTCATTAATCTCCCACCAATCTTATCCCCCCATTAATTCCCCAACAACCTTATCCCCCCATTAATTCCCCAAGAGCCTTATCCCCCGATTAATTACTTCACCCACTTTTTAATAATAAAATAATAAAAGACTCATTTAATATATTTTAATAATTAATTAAATTCAAATTTAAAAATTATGATAAAAATGAATCAATTTGGGTTGTTACATACACCCACCCTTCAAGAAAATTTGTCTCGAAGTTAGAGTAATTTACAATACAAGGGTAACGCCACATAATTCATACATCCACGTCAAATAATCAACATCATCAATTTAAAACACTTACATATACTAGTGTACATGTACATGGCATACATGTGTAGCTAGCACATACAAGAATCGTACATGTACTAATGAAAATAATTATCACACCTAAAGTAATTCTTGTATGTGTTCAATCCAATCAACAAGACCATTCATTTCATAAAAGATAGTAAAGTATTTAAATGTTCACGAAATTCCTCATTTACAATCATTTAGCACAAGCTACATTCACTTAGATAATTTTAGTTTAGATAAGTATATATAAATATACATATATACATATATTTTTCTTTTTCAAAAAGAGGAAATCAAGGAATTCTTCTATAAGGAGAAATCCCTACACACTCTCAACTACTTCTATTCATCCTTCCTCCCTAACTTACTTCCATCTTCCATCCATATCCTTCATCTGCTGAACTATCTTGGAGCATAAACTATATTGACCTAACTCCAAATAGAACCTGTAAGCGGAAGTGTCAAATCTCTTGACCAAGCTTCCCCAGTAGACAATTGACAATCATCATCACATGTCTAGGGAAGCATGAGCTAACATTGTTCTCCCATGACTACAAGTTTCAGAGGATACACGGTGGGAAATGCCTCCACTCCTCTTAATAGGAATAGGGTCCACACCCTACCATGGAACATATAGTGGCATTGTGTTGCTGGGAATTTTGTCATCGTATATTCAGTTTTAGGCAGTCTCACCACCTGAAAAAAAAAACTGCACTGGTCCACATATCATAGTAATGCATTCGAGCCAACATAATTTCACATACAAAGATTCATACCATATTGTTTCTCGGTCAGTGTTCACGACATCAACCTTTTATTATCATTATCCTTTGGCTATTACATAGTACATTGACCCGCAGATTAGTCTATAACACAAACTCATACATATCTATGCATTATCATCATGTAAATGCATTTAATCATATTCTCAATTCGGTATCCACGTACCAACAACTTAAATGCCAAAATTTTCAAGTTAGAAATAGATTGCATAATATCCATCATAATTCAAATAACGATAAACATTCATAGAATTGACATTAACATAAGTCCATATGTCTTAAAAGTTCAAGTGTATCATTAATAGTTTTACAGCGAATAGAAACTAAAGGTGATTAGGCATTAGGTAATTCTAGTTGTCTAAGTCAAAAGGTGGCATTACATACACCTAACCTTCGAGAAAACATATTCCTGAGGTGGTCAAAAGTGAGGGATGATCTCATCGTAAGGTCTTGACATTCTCCCAAGTAGCAGATCCTGGACTATACTTGTCCCACTGGACCTTTACTAGATTTATAACACATCGAGTCTATTAACATGTTGATTGCAACTACCCTTATTTACTGGACACCTTACATTGTCACAACTCTATGTTATTACAACTGGTAAATAAACTAATGAAAGTACATGCTTCGCTTATATTTATTCATCCTAAGTTCCATATGGGACCCCCTTATTTAAAGTATGTTCTATTGATTTGACCGCAGAACCTCAGTTCATCATCTATTCTCTAGTTAAGTGCATCTTATATTGAGTTTGATATAAATTTATCTAATTCCTACACACAATCCCACCCAATAAATATTCATAATTATATATATATATATATATATATATATATATATATATATAAAGTCATTATTGACTTTAATTATTACTCTAACGTGACAATACATATGTCATCAATTATGAAATTGGTATAGAAAAGTTTTACATGCTTAGGAACATTGACTAAGACACTACTAATTGATTGTCATGTGATGTCGTCACTTCATGGTTTGGTTGGTCATTTTCCTCAATCTCAATTTTCTTTTGAGTTATTAAAATTAGATTTCGACCAAGTCAAATGTCGAGTTTAGGATTCTCTTCATCATAGTCTAGGCAATTCATGCTTTCTATCAACAATTCAGCATTACAAGCATCTCTATATGTAAAGAGCACCATGTTGACTAGATGGTTGGTGAACATTTCTAGATCAAGAATACGTTTATTATAAGGTTCCATTCCAAAATCAAGGGACGCCCCTTCTTCACAAAGCATTCTCTCCAAAGCACACCGGCCCCTTTCTTTGGTGCTCTCTAACCATCATTTAGTCAATGTTATGTTCTTAATACACTTTGTGCATATCCTCTCACTAGTTTCAACCACCCTTCATGTCAACACCTTATTGGTATATATATCACATTGCATAAACATTGTACTTTTTTCCACCTTACCTTCTTGTATGTTAGTTCACACTTTAATACTTTATACTAATTGTCATTCTTGTATACTTATTTATTTATCATTAATATTCTCCCTTAATCTTCCATCATTATTACATACTAACTATCTTGTCATTCTTATATCCTCGTCGTCTTTTCCATAATTCACTTTACTTATATTACCTATTTCTCGATTCTTCTCCTTCTTATTTTTAACCTATCTCACATTAAGAGAACACTGAGAACGTTACCCTATCTTCTATTTTGTATGCACTCTCATTATAACTATTACACCATTCAATCATCTAAGACCTCACACATATATTATAATATTAATTTTCCTTTCACAATCCTACATATAATATATAAACACACTTGTAATATCATCAAATATATTGAATTAATATTGCTATAATATACTTAGTCCTTTCAACTTCACATTATACTAGGATGTTGCTCAATAACTCACAATATAATTAATAATTGCCATACTAATTATTTTTTACATTAATTATCTTTCAATATAATAAATATTGAAAAATAGACGCATAAAAAACAAATAATTTAATTTACAACTAACTCAAAAATTTTCATAAATTAAAATAATCAAATATTATAAAATTGAAATTTAATAAATTAAAATAAGTTAATTTAATTTACAACCAACTCAAAGATTTTCATAAATTAAAATAATTAAATATTATAAAAATGAAATTCCATAAATTAAAATAATTAAATATTATAAAAGCTAAATATTTTAAGTTAGAAAAATAAAAATAAAAATAATGGAGAATGGACCATAGATACTTCGTTTTGAAAGGTTTTCAGCTTTGAATTATTTTTATATGCCATGTTCAAAATGAAAAAAAAAACTTTCCTTGAAAATGAAAATGTTGTGACATTGGTATATTCCAATGTTGAGATTGAAGGGTGTTTTTTAAACCAAAGGCATAGTGTAACCTATTATTCTTAAATAAAATGATAAAAAAAAAATTAACCAGTTTTTTTTTAATCAATTAAACAACATAAATGCAACTAACTACAAGGCAGGAGGAAACCTTCATGTATATAGTGGATTGGGATAATGACAACCTGCATTAAGTGGCTTGACAACGAGAGCAAGCAATAAAAAAGGCATTTAACCGCTTACTTGATTAGATAAAATTAGGCAGAGAAATGTCATTTATTAGCTGTTAGCATTTAAAGAGGATAGGAGAGGATTCATTTATTATTTATTAGCTGCACTGCACTAGGGTGGGCGACATTTACAAGGAGGTTATATTTTGTGGAGAGCATGCCGCCTCTTTCAATCACTGATGTGATGTTAGTGGAACTGTCCAAGAGAATTCAACCAGGTTGAATGCTACTCTCCAGGTTGAATGCTACTCTCGCTCCAGACTTCAATCCATTCCAGATTTTGTGCCAAAGACTATGCATGCTCACACAAATTGCGAGCAACATTGAGATTTTCGTCTTGAAATTCCTCTGCGGCCTTGAGAATGGCATCGAAACGTTCAAGGATTTTATGGTAGAGTGAAGGGACGCTACATTTATTTTCAACCTAGAAGGCTTTTATGGTTCATCCAACGTGATTTCCTTGCAGGAAAGACTATGCAGCAAATGGTGATTGAACTTCCTTTGCGGCCTTGAGAATGGCATCAATGTCGACAACGTTCAAGGATTTTATGGCGGAGTGAAGGGACGCTACATTTCTTTTCAACCTACAAGGCTTTTATGGTTCATCCAACCTGATTTCCTTCCAAGAAAGACTCTGCAGCAAATGGTGAATGAAGCTCTCCAACAGGTTCCCAATTTTACAGGGAACAAAATATTGAGAAGGTTAATCAAAACCCTAGCCCAAGAGATTCTAGGTTAAGATTTGCCAATATCAGTTTCATTCCCAGCAGCATAGGTGGTTTGAGTCCCAACAATATAGGTGGTTTTAGGTTTGAGTAGCACTAATATTGCAATTGCATTTGACCGAATTTAATCAAAAGCCCCGATTCCGGGTGTGGATTCAGTTGACCAAGTGAACGTTGTGTCAGTCGGAGAAGCAACACTAAGAGCAGAGGCATATCCCATTGCATATCCAGTTTCGAGCAGTTCCAAGAATGAGAGAACAAGCTATGTCCAAGTGCCACCTTTGTCCGGCTGCGTTTGAAGATGGAGAGGACCTGGTAGTCACCTCTGGTAGTCACAGTAGACGAATGAACGGTTTGAAACCCTAGACAAGTATTTATCGGCAAAAATGTCCAATACAGAATTTTTCCGAGCTTGGGACCAATGCCCTGGTCGTTTTTTAGCGATCATTCTTCTGATAACCATGGTAATGATTCGATTTATTTCACAACCCCTACCTCCTATGCCTGGATCGTGCTACTGGAGAATATGCTTGACTGGATCCGTCTTTACTCCCGCTCCTTTCTCCGTGCCTGAAACCTTAACTACTCTTGCCCTTACTACTGGCTCTTGGCTCTGCTGGTGGTTCTGCAGGGTAAACGAGGTCAACAAATGGATAAATTACTGGATCAAGATAAACTGAATTTCTCAGGCATCTTGAATGGTTATTCAAAAGTATGCCAGGGCCGAATTGGAATGGATGTTTAGCAAGGCAGTGGATAATCCGAACGCGGGCGAATGGAAGCTACGACTAGGTGAAACACCACCTATGCGCTTTTGAGCCTGCCTACGCACCCCGAATGATCCCACGACCACGCTTCGGTTCTACTCCCCGGTAACTTTGTTTCAGGAAACAACTAATTTTGTACTGCAATGGCTCGGTCCAAGGAGAAAGTTGAGGAGGCAAGTGGAGAGAAGGGGGATTCGATACCAGCATAAAATGCAGAATATGAAAGTAGAATGGGACGCCAACATCAAAGCAGTAAGCAAGATGATGAGGAGGCTCAAGCTCGTCTTGAAGATCTCATAAAATTAAATGAAGCGAAGTCTGCAATGGATAGGGCTAATTTGAATCCAGAAAGGCCAAATTCAGGTTTCCTGAGGTCTCTAGATTCTAGCATCGAGCGTAATAAAGCAATGGTTTTGGTCCCACGTGAGCTCCCCTCCCCTGGGTTGCTTGACGCGTTGAGCACTCATGCCCCCGTGGGCTTCTTCCTCGTGGTTTGGGTGTTTGGTCTAGAGCGCTAAATTGGTGTCGGGCTTTAATACCGCAGTCATAAAAAAAAAAATTAAAAAAATACTTAAGCAGATAAACGAAGAGCAACTAGAAGGATTGCTGGAGGAACTGAAATCTGTTAACTTGAACAAATTTGTTAGTGAAGCTGTAACAACAATCTATGATGCAAAACTTAGAAGTTCTGACATCAATGCAGCTGTTCAGGTCTACTCCTTATTTCATCAAAGGTACACGGATTTTTCACCCAGTGTGATACAAAGGCTCTTGAAAGTCTTCTCTCCGAGTAAGAGTAGTGATGATTTGGACATAGATCGGAGCTCAAGAGAAATGAAGAAACAAAGCACAATTAAGCTTTTTATGGAGCTTTATTATGTTGGTGTTATAGAAGATGATGGTATTTTCATAAATATCATAAAGGACCTTACCAACACAGAGCATTTTAAGGACAGGGATACTATGCAAATGAATCTATCATTGCTTGTGATTGTGAGTTTTGCTCGTCAAGGGAGGATCTTCATAGGGCTCTCAGATAAAATATGCGAAACAAACAACATGGTGAGGCTATGCTCGCTTCTATATTATTCAATGAAGACGGATTACATCCTTATATAGGAAAAGACTCTACCGAGTCGGTTACATGCAAACAAAAAACAAGTAGACTTTCAACTATGAACGGACTCTTAACACGCCTACAACTGACTCTCACAACTGAAGCTTACAACTAGCGCTTACAACTGGCGCTTACTCCATTATTTTCAAGTCTCCCCCTTAATGGAGAATGGATTGACTTCTACACCTAACATCTCCCTAAACAGTTCAAACTTAATCTCTCTAAGAGGCTTAGTGAAAATATCAGCAACATTTTCACTAGTATTACAATATACAAGAGTTATTTCATTTGACTGCAACTTTTCTCGAACAAAATGAAACTGAGCTTCAACATGCTTTGTCCTTGCATGAAAAATCGGATTCTTCGCAATATTGATTGAACTTTGATTATCACTTCTAATCATCGTAGGTTCCTTTCGTTCTTCTCCAACATCTTGAAGAAGTCTTCTTAACCAAACAACTTCACAAGTTGCTGGACACAAGGCTTTATATTCTGCTTCAGTAGAAGACAAAGATACAGTAGGTTGTTTTTTACTGCTCCATGAAACAACCCCAGATCCAATGTTGAACGCATATCCAGTGCTTGATCTTTGATTATCCAGATTGCCAGCCCAATCAGAATCTGAATAGCCTGTCAACTCAACATCAGATGCATCAGTATATTTAATACCATAATTAAGTGTACCTTTTAGATACCTGAGTACTACCTTTGCTTCATTCCAATGGCTTTCATGAGGTTTCACCATGAACTGACTTAACACACTCACAAAATATGAAATATTAGGTCTAGTTGTGGTGAGATAATTCAGACTACCCACTATTTATCTATACACAGTGCCATTCACCTCCTTCGAACCATCATCACAAGAAAGTTCTACATTCTGTTGCATGGGAACAGTAGAAGACTTACATTGATCCATTTTAAATCTTTTAAGTATTTCTCTGATATACTTACTCTGACAAACAAAAGTTTGGCCTGCATTTCTCCAAACTTCAAGACCTAGGCAGTAATGTAACTCACCAAGAT
>JZKD02S1788147.1:81425-108586 GCA_000966675.3 Picea glauca | reverse complement strand
ACCATTCAAAAATGCAGATTTAACATCTAACTGATGCAGCTTCCAATGGTACTTTGTAGCTAAAGCAATTAACATTTTGATAGTATTCAATTTAGCTACTGGTGCAAATGTTTCAACATAATCAGTACCTTTTGTTTGTGAATACCCCTTTGCCACCAGTCTAGCCTTATACTTATCTATACTACCATCTGATTTAAACTTGGGTTTGATATCCATTTGCATCCAATGAGCTTCTTATGTTTAGGCAATTCAGTCAATTCCCAAGTATTGTTTTTCATTATAGATTCATATTCTTCCTCCATTGCATTTCACCATTCATCATGTTCATTAGCTTCATCAAAACTCATGGGTTCTATGACATTTGAAATGCTACTCATTAGGGCATAGTCTTTATACCTCTCAGGAAGCCGAATTTATCTTAAAGATCTTCTCAACTGATTATCTTCCTCCCCACTTTGTGAAGATCTGTCTTCACCTCTAGGTGAACTGTGATTGCTTGAATTGTCCATATCACCGAGTCCTTCTTGTTGCTTCTACTGTTGTCGCTGTGGGGATGGCTGCTGCTATGTGGGTTGCTACTGCTGCTGCTCTTCTTTAACTCATTCATCAAGAAGTATCTGCCACTCCTCATGACTGTTGTCGTCATGATTTCCTGTTTCCTGCTCATGGAAAAGTACATCTCTACTTGAAAATACTTTGTGAGTAGCAGGATCAAACAATTTGTATGCTTTAAATTCAGAACAATACCCAATGAAAATACATTTAATGGCTTTAACATCCAATTTCCTCTTATTCTCCTTTGGAATATGAGCAAAATCCTTACACCCAAATACTTTCAAATTATGAACTGCACGTTTGGAACCATACAAGGCTTTGAAATGAGTAACTTTATCAAGACACCTTGTTGGGCTTCTATTCTTTAAATAAACTGCAGTTTTTATGGCTTCAGCCCAAAATGCATTTGAGAGATTCTTACCTTTCATCATACTGCGTGCACACTCTACCAGAGTTCTGTTTTTCCTTTCAGCGACTCCGTTTTGTTGTGGAGTGTGAGGTACTGTAAACTGCTTTACTATTGCATTATCTTTGCAATATTTGTTGAAGTCTCCTGATTTATACTCTCCCCCTTGATCTGAATGGAGGATTTTGATGGATTTTCTTGTCTGCTTTTCCACTATGGTTCTGAATTCCTTAAAGTACTCGAAAACATCACTTTTTCATCTAAGGAAGTAAACCCATGTGTATCTCTTGCAATCATCAATAAATAACATAAAGTAAAATGCACCTCCTAAAGACCTAGTCTGCATAGGCCCACAAACATCAGTATGCACAAGATCTAACACATCTCTCTTTTTCTTATCAAGATTAGAGGGGAATTCATCTCTGTGCATCTTTCCTAATGCACATCCATCACAAACAACCTTCTCATTCTTTAACATGGGAAGTCCTTCAACCATATTTTTTTTCTGTAATAACAATAAATCAGGATGATTGATGTGTCCATACCTTTGATGCCAAAGAATCTATGTTGGCATAGTGGCAGAAGTCGGTGCATGATGTGCTTTGCTGGTAACATCAAGTTTGTATAGACCTCCTTCTCTGACTCTCATTGCAACAGTGTGGAAGTGGTCCAGCAGATCCTTCACTATACAATAATTCTTGAAGAATTCAACCTTCAAGTTCTGATTTGTAATGGTGGACATAGAGATCAAATTTTTCTTTATTCCTGGCACATACACCACATTGAGAATGTGACGAACAATACCATTCAACAATGTCACAGGAATGTCTCCATATCCCTTGATCTGGTGAGCGCGGTCATCTCCAAGATATATGCTGGCACCATTCTATGTTTCTTTAAAATTAGCATACCAATTTTTATTACAAGTCATATGTATTGATGCTCCAGAATCCACAAACCAGGCATCAAAATCATCTGTTTCAACAGATAAAACAACATTAGACACAAACAACCTAAGATCTCGTGAGTCAAAACTCGGGGGTTCATCAATATCATCACTAGCAATAAATAATCTGAGATCTTGATTTGAAGATTTTTCTGCATAGTGACCTGAATGTGTTCTAGGTTTATTCTTAGCCTCATCACTTTTCTTCTTATGACAGTCTTTAACAATATGTCCAGGTCGACCACAATAAAAAAAACTCTTTGAATCATTCCTATCAGATTGCATACCTTGATTTGGAGGTTGTCTTCTCTGCGATGAACTGCCTCTCTGCCATGAACCACCTCTCTGCCATGAACTGCCTCCTCTGCCTCTTACTCATGATCTCCCTCTCGCGGATCTATTATTTGACCACAGTGCCAAATCTTTACTTGGAGGCTTCAGATTTTCGTGCCTCTCTTCCTGTTGCAGCAAAATACCTGTCAGTTCTTCAAATGTAGGAGGTTTCTCCCTTCCTGCAAGACATGTTATGAACATATGATAATCTTCTAGCATACCATTGAAGGTAATAGTGACCAGATCAGTGTTGGAAATAGTTTCCCCTATATTCACTAGCTTGTCTTTCACCTCTTTAATACGACCCAAAAATGAATTAACAGATTCATTTCCATCCATCTTAATGCCTAGCAATTTAGTTTTCAGGAACAAAATGTGATTTGTGTTGCTAGTTTCATACAATGCTTTAAGCATTGTCCATGTTGCAGTAGAAATTGTAGCTTCTCTAATATGTGGAATTATGCTATCTTTAACAGACATACACAACAATACCTTTGCCTTGTTTTCACGCTTCTCCCAATCTTGGATTTGTGTTGCTATCCCACCTACAGCCGCATCAGGTTTCAGTTCAGTTCCCTTCCCAATGTTCCAGACACCATAGCCTTCCATGAGCGTCTACATCTTGAATTTCCAGTTAATGAAATTCGATCCATCCAACTTGTTGGCTTCGTTGAGGTAGGTCTCTGCTAGATAATTCGTCATCGCTGCAATTTAGTCTCTGCAAGTAAATCACCAAAGATATGCAACTTTCTATCGCTCTTCCTTCGGATACCACCGATCTGTCTCTATCTCGACTCTCAATTTTCACAAACAAAATCTTACAAATAATATTCTCTTGAATAAACTTTAATATCCAGTTATACTTCAAAATTATCCATTTTGAATAAAAATTCACTTTTAATAAACTCCAAATAAAACCCACTTTGAATAAAAATCCACTTCACAATTTCTTAAATCTCTTACCCACTTTAATAAAATTTATAGTCCATATAAAGTTTAAACTCCATATGCATACACTTTATCCACTTTTAATAATAATAATAAAAAAAATGAATAACTCCTTCCACCATTTTCACCTCACGCTTTAGGAAACTATCATAATAAATTTTAATAACCTTTATAACTCCACTCCACCTCACTATTTAAAAGGAATGATCTAAGAGTTTAACTCATTTTAATAAAAAACAACTCCAATGAAAACTCACGCATGCAAACTACCGATTTGCCTTCACTCCACACATGCAAACTTGCTCATGGATTTGCACCAGATGGGAGATGGGGGATCGACCCTCACGTTCCAATGCTCACGTAAATCGTGGCTTCCCACAAGATCCGAAATTTCACACTATCTCTTTCAACAGATTTGCTCCTAGATACCTTCAGGATTTGCCTTCCACGAGCTTAGCATGCAAACTACCTCCACAAAAAAAAAACTCTTCTCTTCAAAAACTCACGCAACAGTCTTCACGCTGACCGTAACCTACTCTTCCATGCAACTCGAACCCACGTGTCTCTTCTTATCCAGCCTGCAGACCAACAAATATTTCCGCA
The DNA here is from genome assembly GCA_000966675.3 of Picea glauca. NCBI lineage: Eukaryota > Viridiplantae > Streptophyta > Pinopsida > Pinales > Pinaceae > Picea > Picea glauca. The sequence continues at coordinate 104,795 of JZKD02S1788147.1, read as the reverse complement.
CGAATTCAAACTCCACGCAGCCCTCACGGATCCACCTCACAGAACTCACGCAAGCCCGCGACTCAACAAAGATCGTGACCCAACAAAACTCTTCAACGAAATTTCAGTAAATGGAGGAATGCACCAGACGGATTTTCTCACACATCTGATCAAATGTTTCTCACGCTATCCAGGCCCTCTCCCCATGGCCCTGATACCAAGATAAAATATTCAAAACAAACAACACAGTGAGGCTAGGCTCACTTCTATATTATTCAATGAAGATGGATTACATCCTTATATAGTAAAAGACTCTACCGAGTCGGTTTCATGCAAGCCAAAGACAACTAGACTCTCAACTATGAACTGACTCTTAACACACCTACATATGACTCTCACAATTGAAGCTTATAACTGGTGCTTACAACTGGCGCTTACTCCATTATTTCCAAGTCTCCCACTTTCTGGGCAAGATATACAAGATGAGATCTGTAAGGATCTCAACATCACTGTGGAGAAGAATAAGCTTTTCAGGAAGGCATTTTAGTCATTCTATGATGCATCCACGGATCTTCTTCAATCAAAGAATTATTCACTTCGACAAATGAAGAAAGATAATGCAAAACTGTCGAATGAAAAGGGGGAACTCAGTGAAGAAAATGAAATTACATATGAAAAACTGAGAAAATCTTATGAACACTTGTTCCAGAGCGTCTCTTCAAATTCTTTTGGATATTTTTCTGACCTGTTTTTTTTAAGACTTACCTTAAGAGCAGGGAATACTTTTGGTTGTTGTTTAATCTCATGTTAGATCAAAAAACAAATAGAAAAGGAAGGGAAATAATTACAATGGAATTTTTTGTTCCAGGTTCAAAAGTTATCATGGTGGTTTTTTTTTTTTAAATTGTCATGATGTTATTTCAATTACAAACAATAATATTCATTTATCTATGCCACTTGCTAGTCCAGGTGGTGAGACTAGTTGGTTTTCCAAGGTCACTTCCTTTATCCAACAATGAAAGTTCGATTTAAGAAGTCCCTACTATAGAGTTATATTTTGATTCCCTATTCTCAGTAGGAGGGATGTTAATATAGGTTCTATGGATAAGATTTACAAATCTTATAAAAAGTCTCATGGATTGAGCCAAAGGAGCCCCTATTTCCACAAGTTATCTACTAGTTCCACTCTTACCTGCCTTTTCAAGACTACATCATCTACACCTTGGAGTCTATTATAATGCAACTAACTTGTAGCTTGAGAGTTCCTCTAGCTCATATTTAGGATTGTTCACATTAGCTGCAAATGGAGACAGATCATCATTTTTTTTTAGTGAGCACCACTCTTGCATAATTTGTATTTGGGAGCTGGTGTCTGAAGATCATTTCATTTTCAAATTCTCTTTTGATCATTATATATGTAGTTGATATCATTACTTATTTAGGGGTTTTCATATCTTCTTAAGGAATTTTGTACAATACAAGGAATAATTATGTCTTGCGTTGTTCCTTTGTGTAGATGTTAAATCTCTAGGAAAATATTCTCAGAGACAGGTTTACCATATTGCCAGTTTCAAGATCTTATTTGCTTATTTTCATCCTTTAAATGATCCATGTTGCAAGAGGTATTTTGTGTGTGAAATCTATAGTCATTCTAGCACATAACTACCAACCTACTTTGATAACACTGAAGGGTAAAGCATTGATTTCTTAATGATTAAGAGTGTCTCAATTTTCTTATTGCAGGAATTGTTGTAAGGTTTTATGAAGTATCTGATTCAGAGTATAGAAAGAGTTATAATATGAAGGAGTGATAAATCTTGATGTGATGGGGAAATCCAGAAGCCCTTCTTTGGCAATTTTGACCACTAGCTTAAAACAAACTTTGTCTAGCTTTTGAGGTTAAAACAAGAACCAATGCAAGGTCCTCTTATTTCTGGTATTGTTCTGTTTTAATTCCTTTGTTTACACCTACGCTTGAAGAATATTTTTCAAAGCATATAGGCTCCACGAAGTGTTAATTTTCTAGATTTCCATGCAGATCAAGTATGATTTTATTATTTCTCTCTAAGCCTGAAACAAATATTATCAAGCATCTAGGTGGTAAAACAATATTAGGTTGATTTGTTTTTACAGAACTTACTAGGTATTTTTCTAGACATAGTTGAAGTGAAGGTGCTTAGCTCAGTTTTATTTTTTTGAAGGTTGCATAAATGGACAAGATTGTGTCAAATTCGCAAGTTCTCAAGTTTTATTTTGATCCTAATATTCTAAGTTAATATCGAAAGAGAAACTATCAATGAAATCCTAAATGTTTTCTTCCTGTTGTCAACAGTGTTACCCACAGTCTTGCCTAGGCAAGGATGGTGTCTCTCTGATTATGTTCAAGACATGATAAGGAGTATGACTGTGTAACAACCCAAATTGGATCACAGATGAAGAGGTTGCAAACCTTGCAGACCATGTTGGCACAAAGACAAAATCTCAATGTTGTGGGTGGTGAAGCCTAGGTTTCAGTTTTGAAACTGGGCTCTGATACCATATGTAAAGCCTACCTTATATTATAAACATGTTCTAATCTCCTACTGAAATTACTGCAACTTAGTTTAGAATTTTCTTTCATGATTTTTCTATGCAAGGAAAATAAAACAACAACATAATAAAAAAATAACTTAATAAAATACATAGAATGATTACCTCAACCTGTAGATTAATTGATTTAGTAACTTCTATTCTTGTTAATGATCATGAACAACTTCCCAAACTAAATATTAACCTCCCAACCAACTAGGAACAACCTCTCCGACTCCCTAGCTCCAGGAATCCTTGCGGTTTCCTGGTCCCCGAGCCCAAAATTCCCAGCAACAGTAGTGCCCTGTGAGAGTTCCCTAAAACAATTCTTCCAATTTCTTCCTCATCCTCCATCTTTCAGAAATTCTCAAACCAAAAAAAAAATGAGATCACTTCCAAGTCCTCCCCTCCTTTCTTATCCTCCTCTCTGTTATAATCCTAAATTTCACCACACATGCTTACCTGGCATCAGGACAACTCATATCCCTTGTTTGCCAAAACTCTGTTGAACAACTCTTTGAAAATCCTCTTATGTCAAGGCCCACACACCCTAACCCACTACAGCCCGTGTGTACCTAACAAAGCATGAAAAAAGAAAAGTTGCTAACAGAACAAAAAGCTATGGGTCAGTTAACTGAAACTCCCAGCCATGCATGGCCGAGGGTTCGTCCAAAACCCTAGCTCCTTCTAGCCTATAAAAGAAGGGGTAGGGGTACCATTTGGAGAAGGAAAAACATAGCGAAGAAACTTTGCCCATTTACGTAGTCCATTATCCCAACCCTTTAGCCTTTCCTCATGCCAAAGGAGATTTAACGCAAAGCAGTTGGAGGACAGAAGAAGAGGAGCCCAGGATCAGGTTCAAGGAGCGGTGGCCAGTCTCAGCTTTGATTGTAAGTTGATTCATTTTTTCAAGTAATAAAAAGAATACTTTTCCCGTCCCAATGCATGAATTATCTATGGTTTGGTTAATTTATGCTTGATTTCTAATCCTTGAGTAGATAAGTAGCATGCATGCATAGTTGTTATTTGTCTTGATTGCAAGTCATTTGTGGAAGGAGCAGCGCAAGAAAGTGGTCAAAGCGCAATGAAGGAACTACATCGAACGTCGGTAACAAGGTTAGTAGTCCTTTTCCATGCATGTACCGTGAAAGAGGGGTTTAAGTTTTGGGTTGTAGGTAAAAAAGTAATTTCTTTCCGGTCAAAATCTGCATGCAAGTCTGACCCTAGTTTGCTAGTCCGTAGGGTATTTTTCCCAAAAACAGAATTGGCGACCGTACTGGGGAGAATACTCTTTAGGGTTTCTGGATTTATTTAAATTTTTTGGGTAGTTTAAAGAATAGGTTTTCTATTTTTCTTTACCTGTCTTTTTTTTGTAAGGTCTCAGCTAGCAGGGAGACTGGTTCTTCATACCAGTTTTCCCTAACTTTTTCTTGACGGTAGTTGTCGGGACACACAGAGGTACACACGGCCTGCATAAGTCCTGCACGCATGTACCCGCGCCCTATCCTCTTATAGCCCACGTGTGAACGCTAGCTGTAGAGATAGAAGTAGTGTGTAGGTGTTCAGAGGACTTTATAGGTAGTCCACCTCTTCCCTGTCAAAATTATACATTCTCAGGGGGTTTTCTGGAATCCTGTCTGAGTCTTGCTGGTTCACAGTCCTATCTTAGATTGTTTTTTTTGCCTTGTTATTCCTTGCATTATTTTTCTTTTCTGTTAGAAAGAGCATCCAAGCCTTCAAGGGACCCTGGTTATCAATACCAGAGGCCTCTTCCTGGTCTGGACTGCCTGCTTTCATTTTTGTCTTAGAATTTAGACATACACGCAGCCTGTACAAGGTCAGCCCGCGTGTACACGCTTCCTGTTTCAGCTCAGCACACGCTTGCACGCGTGCTATTTTAGTGACAGTAGTGTGCTTGACAGGCTACTTTTTGTTCAGGGTGGGGCATTCATCCCCTCCTTTGATGAGAAGTATTCCTCTCAGGTGTTTGAGTCTAGGGTTGAACGATCAGTAGGTTAGGTCATCTTACCCTTAGCCTGCTTTTTCTCAGTTGATAGTTGACAAAAAATATTAAAAAAAAAAAAAAAAAAAAAAATGGTTTTTAAACAAGCATAAGAGTCTTTGTTTTCTTTATTTCCATTGTGTGTCTTTACTCTGATTCTTTTTTATCTGCGCTTTAAGCCAGAATTTTTTTTTCTTTGTTTTGTGCTTTTCGGTATTTTCCCTTTGTTGCTTTACTAGCACTTAAATAATAATAAAAAAATCTCTTTTCATTTTCTTCGTTGTTTGAAGAGTGTGTTTCTACATCATTAGCTAGGGAGAAGTCTTTTATTTCGTAAGTTTTTGCAGTGCATTTAGAGCATAAGTAGCTCGTATTCAAGAGAAATTCCTTTATGTTTGTTGTATAAAATCTTAGAAGAATTGAAAACAAAAAGAAATATTTCTTTGTGAAAAGTTGTTGAAATTTTGCATTTAGTAAAAGTCTTTTGTTTCCAGTTTTTTTCATTCATTTTTTCTTTTGTCTTTACAAATCATCAGTTTCACCCTCATACCCCTTGATGTAAGAAAAAACCATAAAAGAAATGCTAATTTAAAATCTATTAGACTTTTTGTTTGTAGGGTTCACAAACTAGTTCAGGACTAGGGCCTTGGATTAGGTTGGAGAGAAAACTCTCCAAGGCCTTTCAAAACCAAACATTAGAGTTTGCGATAGGGAGTGTCTAAGTCTAGTTTCGTGGAAGTTATTCGGGACCCCCCTCTAACACAGGGGATAAACATGAGGTCTCATGCGGAAAGGTAGCTGAGATAACCCCTCCAAAGCCGGACCAATCGTAGTGGAGAACACATATCGAGGGGTTGTTTTGGGATTCCGTCGTTTGCATTTGCCACGGGGCTTCATGGGTATCGAATCCGTTCGAGGTCCTCAGTTGTCTTCCGGACCATTTTCTCTTGATACCCTTGACAGGTTTCGGGATTGATACCCTACTCATTGTGGTCTACCCGACTTTCAACTGTATCCTCCTGGTGACTGTTCGCGTGCTGGCAACCTAGTTGCCAATCTTTTTAGGGGCATACACGAGTGACTGCAGGGGTATACCGCGGTACCTAGGACAAACATTGGGCCATGCTTTGCAGAGTATACCAGGAGGGTGCTTCCGTATTCGAGTTGCACTTGCACCGGTAAGTTTCTCTAGTGTTGGTTGTTGTAACTGTTCTTCCAAATAGTTTAGTGATTGCTTGTCTTATCTCTTAGGGGATTCTTTTTAGTGTGTGTTACTTTTTGAATGTGTAGAATACCTTAGCGTGTCTTGGATATTCTCACACAGTGGAGGATCTTGAGCTCTATCGGTCACGAAGGCTTCTGGGTCTGCCGCCGGTTACACTGGAGCCACCCCTGCCACCATTAAGGAGAAAGCTAGACCAACAAGGGTTTTTCGAAGCGACGGGGTTATAAAACTTTGTGCCCGAACAACTCTCGGAGGAATCAACTGCCAATATTAGCTCAGTTGAAACCCCAACCACTGATTTCTTGGCACCGTTTATTGTACCGATCCAATTTCACGAACACCAGTTAGTGCCTCACACGGCTATGGAAACAAACACTATTACTTCCTCTGGGAATTCTTCCATTCCCACCATAGTTTCTACCACAGGAGAATCATCTCCTAACTTACCATCGTCGGTCTGAGCCACTATGGTCTCGAACGCAAATATGTCGCATAGTGGACTGAACCCGTCTATGGCGGCGGCCACAACCCCCTTCACACCTAGTGCGACAGGCCCTCCGTTCTCATACGGTATGTCTAGTTCGGGTACAAGTCCTGCACTCACTTACTCCAATTTACAGACTTTGGGTCTGGGAGAAGGGAGCTCTAACGCTCCCCTGCAAGGTCAACTTGGGGGCACTCCTATCCCTTTTAACGCTTTTCCTTACGCAGGAGGTCATATCCATCCTTCGTCCCCTTCGCTTGGTGGTCCGCATCAGCAGTCCGCTGAGCAGCCTGCACACACAAGTTTATTTGGAGCAAGGAGTCAAGGAACACCTGTGCACAATATGCCGGTAGGTTCGACACCATTTGTTTGGAACATGATGTTTGGTAACAACACTTTCTCATCCACCGCTTTCCCATCCGGAGGCAATCCCATTTTTGGACAGTCTACTCCGACGCAGGGTACTATTCCTGCGCAGGGGGCACATATAGCAGGACCTTGGAACTTAAGACAATGATCTGTTCCCTCCTCTGGAATGTCGTTCTGGGGTAATTCTTTTCACAGTCAATGGAACCCTAGACATACCACTATGCCTCTCCCATTGGGATCGGCATGGGGTAATCCTTCCCAAAGTCCTTCGAACACGATGCATGCCCAACACCCTATGTCCTTTATGGGAAATCAAACAATGATGTCTCCACAGATGAAAAATCCTTACGCTGGTCAGGGCCATGGTTTCTACCAGAATCTGGGCCAGCAGCCAAAATTTTCCTGGCAACCTGGTGCCAGTCAAACCTCGGGACCCTTTTTCCCAGGTTATCAGCAACAACCCAAACTACCATTCCTGGTGACGTTACACTTGCCAGATTTGACAAGGTTGTTAAATGATCCTATTTGTCACGATCCACGTTGGCCTCCTATGCCAACGAAGTTGCCTTAGGACATTCCAAAGTTCGAGGCCAAGCCTAATTAAGATCCAGGTGATCATGTGACTACCTTCCATCTTTGGTGTTCATCTAACTCATTAAAAGATGACTCTGTACAGTTGCAATTGTTTCAATGCACTCTTATCGAAAGTGTCGTGAAATGGTACATCGAGCTCGATCGCTCAAGATACTCTTCTTTTGGCGAACTGGTGATGGCCTTCCTTAACCATTTCCAGTTACCTGTGAGATACGACGCTAGCACAGAGTTGCTCGCCAATTTCGAACAGAAAACAGTGGACCATATCTCTGATCATATCCGAGAGTGGAGACGTTGAAAGAGTCTAATCAAAGTACCAGTCCCACTAGAATTCCTACTTGAGTGGTTCCTTAAGTCTCTAGTCCCACAATTATCCAAAGACGTCACGACTTCTAGAGTTTTCTCCGAAGAAGATTCCATCATGAGGGCTCAACAATTTGAGCTCATCTATTCTCAGTCTGGTTTATTATACAACATCATGCCGGATGCACCACGATCAATAATGGATAAAACTAGACAGAGGACTGGACCACATTTCGATGGTATTGTTGATTCTGCACAAGCTAAGCCCACTGAGAAATTGACAAAATAGTTGCAACAATTATCCATACAAAACACAACGGCCAACCAAACTACTGCTTTGGCTACTCCCCCTACCCAAACGTCGGAAGTACACACCATGCAGTCGACTAACCCAAAGGCCACCCAACAGCCTAAAGGGAAGAAAAAACAACGAAAGAAGGGTAAGGGGGATAAAAAACCCACTAATAATACTAGTGGGGACAACACGGAAAAATGGAAGGCGAGGTATCCGTGCAACTTGTGTGCGGAAGACCACCCGACCCATCTTTGTCCTCGACTTGCAGAGGCCCAAAAGTTTGTCACATAGAAACAAAAGGTAGTGTTGACGAATCTATTTCAACATGGGAAAAATCTAACTCAAGCCTCTGCAAGCATGGAAGGGGGAAGTCAAGGACCCCCTCCAAATTCGAACAACCCCACGAATGTATATATGGTGAAAGGTGATGCTTTTCTATCAACTAGAGCACATGCCTATAGTCAACCAAGCACTTCCGAGAAGGGAAAAGAAGACAAACTCCCATCTCTTCCTCTACATATTGAGAAGACGTTGGGAGAAACAATGACATGCATTCCAAAGGGTGCATTTAAAAAATCTTCTCACAACCCAAACGCAAGGGCCACCTAGAATTACTCTGTGGTGGAAGATTTATCACAAACCCCTTGTGCAATGTCTGCTTTGGAGGTCCTCCAAAGCTGGCCTGCTCAGAGGAAAGCCTTGTTCACCGCTTTGGGATCTACTGAGACTTGTAATTTGGGTACCATCATGTTAGATACAACCAACTTAAAACCTCGTCTGCCTTACCATGTAGCATTTCAGATAGTAGTGGCTCATCCCACGAAAACTTTTACTTGGAATATATTCCACACAGTGGTCGATGAGGGTGCCTCGACATGCGTTATGTCGTTAGCATGCTGGAAGGCCATCAACCAGCCTGTTTTGTCTCCATCACCTACTCTCCTCACTAGTTTCAATGGTCGTTCATTCCGACCACATGGCATCATTCCTTCTTTCCCTGTGCAGTTAGGAGGGAAAACCATGTGTGTCGAAGTAGAGGTAGTCGATTCTCCCCTCGACTATAATATCTTGTTAGGTTGGAGTTAGACTTATGCTATGCAAGCTATGGTTGCTACAGTTTTCCGAGTCTTGTTATTTCCACACGAAGGCCGGATAGTGACCATCGATCAACTGTCCTTCTCCAGACCTGACCCAGCTTTGGGGGCATCCACGGTCCCAATGATAGATAATCCTCAACTAGGTGTCGTTAATGTAGGAGTTGGTTTGTGCCCTTCCTTGATGGGTACCTTTGATTACCCACCTCCTCACGACGATGTCAAATTTATATCTAATCACCATAAGGTTGAGATTTTTCAAGTTTCGTCATTTCGCATGACTTACTTCGAGGATCCATGGATTCTTCCTTCCTCATCGGCCACGATGGATGAGACAGGGAACCCAGGCATGTCCATGCCCTTGTCGACCACTGAGGTAGCGTACTCTTTGGTCCAGCAAGTTTCAGCTAACCTTGATCCAACTCCTGCACAAGAGTTAGATCCGCTTCTAGAGCCTATTTGGGCTCAGGGTTCTCTCGCTAACTTCGATTCGTTAGACTTATTTTTTCCTTCTGATGAAGTAGTAATCGAAGCAATGACTAGTCCAGACAAACCTTGGGAAGATCTTCATAGCAAATCATATTTCCTCCCAAAGTTAAGCTGAATCAAAGTAGGAGAATTCACCATGATTATGACTGGAGATAGGTCTTGTCATACTAATCCCTTAGCTACACACAAGATCTATGCTGAGGGTAATATGGAAACCATTGCTGAACCGATACCTATCAATATCTCCAGAACCCCTAGCGTCATAGACAATGTTTTCGTCGGAGCATACAGCTCCCCTGAGGATATGCCAGGCATCAACCCATAAAGAGTCTATCATGAGATAACTTTATTATTTTTCAAGCTCGCTTTGAAATCCGAAAGGAACATCTGACGAGACTGCATTTATTCTTTTCGATCTCATTCGGATTAACTGAGAAAAGTAACCATTATGGAGTCTTCTTTAAGCCCTTTTCAGACTCCTTAAAGATGAAAAGATTGCTGAGTGACCTTGTTTCTTCACACTCGTTAAACTGGTCCAGAAGAACGTTCCTTACACAGGTCTCCTTTTAAGCCCTTTTCAGACCCTCTAAAAATGAAAAGATTGTCGAGCGATCTTGTGACCTTTCACGCTCGTTAAACTGAAATTTGAAGTCACGTCTGTCCGGCGGTAGTTTACCCCTTTTTCGGTACGAACGGTCAACTGTACGAACAAAGGTATACTCTATCGAATTCCCATTCTTTAGAAGAGTACTCTCATGTATAATTTTATTCCTTTTTCGGGCCTGAGGGACTAGATTTATGAAAAAAACACCCCCACGGAGTCCATAGTTAAGCTCTTTTCAGACTCCCTAAAATTGAAAAGATCGTCGAGTGACCTTATTCTTTCACACTCATTAAATTGGTCTAGAAGAATATTCCCGACGGAGTCCATAGTTAATCTTTTTTCAGACTCCTTAAAAGTGAAAAAATAGCTGAGTGATCTTGTCCTTGTCACACTCGTTAAAATGGTTTTGAATTGACGTCTAATCAGTGCTAGTTTATCCCTTTTTCGAACCGACTAGACTATTGTCGAAAAAGGTACCCCAGCGGAGTCTTCTTTTATTCTTTTTTCAGACTCTCTAAATATGAAAAACCACTGAGCTTACCTTCTCTGGGCTCGTTAAACTTACATCGAAGGACGTTACCATCGTGTGTTCTATCAACCGCATGTGCATACCTTATCCACCAGCCTTGTGACAGTTTGCTTCTGCGTCTTAACACCTTTGGCCGCCGGAGGATTTTTCCCGAGTATCATTTTACCATAACATCAGTGTTGTCCTTGTGCCTCGAGCTTGTATGTTTGCAGTACTCGTTCCTCCATTGTAACGTAATATTCCTTTATTCTTTTTCAAAAATTATCAAAATGAACAAAAAAAATCAAATATACCCCAAAAAGAGGATGGGAAAAGTATTTTCTTTATTGGTAGCATAATGAGTCGCCCTTGGATAAAGCACATCTGTCTGTTTGATCATCAAACTATGGGATGTAGTACGACCTTAGGAATCTTTCCTCGCTATATAGAGTTGTGTCCTCCACCGTTTGGTTACTCTTCCAAACATATGGATAGTTTGCGTTGCCTCCTGCTTCGTAGACTTATGATTAACATATATGTTGCCTGAGTCTTATCACTTGTCATTCTATTGTCCAAGGGAATTTTGTCACTAAGCCTGAGTCGACCCCTCTGCAATATGTCTCTTGTCCGCATACCCGGCCATCCTGAATGTCCAATCAAGTCCTTATTCGAAATCACTGAAGCCTTCAGTCCGATCATCAAGATTATCAAGTCCATAATCGACGAGCCTTCGAAGACCTCTGGGTAGTGCAGTCATACACTCATATTACACTCCTACCCAAGTTTTAGAAGATTTTTAAGTTGTTGCTCGAGCTCTGAAGTACAACCATCAGGCTGAATTAGCTTCTGGAAGATGGGTACTCTATATGTATATCTTTTTGATTTCAAGATGTAGCTCCACTATGTATTATTTACGGCTACTCTTTATAGTTATTTGACATGGATCTACAGTGTATTTGATTGGTAGCCATGGTTCTATTTTTTTCCGAGCATGGGTATGCCCGCCTCGGTGAGACATTTGTTATTTTGCAGACGACACCTCCTGGTTCCTGATCCTTGGGCTCACTCGTTCCACACATCAATAAAGATTGGTAATGTATTTCGGCCATCAAATGCTCTTCTGACCTCACACATTAGGGGGCATCTGTTATAACCTTAAATTGCACCACACATACTTACCTGGCATCAAGCCAACTCATATCCCTTCTTTGCCAAAACTTTGTTGAACAACTCTTTGAAAATCCTCTTGTGTCAAGGCCCACACGCCCTAACCCACTACAGCCCGTGTGTACCTAACAAAGCACAAAAAAATGAAAGTTTTCGATGGAACAAAAAGCTATGGGTCAGTTAACTAAAACTCTCGGCCATGCATGGCCGAGGGTTCGTCCAAAACCCTAGATACTTCTAGCCTATAAAAGAAGGGGTAGGGGTACCATTTGGAGAAGGAAAAACATAGCGAAGAAACTCTGCCCATTTACGTAATCCATTGTCCCAACCCTTTAGCCTTTCCTCATGCCAAAGGAGATTTAACGCAAAACAATTGGAGGAGAGAAGAAGAGGAGCCCAGGATCAGGTTCAAGGAGCAGTGGCTGGTCTCATCTTTGATTGTAAGTTGATTCATTTTTTCAAGTAATAAAAATAATACTTTTCCCGTCCCAATGCATGAATTATCTATGGTTTGGTTAATTTATGCTTGATTTCTAACCCTTGAGTACAGAAGTAGCATGCATGCATAGTTGTTATTTGTCTTGATTGTAGGTCATCTGTGGAAGGAGCAGCACAAGCAAGTGGTCAAAGCACAACGAAGGATCTACATCGAACGTCGGTAACAAGGTTAGTAGTCATCTTCCATGAATGTACTGTGAAAGAGGGGTTTAAGTTTTGGGTTGTATGTAAAAAAGTAATTTCTTTCCGGTCAAAATCTCCCAATAACCTTATCCGCCCATTAATTCCCCAACAACCTTATCCTCCCATTAATTCCCCAAGAGCCTTATCCCCCCATTAATTACTTCGCCCATGTTTCAATAATAAAAGACTCATTTACTATATTTTAATAATTAATTAAACTTAAATTTAAAAATTATGATAAAAATGAATCAATTTGGGTTGTTACAAAGAACTCCTATAGACTCTGGAGAAAATGATATGTTGTGGCATCAAAGACTGGGGCATATCAGAGAGAAGGGTCTTCGAATACTACACAGTAAAGTTATGGTTGAAGGTATGTTTAGCTACTCTCTAGATTTTGATTTTTGTGAACATTGTGTATATGGGAAGTAGAATCGGGTAAGATTCCCCTCTGGTGCAATGAGGGAAGAAGGAATTTTACAACTAGCTCATAGTGATGTTTTTGGACCTGTGTCAATCCCATCATTGGGAAAATATGTCTACTATGTCTAATTTATAGATGACTTCTCGAGGAATACTTGGATATATTTCCTCAGGAAGAAATTTGAAGTCTTTAGCAGATTTAAAGAGTGTAAGGCTCTTGTTGAGAATCAAACAGAGAAAATAATTAAAGTGTTGAGGATAAATAATGGAGGAGAGTTATGTGGGAATGAATTTGAAGAATTCTGTAAGAAGTGTGGTATAGCGAGGCATAATACTACTCCATATACACCTCAACAGAATGGAGTTGCATAAAGGATGAATAGGACATTGATGGAAAAATAAAGGTGCATGCTTAGTGGTGTCAAGTTAGGGAAATAATTATGGGTAGAGGCAGTTGGTACTGCATGTTTCTTGGTCAAAATATCACCCTTATCAATGTTGGATGAAAATACTCCACAATAGGTATGGACTGGTAAGAAACCTTCTCTCACACATCTCAAGGTAATTGGTTGTGATGCATATGTTCATGTTCCAAAGGAAAACATGAGTAAGCTAGATAAGAAGGATGAAAAGTGTATCTTTATTGGATATAAAGATGGTCTCAAAGGCTACAAGCTTTGGAACCCAGAAACTAAGAAGGTAGTGTAAAACCGAGATGTGGTATTTAGAGAAATGATGGATATTGTTAAACAAGAATTCCTACCAAGTAAGGAAGAATAGGAGAAAATAGAGTTTTATTTAAAGGAAGATGAATCAGACTCTATAGAAGAACATGAATCAGAATAAGAAGATCCTCATACTCCAGTATTGAGGATACTGGTTCGAGAAAGAAGGCTACTGGAAAGGTATACTCCATCTGATTTCCTTTCAATTTTTTCTTTGTCTATTATTGATGATGATCCTAGAACTCTCAAGGAGGCAGTGGACTCAGAGGATGGAAATCTCTAGAAAAAGGCCATGGACGAAGAAATGGAAGCCTTGGATAAGAATGAGGCTTGGGATCTAGTGGAGTTGTTGACTGGAAGAAATCCCATTGGCAACAAATGGGTATTTAAAAAGAAGCTGAATGCAGAAGGGAAAATGGAGAAATATAAATATCGGTTAGTAGAAAAGGGTTATTCCTAGGTTGAGGGAATTGATTTTGGTGATATTTTTTCTCATGTTTCCAAGTTAACCTCTATAATATTTTTTTTATTTGTTTCTGCTGCATTTGATTTTAAAGTAGAAGAGATGGATGTGAAGACAACATTCCTACATGGGGATCTTGAAGAAGAAATATATATGAAGCAGCTAGAAGGATTTGTTGTGAAGGGAAAGAAGGAGATGGTATGCAAGATGAAAAAGTCCATGTATGGTTTAAAACAATCACCAACAATGTGGTATAAAAAAATTGATACTTATATTTTGGGACTTGGTTTCAAAAAAAGAAAAGAGGATCATTATGTGTATTTTAAATTAATTGGTGATCATTTGATTTATTTGGTCGTGTATGTGGATGACATGTTGTTGATAGGAAACAACAAGGAGATTATCTAGGATGTGAAAACTCAGTTGTCCTCTAAATTTTACATGAAGGATATCGGTGATTCAAATTTCATTTTGGGCATGGAAATTAAACGAGATCGAAAAAGGAGGAAACTCTGGTTAAATCGGAGAAAATATTGCAGAGGTTTAATATGCAAGAATGTAAACCTGTCAAGGTTCCTATTCTTGTTGGTGTAAATTTATCTGCGGATAAGTGTCCCAAGACACAGGAAGAGGAGGAGGACATGTCTCGTGTTCCATAAGCAAGTGTATTTGAAAATTTGATGCATGCAATGGTATGTACTAGATCGGAAATTGCACATGCAGTGGGAGTTTTGAGCAAGTATATGTCAAAACCAAGGAAGGAGCATTGGATAACAGTAAAAAGGGTTTTCAGGTATTTACGTGGCACTGCTAGCTATGGATTGTGCTACCAAGGAAGACTGATATTGGATAGACTGGTGGATATACATGGCTTTGTGGATGCAGACTCGGCTAGATATCTATTTCATAGGATATCTACAAGTGGGTATGTGTTTAACCTTTTTGGAGGAGCAATAAGTTGGATGAGAAAAAGACAGGCTATATTGGCACTTTCAACTACATAAGTTGAATACATGGCAGCCACTCATGCAAGTAAGGAAGCAATATGGTTACAAAGACTGTTCTCAAGTATTGGGTTGGTACAAAAATTTGTAAGGATAGATTGTGACAGTCAAAGTGCAATTTTTCTAGAGAAGAACCTACCTTATCATTCAAAGACAAAGCATATTGATATTCAATATCACTTTGTGAGAGACATGGTTGAAGAAAAGAAAGTATTTCTCATGAAGGTGGAGACTTTGAAGAATGTTGTAGATTCATTAACAAAATTTTTGAGCACTGATAAGTTCTCTTGGTGTAGAGGATCCATGGGCATTGCTTCCCTAGATTGTTTACTATGTAACCAACTAACCCAATGTATGTAAAGAAAGCAACAAGTGGGAGAATGTTGGATATGTGTTATATTCTTTGCACGAGTAGTAGTGTATGCGTTGCATCAAGCGCACAGGGGGGTTTGAGGGGGGTGAAATCCCTTTGCGCGGGGATTCGAGGGCAGTTCCCCCTAGAAATTTTATTTTTCCTCTGCAAACATGTCACATTTTTTCCTTGTTTTTCATGTTGCCTCAATTTTCGTGTCCATTGTTGGGCAATTTTTCATCACATGGTTTTTTGTCGATGGTTTTTTATTTCTATTTAAGGAATTAGGGTTGTTGACTAATCCAGGTCATTGGGTTAGGGTTTTGAATGTCATTAGCTCCTATATGTATCTTGTATTCTAAACAATGTATCACTATGAATGAATATAGAATATGTTGGTTTTCTCGGTTTGGGTTTCCAGGGGAAAAATATTTGTGTAATGTTTTTATTTTCCATTGTATGTTTTCTGTTCTTTTACTGAAAATATTTTTGCAGTAAATATTGTACAAGGTTAAAATCTACACAATAATGCCAACAATCTCCCTCTTTGGCATTGAGGGAAACATATTTGTAAAACAAATACTTTTTCTCCCCCTATCACTAATATAATTTTCAAGTTGGACGATTAAATTTTTACTTATACCAAATTTGTTTTACTATTTTTGTCCCCCTTTGACATCAATGGAAAAGAGTTAATTTTTTTTTTTTCTCCCCCTGTGAATGTATCAGCTATTATCTCAATCTCTTGGGATTTTGTGTTCAAATATGTAGTCTTATTGATACCATTTTTTTTACTGATCAAGTCTTTAAAACCTAATCCAGTGACTTCCTCATTTGATGACCAAATTAAATATTCCCTTGAGTTTTTATTGTTTCATACGGTTTTACTGTCTTCTCCTTTGTCCTAAAGGACAAGGGTGTGAATCTTATTAATATTCTTGATATGTTTCTTTATTCTTGTTGATATTATTATCTTTCATAAGAATACCATTGATCAGTACCAATTGATTTAATTTCCATTCTTCAACCAATTTAATATCTTATTCATTGTCCCTCAACTCTATAGAAACCAACTTCAACTTATGTCCCTTAAAAATAAGAATGAATTGGTCCTTTCATCTATTGTTTGTTAAGTCCTCTTCATAAGTTTTTCATTATTTTGGAAATTCCTCATTGGGTTTAGATCATACCATAATTTAGTAGTATTTTGTAGTACTTACACCAAATCATGTTGTAAAATCCTTCCTCCTCCCTTTTATTCATATTTTGTGTTGAGGGGATATTTAGTATTTCATGAAAATAACATTGGAAAACTTCCAATATTTTCACTACTCATTTCTTCTGGCTGATATGTTATTTGAATATTCATCATTATAATCATTGTTTTGTGTAAGTGATACTTCTTCATTTTCTTCTTTGGGATTTTTTGTTTGCATTTTTCTTTCATTGGTCAATGTACTCTTGATCTGCATGATATCATTAGGATATGATATTGTGTCATATTCTTCTTTAAGAACTCTCCTTTCCTGATCCACTTCATATTCAAATCTTTGAATTTCATATTTCTTATTAGGAACTTCACCCATTATTTTCTTGCTATCAATTTCTTCATTTTCAGATTCCAGATCATCTTTCTTGCTTTCTATTTCAGATTTTCTTCTCCATACCTTTTCATGAGATATTTTGTTTGTTGGATATTTCTTTTCTAAATTTGTCCTTTGAGACTTGTCATTTCTTATTTTCTTCCAATATTCATTAGTTTTTCTTCCTGACTTGTATGAATTATTTCTCATTGATTGACTTCTTGATTTTTTGCAGTTTTGGGATTTTTGACCAAACCTATCACAGTTGTAACATCTCATTGTATGAAAAAACTTTGTTGTGTGGCCAATATAATTGCATCTCCAACATCTCATTGAGTTATTGGAACTTCCTGAAATTTTCTTTTTAGGATTCTTGCATTCCAATGCTTTGTGATCAAAGTTATTACAAGAAAAGCAATAACCATTGAAGGTTCTTCCATACTTGGGTCTGTTGTGACATGAGAAGTCTGTCTTTTGATATGTTTCTTGTTTTTTACTTTTATAGCTTCCTTCCTTGACAAAGTTCATGGTTTATTTTAGGTTTGTGGTTGTACCTTTTTCTTTTGAGGACTATGATCCTTTATCATGCTTTTGAATGATGCTCCATTTTCCACATTATTCTTTCTTATTGTATCCAAGACCGGTTTTGTCATCAGTTGGTCCTTGACTGTTCTTCCAGATCCTATCTAGGATAGCTGAGTTGTTCTGGAATTTTACAGTTTCTTTTTTTTTTTCATTCTTATTTTTGAGGTTGATGACTTTCATTTCCAACATGTGACATGTTTCTTCCTTTTTATTCAATTGAATTTTCAACGCTTCTTCTTTTTCCTTAACTCCTTCAAGTTGAGTATTTATATTGATGACTATTTCTTATGTATCATCCAAGACTTCTGTGCAGTTATTAGTTTTTTCATATGTCTTTAACTCTTCTATATATTTTGTTAGATAAACAACATTATTATCCAATCTTTTTATTTCTTCCTTGTTTTCTAGCTGAATCCTTTTGAGGTTGATGGTTTTCAATTCCAACCAGTGGCATGAAGCTTCCTTTTTAGTTATTTGGATCTTATGTGCTTCTTCATTTTTCTTAGCTTCTTCAAGTTGTGTTTTTTTACAGATGACCATTTATGTTATCACTTCTAGTACTTATTTTCATTTATTTTCATGTGTCTTTAATTCTTTCATTTCTTCTATTAGATTAACAACTTCTATCTTCAATCTTTTGATTTCTTCTTCTTTGTTTTCTAGGTGAATATTTTTTTCATGCTCTTCATGGCTAGATTGATCTGAATTTTGTAGTAGAAACATATCTTTCTTTTGAAGTTTCTCCAACTCTTCAAAAGTGCACATAACTATGTATTCAATATGGTCAAGAACATCCTTAGTAACTTCAATATATAGACCAGTTGTTGTTTCCATACTAATCATTTCAAATGTAGTTATAACATCATTCTTAAAATCTAATAGTTTATATTTAGTGAATACTGAGGTATTCATCAATTCTTTGATGTAGTAGTCTTCCTTATTGATGATTGGGGTTTGCATCAATTCTTTGACGCAATTTTCCTCTTTTGTGTTTTGTTCTTTATTCTGATGAGAATTTTGTTTATATGTATTTTGTTCCTCAATATGATCTGATTTCTTTTTTTCTGTGTCTTGTTCTTTATTCTGATAATAATTCTCTAGATGGAGCCATAGCACTTTAGAAGAGGTGCAGTGTCCCATTTTTTCTTTGACTTGGTTTGAGAATCCATTCTAGATTGCCTTTAATGATATTGAATTATTTTTCCTTGCTTCTTTTGCATATTTGGTTTTGTTCTTTGAGGTACTTGAGTACCAAGGTTTAGATACTACTGAATCCAAAACACTATATCCTCTTGATTTCAGATACCATTTCATTCCTTCCCTCCATGAAGAATAGTCAGTTCCATCAAATAAGGGAGCTTCATTTGTGGAGAGAGTCATGTGTCCACCATTTTTTTCAGAATCTACCTTCCAGTGTTTAAATTGCGTTGAAGGCACCAATTCTGATACCAATTGTTGAAATTTACACTTAACACTGAGAGGAGGGGTGAATCAGTTTCTGTAACTTTTGGATACTTTTCACAATTTTATAGATTAACTAAATTAACTGAATAAGATATGCAATTCAATTAATTATTCATAAACATCTAAAACACAAATTGTATGAAGTAGATATAATATATCCCTTTTATTTATTTAATTTTTTTGAATACATATAAAATAAATCCTTTAATATCTTTGAATTAAACTAAATATGAGAGATCCAACTCTCTGATACAACACCCAGCTTGTAGTTCTCAAATCCAACAGAGAAATGAGAAATCCAACCCTCATAAAAATACCCATCTTGTTGATCTCAGATCCAACTGATATGTGAGGAATCCAACCCTGATAACAAGACTCAACTTGTAAACATGCACCAACATGATAGAATGAACTTCCATTCAATCCGTTATATATACATATATTTAATCCACCAAGACACTCTTAGATTCACCACCACTTTTGGATTATGTAGTATTTCAAATGGTATGGGATTGAACCAATGTGTATTTTTTACATGAACCATTGCACCTCTTCATTTAACTAATTAATATTGATTTGAAAATTTTCCTTATGAGTTGATCACAGATATGGATCGACTCATTATATTGTTCTCATGCTTCTTATGCGTCCTCATTTCACGAATAGATCATATTCGAGCTTTTACCGATTTTGTGTACCGTTATGGTGTTAATTCTCTGTCGAATTACTCTACTGACCTTAAGTTGTTTACATAAATGAAATCTATATGAGGCGCTTCCTTCAACCCAATGTTCAAATGACCGTGAGCTCAAAACCACGGGCTTAACCATTTTAAGCATTTTTCATAGCACCTCTTCTTTCACCCTTATTCCTCTATCACAAGACCAATGTTGGATCCAAGTCCTTCGGACTTCGGCCTTCTTGCATTTTATCAGAGTAATCCTTCCCAAAGTAAACTTCGTCGAAGTACATATGAGTACTCTCTATTGACATATTTGTCATATGCCCTTCAGCTAAGAACTAAGGGATTTACTCATTTTTTCCATGTAGTTATTGAACTTGCCCCTCGAGTTGCTTTTAAGAACCTTCACATGACTAAGAGATAGGATTGTTAGACTTAGGCCAACAAGACCTCTGGATCTCTGGGTATTCAGGATTATTGGACTTTTCAAAACTTGTATCCTTCTGTATTAAATTTCTCCAACTTGCGTATACTTTATTCACTAGTATATCAGATGATTGATTTTAATTTTCTATTGAATGGACGATCCTTGCTTACCCAGATGCTTCAAAAAAATCGATGATCACAACTTAATCAAGAGTTGAGATATTCATTCCGTACTCTTTCAACCTAATGGAGAATTAAAACTTTCCCACTATGCACTGTAATCTTGACTTGACGTGTGTCCATAAACTTCAACAGTCCAAATCATTTTGTGTTGGCTCGACCAAGTTAATATTCATGCATGTTACTTTTGTGCTTTTGGATCTCGACCATGGATATTCCTTTTCAATGGACGATCAGATCTTATTTCGGAGCTTCGACACTCTGTGACTCTAGGTTACTAGCACTCTGAATTAGTTCAATTCCTCTGAAGTTTTACCTACCGAATAAGTCATAAAATGGCAGTGACCGCTTATTTTCAGTTAACATCTCATGCTTACACTATTCTTCCACTACACTTGATGTAATGATCATGAGATATCTTGGAGGATCTTAGATCAATGTTCGACGTTATTTTGTGACTTCGACCTTCAGATCTTCAGACATTTTTGAAGGTAGGAGAAGTTGGATATCCCCAGAGGTTGTACTCCCATAGTGACACAGAATGGTGATGTCACCTAGATTGACATGGACCCATAGTATGTGTGCCACATGTCATCCTGATTCTTCACTTTCATAGTCCTTATGTGCCACATCGACCTTGAAACTTGTCACCATTTGATTGGGCCACATGTCATCCTTGTCTTCTACCACATGTCTCCCTCCTGGATCATGGTTTTACACTTCATGGCTTCGGTAATTCATGGACCCAAAAGTTTTTCACTTTTATATCAATCTTCGAAAATCGTTGAAGTGTCGAATATATATATACCACCGTAGATATTCAAATTTATTGATCTGATGACCTTTTTTATTTTGGAACTCTGGGGCTCAGGAGTTCTTGGTTCATCTGAATTGTTTATCGTTGAAGTAGGTCAAGGTCGGAGTTGAACGCGCTCTCAAATTTTTTACTCCAGATCAATGATTGATGGGATTTCTTGATCCGACAGTCAATGGGAGTTCATGACTCTGAAGCTTTGGCCTTTGGGTAAACTTACATGTTTTAGAATCCTTTTTGTCGGAGTGGTCAGCGCAGGAGTTGACCACAATTGGACCCACCTATACTCATCCAATGTTCACCTTGCATTTCTAAGATTTGATGGCCCTCATTCACTTCGAGTCTTCGGGGCTCCAACCTTCGGATGAACTTGCATGTTTTAGAATTTTTTTCGTCTGAGTGGTCAGTACCAGAGTTGACCACCTGATCCAACAGATCATATTTCTCCCAAAGATATGTTAGATCAACGATATGCATGATTTCATTTAATCTAAGACTCTGAGATATTGTAGCTTACCCTCTCCTTCCACTAAACTCGATCGAACGATTAGTATAGATCCTGATCTTATTTAACAATTGTTGTAACCTGATCTTTTACAAAAGGATTTTTTAACTCTAAGACCTATGTCTCCTATGTTACTTCAAATGCACCATCTCTTTTGAGCTTTGATTAACATTTCTTCCTTCTCGGCTTTGTGTAAATGCACTCACTTATGCATTGTCTTTATCAATTAGAAGGCTATCTCTTATGATCTTTAGGAACATAGGATCTTTGTTGATCCTATCGTGATCAACACTGATCATGAATTACTTCTTCCCTAAGGTGATATTCCTTTTCTTCTAATTACTCTACATGTTAGACTCATGTTTCCATCAATGAAAACACATAGTCAATAATGCCAACAAAATTTCTCTAGAGTATATTTTCTCTCAAAAGTTGAATTCTCTTCTCTCCACAACTTGGATATGGCTCAATTTATAGCCTTCAAATGGAACTGAACAGATGAGTTGGAACATTTCCAGTATATAGAATATCAAGTATCATGGATCTTGTGATGTGACATGGAAACCCGACACAATTTTTTAGTTTTGAGTACCAAACCTGATGTACGTGAGTTGTAGTGGAGCAACCTGCATATACACTTGTTGTCTAACTGGTAAAGCACATATGTGACATCCCCGACCATCCATGTTGGGCCACACTACACCAGATAACTATTTTACTGTTCTCTCTGTAGAACATACTATAACATACCCAGTATCCAACTGAGCTATGCCACATGAATTTTTCGAACTGCATGCAATTAAAATATACACACACAGAACTCTTGCGGAAGCATTATATATAAAACATAAACATACAAATACTTCTTTAAATACACATATTCACAATGAAATAATAGTAAACATATACATGTAGCAAATACATAAAATACCCATATGAATAAACACAGTTATAACTGCACATATGATAACCCATAAAAATAAGCACGTAAATAACAATGCAACATGTAAAATTTATCACACAATTGGCACTTATCTTGGTAATAATGTCACCAAATGCATGCATACCTTCCACGAACCTCCCAGCCTTAGACTACATTATTCATCACTCTCAACAGTGAGTCACCCACGAGTTGGGACTAAACTCCACCCGGGTAAATGGATTCCTAACCAGGCTATAGGCTCATAGACAACAAGAAAGACTTTGTCACAGTGCTCACTCAACTAACAGCCTACAGTCCCTCATCCCCCACATGTTTGTCCCACCCTGGGAAGTGTTCCCCTTCTCTGCTCAATAGTCCTTTGGCTGCCCCACTTCCTTTCCGGGCTTCAACAATAGGCCAGACAGGAAGTCTCAGATCCCTGTAACTAGAGTTTATCACCTTCAGGAAATCAATTCCCAATAATTCTCTCACCTAGAGAATTGCTCACGGGGCTAACAACTAGCCTCTTCAATATCCCATGGGCCTAAAAACCCACTTCTTCAATCTCTCTCCCCCGCTAACCAAATACACAAACATAATGGCTATGGATATAGGTTCAGGTACAGTCATGAAGATACAAAGGATAGCTCAATGGGTGTGTGTATCATCATGGATGATTGACTGGATGACTGAATGATGGAAGGAATCATGGAAGAATGATGGAAAAGATGATAGGAAATGAACTGAGTCCCAACGATATGTATTCATGTCCCCAACTTGACACTTTTCATGTTGGGAGATACTTTGGCCCACTTGTCCCCAACTTTAGAACTTAGGATAAAATAATTATCCATACTTTATGATTTAAGAAATATTAATA
>JZKD02S1788147.1:55805-81375 GCA_000966675.3 Picea glauca | reverse complement strand
TATTCCTTTTTTTTTTCTTAATCTCCCTATCTTATCCCTTTTCCTTAACTTTTGGGCCCCTCCCTTTCCCTAACTAGTGTAATTTAGTCCCCCATATTTTTTATCATGGTCGGTCTATGCACAACGATGTATTTTATATTAATTATGAGACATATACAAAAATAGGCGCATTGGCCTTTAACATATAGGCTCTCCAACCTAATCAAAACATAAGCATCCTAGCTTATAATATCGACTCACCATCCTATAAAATGCCACATATACAGAAAGGCTCCCCAACCTCAATATCGCACGCACTCAATTTGTTGCGCGCAGTATACAAGAATGTGTACACTTCATTATTTTACTGGACATTACTAGCACGTGATATGCCATGAAATGTGCTTACAAAAATGATATCAAAACAACTCACCAGCTTAAGTACATTTTCATTTACCTTACAATTGGGATCGGCCTAGGGATATTACAATCCCCTCCCCTTATTTATGCACTTTCCTCAGTGCATCATGTATCCCTATACAACAAAATTTCAAAAATCCTCAAAAAGATGCGGGTATTTTGCCCGCATTGCATCCACATGCTCCGAAGTAGCATCCTCAGGACCGTACCAGGTCCATTGGACCTTTACAAGCCCTGTGGCTCGGTTCCAAAGCTGTTTGATTTTCCGGTCCAGAATGCATACCTGATGTACTTGGAAAGCGCCTTCTTTCTCCACCTGAATCACATTCTAATCAATAACATGATTAGCATCAGGTATATATTTCTTGAGCAATGATAGATGGAATACATTATGAACAGACATAGATGCAGGCAATGCAATCATATAAGCTACTGGACCAATTCTCTCTAGGATTTCAAATGGCCCACAATAGCAATATGCCAACTTTGAACAATTTCCCAACTTCAGGGAACTTTTGTTGGCCTTCACTTTCAAGAATACATGATCACCCACTTTAAATTCCCTGTGAGTTCTGCCCTTATCAACATAACGTTTCTACCTATCTTGGGCAGCCTTTAAATTTTGTTTTATTTTAATCATTTGCTCCTCTATTTCCCTGAGAAAATCTGGCCCAACCATTGCTCTATCTGCTGGGTTATCCTAGCTTACTGGTGTGTTGCACTTTCTTCCATAAAGTGTCTCAAATGGGTTCATCTTTAGAGATGCTTGGTACCCATTGTTATAAGCAAAATCTACCAAGTGTAGGTAGTTTTCCCATTTTGATGATTTATCCATCACATACATCCTCAACATATCCTCGATCACTTGATTCACCCTCTCTATTTGTCCATCTGATTCCGGATGATAAGTTGTGCTAAAATTCAAATTTGTTCCAAATCTATTAAATAATCCCTTCCAAAATTTGGAGGTAAATTTTGGATCTCTATCAGACACAATTGTATTGGGTATGCCATGTAATTTGGAAATTTCTTTCATATAAACATTAGCGATGATGGCTACCTTGTGAGTGAGATTAATTGGAATAAAACGAGCAGCTTTAGTAAGCTTATCCACCACTACCATGATAGAATCATGTTGCTTGTTTGTTCTGGGCAGTTTGGTGATGAAATCCATTGTTACAACTTCCCATTTCCACTCAAGAATGGGTAATGGTTGTATTAAACCAGTTGGGTGTCTATGTGCAGCCTTTACCTTTTTACATTCCAAACATCTGGCAATAAAACCAACAACCTTTTTCTTCATGCCTGGCCAATAATATTGGCTTTTGACAGCTGCAATAGTTTTCTGATATCCTGGGTACCTAGCATAAGGCACATTATGCATTTCCCTCAATAT
This sequence comes from Picea glauca, assembly GCA_000966675.3. NCBI lineage: Eukaryota > Viridiplantae > Streptophyta > Pinopsida > Pinales > Pinaceae > Picea > Picea glauca. Next base: position 79,580 of record JZKD02S1788147.1, on the reverse strand, counting down.
CATATTTTTCAACTCCTAGGAATTTGGTACATAAATTTTTCCCCTATACCTGAGAATTTCATCATTATCTAGCTTGTAATCTTCAATTTTCTGCTGCAAATTACCTTGTTGTAATTTTGCCACTAATTCCTTGTAATGCAAATCTAATTTGGCAGTCTCTCTAATTCTGTCTTTCAAATCTGATTGGTATATGCTAATGGTTGTAGCATGAAATTCATGTACTCTTATGTTGAGTGCATCAACCAGTTTGTTCTCTTTCCCCTTGATATGCTTTATATCAAAGTCATATTCACTCAGAAATTCTAACCATTTGGTTTTCCTAGAATTTAGATTTGGCTGATCAAATAAATATTTCAGACCATTATGGTCTATTCTTAGCTCAAACCTTTTCCCCATAAGGTAGTGTCTCCATTTCCTCAAGGCATGCACTATGGATGCCAACTCCAAATCATGAGTGGCATAGTGTCTCTCATGCTTATTTAACTTCCTTGACTCATAACATATACCAAGTCCATTTTGAGTGAGGACTCCACCGAGTCCTTCTTTACATGCATCTGTGCATACAATGAAGTCTTCATTTGGGTCTGCAATTCTTAGTATTGGTGCACTTGTTAATAATTGTTTCAAGTGTTGGAAACTCTTTTCACAATACAATGTCCACTGAAACTTCACACCCTTTCTTTTCAAGGAAGTGATTGGGTGTGCAATCTTTGAGAATCCTTTGATAAATCTCCTGTAGTAGCCTGCAAGGCCCATGAATGATATGAACTATGTCACATTCTTTGGTGCTGACCATTCTCTAATGGCTTCTGTTTTCTTAGGATCCACTACTATCCCATCCTTGGAAATATATGACCCAAATAATGAATTTTCTTTTGATAAAATGAGAATTTTCTCAATTTGGCATACAATTGATGCTCCCTTAATACTTGCAAAACCATCCTCAAATGATGTTCATTCTCTTCTTCTGACTTGGAATATATAATAATTTCATCCAAAAAGACAATGACAAACTTGCCTAAATATTCTCGGAAAACACCATTCATTAAGCACATGAAAACAGCTGGTGCATTTGACAACCCAAATGGCACCATTGTGAACTCATAATTACCATACCTTGTATTGAAGGTAGTCTTGCTGATATATTCCTCTTTAATCCTTACTTGATGGTATCCTAATCTAAGATCTATCTTTGAAAATATCTTGGCATCCTTCAATTGATCAAAAATATCATCAATCCTTGGCAAATGATATTAATTCTTTACAATCACTTTATTCAACTGTCTGAAATCAATGCACAATCTTAATTTCCCATATTTCTTCTTTACGAACAAGACTGGGGCACCCCAAGGTGACACACTTGGGCGTATATACCCCTTCTTCAGAAGTTCTTCAAGTTGCATTTCCAACTCCTTCAACTCTGGTGTACTCATTCTATAAGGATTATGTCATACTGGAGCTGCTCCAGACATTAAATTTATAGAGAAATAAATATCTCTCTTTAGGGGTAGTCCTGGTACCTCCTTGAAAACATCTTCAAATTATCCCAAGATTTCATAATCTTCCAAATTTGGCACCTTATCTTTAGGTGTCTCTTCCACATGTGCTGCAAATATTTGACATCCTTTTCTGTAACATTTCTTCAGCTACAATGCTGACATTTCTCTGATGGTTACTGCCTTGGGAATTCCCTGCACTCTCCTTAGGTTCCCTTCCTCATCCAAGCAAGTAAATGACTTGTTATGATAGTCTAGGATAGAATGATGCTGGTCTAACCGATCCATCCCAATTAGACAGTCATAGGAACCTAAAGGCAAGATGTTCAAATCTTCCCTGGTGTTCAGTCCATTCATGTTCATAAGACATGATTTAACCATCTCATTGACTTTTATTTTGGCTCCAGTAGCCAGCTGCACCAACCAAGATTTTCCATGCTTGCTTCTTGGCAAATGCAAACTTTCCACCATATTAGGATCTATATAACTATGATTATCTTCTGAATCAATTAAAATAGCAATGGTTTGGTTTTTTATCATACTTTCCACTTCAATCATATGTGACTGATACTCTGCTTTATTTTTGTCTAGGGATGCACATATCCTTGGTACATTTCTGCCCATGTCCTCCATTGTTTCAACTTGTTGTACATTGTGAACAGTCCTCCATTTTTCACCTCTATGAGGACAATCTCTGAACATATGATCTCCTTTACAACCCCAACATTGAATAGGTGGATGCCTTGGCCTTTGACCCCTTGTGTCAATCATTTTGGGTTCTCTATGAGTTTGTTGTCCCTGAGGATTATTTCTGAAGAATGGTGGCTTAGTTCCCTTCTTCCTTTGATCCATCTTGAATTTCTTCTTGTCTTCCCAAGCTTTTTGGAAAGTTGGCCTTGATTTTTTCTAATCATAAAGGAATTTAGCTCGCCTTATGGTCTCCTCCAATGTCTTGGGATCATCATATTGTATTTTGTCACTGATGAATGATGGAAATCCACTCAAACACCTCATGAATCTTAACTGTCTCATCCTTGATGAAATAGGCATACTTCAAAAGTTCTAAAAACCTTCTTTCATATTCATATATTGTCATACTCCCAAGCTTGAGTTCAAAGAACTCTTTCATTTTCTTGTCCTAGTATCTCTTAGTCAAGTATTTCTTTTCAAAATACTTATTGAATTCTCTCCAAGTAAAACTTTTCTCTTTAATGTGTTGCACCTGCACAAGCTGATCCCACCGCATGGATTCCTTTCCTTTGATTTGATAGATAGAAATTCTACCTTCTACATGAGAAGAATAATTATGCAATTGAAAATACTTTCTCATGCCCAACAACCATGTCTTTGCATCTTCATCCTTATTGTGCTCACCATCAAATGTAGGAGGTTTGATTTTGTTCATTTCTCCTCGTAGCTCATCCACCCCAGACCTCTTGTGCTTTCTGACAGGGGATGGAATTGTTTTTTTGTGTTCTCTCTTATTGGAATGCCTCGAGGAGTGGTGGTGATTTCTACTAACACTTATTTCTCTTCTTTTCTCATCATGAGAGGTGTGACTTCCATATTTGCTTGAACCACTCTCATTATCCAATTTCTTTTCTGTTATGTTCAATCTCTGTAATAACTTCATGTTGAAGTCGTCCTGTTTCTCCTTGGATTTCATAAGACTTTCATTATCAGCTTTATGGCTCTGGACATCCTTCTCTAAATTTTTAATGGTCTCTGCCATATTCATGTTTTCATTCCTTTCATCTCCATGTCCATTGGAGTTTGTTCCTTTAATGCCCAAATGGACATTCATCCCTCTAATCTCATCTTCCTGACTGTAAGTCCCCTGTGCCTCTTCCATTCCTCTGGGCTCAATTCTTATCTTGATCTTATCTAGTTGTTGTTAACTCTGCAAAAATGTGCATCCAACAAAACTTTGTCAGGCTAATTGTGTTCAACAATTTCATGAAAATTATGAACCATTTTGGTTCAATAATATATCCTAACTCTCTCTTCTGATTTATTGGAAAATTGAATGCCTAGATCAATTTTTTGGGTGTATAATTATATTCCACTATCCAAGAAATTTCCAACGCCTTCTCCCATGCTCAATTCCGAGTCTTGAGCAGAAAGTTATGGTTATTTAAAGATTGTCCATTAATTTTTCTGTTCATTTTTCAACTTGGCGCAACTTTGAGTTGTAAATATGCATTTTTGCATCTATTCCATTGGAATTTTCGTAGGATATTAATTAAGTTTCTTAATATACATATTATAGACACTGTGTCCAAGTTTCACCTTTTTTCTGGGTTCTGGGTTGCTAGTTATAGCCTGCTGAAATTCTAGACCAAAATACTATATTGTAACTAGTATGCTACATGTACCTTCTTTTCCATATTAAACACTTTTAACATTTCCATAAATTTAATTCATCCCTTGGAATGTCTTCTATGGATTAATATATTTCCATTGAATACTACTGCACCTCAATATGATTTTGGAGCATAAAGTTATGGCCTTTTGAAGTTAGTTGGGTCATAAAATTTACCCTTCATTGTTTGTGTTGTAACTTTCTCATAAAAGCTCTGTTTGACGAACAATTTACACCATCAGAAAGATCTATCCAAGCTATTTTATTTTAGTTGTAGAGACATAGTGTACCTTTGATACACCTCTGTCTCATGGTTTTTGAGTTCCTAAGAATGCTCCTAAGGCCCTCAAAAACGCGTTGCAAAATGTTGACATTCAAATAGTATAAAATGTCGCAGAAATTCATTGGTTTTATGCTATTGTTCACCCTTCAAACAACTTCGCGCGCACAACTTTCAACCTGTATGCTCATATTCACCATGAAAAACAACAACACAAGGTAAATCGTTCTTCGCGCACTTTAAAACCATTGTGCATCACTTCTCTGTCACGCCAATAATTGTGCACTAGTTTTGTGTCATGCGCCAATATCCACTGCGCCCAGTTTTGGTTCTTGCATTATTTCCTGTTGCACATAGTGTTTGTATCGCACGCTGATATTCCATGCGCATTGTACTCTATGTGTTACACCATGCCATATTTTAGTACGTCTCCACCGCTCACCAAAACTCTGCGTGCACCACTAACTAAACTGTTGTGCGACAACATATACCCACATTGCGTGTGCACCGACAAAACTCCTCTACGCTCTGCCAACACTACACACACCACAAACGTCATTATTATGTATGTGTACACTGCGCACTAATAAATTTATCATGTGGTCCTATAAACCAACATTTTTCCGCGCGATGCCGAAATTTAGTGCACACACACGCACACTAACATGTTTTCGGGCGACATCGAAATTTAGCGCTCACACCTACACTTTAACATTTTTCCGCGTGGCACCGAAATTTAGCGCGCGCACTAGCACGCTAATATCTTACTGCACAATGCCTACTTTTACCAATCACCATCTTTTACTGCGCATCATGCATTTTTAGTGCGCCCTCCTGTGCACATTCACCTTTATGCGCAACAATTCCTCGTGAATTCTTCTACAGAAATTGGGGCTTTTTCTTAACTTTTTTGCCAATTTACCATAGACATTCTACAACCACAAAATTCATTCAATTTCACCCTGATAACACCAGTTTATCCTATGCAACAAAAAATCATTGTAAGTTGACATTTCTAGAACGAATTTATCCAAAATCAATTCACGAATTGAAATTTTTAATCACTAAACTCGCTCCATCTATCATGGCTTCACTGTAACTTCAAATTTGACCCATTCTAGATCCAAATTTGCTAGAAAATATATTAAAGCAGTAATATCTCACCACTTGGCTGAATGTCTCAATTTTCTCATGAATTTAACAACAAAAATTGGGGCTTTTGCCAATTCCGCCCAGTTTCTATTACTTTTTACCATGGACGCTCTACAAACTGAAATTTGGCCACTTCGAAATAAATCCTCTATGAAATTTCACTTCAACTGAAATTTCTCGGCCCATCCAGGCTTAATGTTGAAAAATGATTCTCTTGTACCATATTGTAACATCCCCAGCCATCCATGTCGGGCCACGCTATGCCAGAGAACTCTTTTATTGTTCTCTCTATGGAACATAGTGTAACATACCCAGTATCCAACTAAGCTATGCCACATGAATTTTTTGAACTGCATGCAATTAAAATATGCACACACAGAACTCTTGTGAAAGCATTATATATAAAACGTAAACATACAAATACATCTGTAAATACACAGATTCACACTGAAATAACAGTAAACATATACATGCCGTATATACAGGAAATACCCATAAGAATAAACAAAGTTATAACTGCACATATGATAACCCATAAAAATAAGCATGTAAATAACAATGCAACATGTAAAATTTATCACACAATTGGCACTTATCTTGGTAATAATGTCACCAACTGGGTGCAAACCTTCCACGAACCTCCCAACTTTAGACTACACTGTTCATCACTCTCAACAATGAGTCACCCTTGAGCTGGGGCTAAACTCCACCTGGGTGAAGGGATTCTTAACCAGGATATAGGCTCATAGACAACAGGAAAGACTCTATCATGGTGCTCACTCAACTAAAAGCCTACAATTCCTCATTCCCCACAGGCTTGTCCCACCCCAGGAAGTGGGCCCCTTCTCTACTCAACAATCCTTCGCCTACCCCACTTCCTTTCTGGACTTCAACAATAGTCCAAACAAGAAGTCTCAGATCCTTGTAGTTGTAGTTTATCACCTTCAGGAAATCAATTCCTAGCAATTCTCTCACCCAGAGAATTTCTCACGGGCCTGACAACCCACCTCTTCAATATCCCATGGGACTGATAACCCGCTTCTTCAATCCCGCTCCCACACTAACTAGATACAAAAACATAATGGCTATGGATACAGGTTCAAGTACATTCATGAAGATACAAAGGATAGTTCAATGGGTGTGTATATGCTCATGGATGATTGACTGGATGATTGAATGATGGAAGGAATCATGGAAGAATGATGGAAAAGATGATAGGAAATGAACTGAGTCCCAACAATATGTATTCATGTCCCCAACTTGACACTTGTCATGTTGGGATCTACTTTGGCCCACTTGTCCCCAACTTTAGAACTTAGGATAAAACAATTATCAATACTTTATGATTTAATAAATATTAATATAATATTCCTTTGTTTTTTTCTTAAGCTCCCTAGCTTAGCCCTTTTCCTTAACTTTTGGGACCCTCCCTTTCCCCAGCTAGTGGAGTTTAGTCCCCCATATTTTTTATCGTGGTCGGTCTGCGCGCAACGATGTATTTTATATTAATTATGGGACATATATAAAAATAGGTGCACTGGCCTTTAACATATAGGATCTCCAGCCTAATCAAAACATAAGCATCCTAGCTTATAATATCATCTCACTAGCCCATAAAATGCCACATATACACAAAGGCGCCCTGGCCTCAATATCGTACACACTCAAGAAGTTGTGCACGATATCCAGGAATGTGTACACTTCATCATTTTACTGCATAGTACTAGTGTGCACTAAGCCATGAAATGTGCATACAAAAATGATATCAAAACAACTCACCAGCTTAAGTACATTTTCATTTACATTACAATTGGGTTCGGCCTAGGGATATTACAACGTATATGTGCAAAAATGTGCTTTTTTTCTCTGAAAGGTAAAAAATGGGACTTCAAGTCTACATAGGGAAATAAAATTTCCATCAAGCAAGTTGCATGGGGTGAGGAAACATTTTCTATAACATTGAGTGGAAGAGGTGCTCCCCCTCCTCGAGCTCCTCTAGTTCTTTTGGTTGTATTGTTGTGGTCACAATGGTAGTAGTGGGGTCTACATCAATGATTTGTTCCCCTTTATTGTTCTTTGAATCAAAGTCTGAGTCAAGTTCTAATTCTTTTTCTTTGAGATTGACCAACAATGATTGTTTCAAGCAACATTCATCAGTGTTGTGCAATGGGATTTTGTGGAACTCACACCACTTTCCAATGCCCTTCTTCATATTCCCATTACCCTTCTTTTCCTATGGCTTGGAATGGTTTTCTTGAGGTTTGTTTTTCTATGAGTTAGGTTCATATTTACCATACTTATGTTCTTGAATATTTCCAGACCCAAACTCCCACTTATTCCACTGCTTAATGTTTTGCTTGATTTTGACAACATATCGATAAGAGGCACCCAGTGAGGAAATGTCTAAGAAATCCATCTCTCTTTCGATGTACCTGTGTAGGCCACTTTGATACGTCAAAACCAAGTGTCTATCAAAATATTGAATATCTAGATTTTATCACAAGTTATGGAAGATGTTGGTATACTCTGGCACTGTCTGGTATCTCTCATGACGCAGAGTTTTCCATCTCATATATTGGTCATAATAGCTTCCAACATTGTAGAACTCTTCCTTGATGGAATCCAAAAAGGACACCTAGTTGGGTCCTCTCTGGAATGGAGTATATTCATCCGTGGTTTGATTCTCCCAGTAAGATTCCCACCAATATTTGACATGGGGAAGGGATTTAAGGATCACAAAGGTGATCTTTTCGCTATCAGATTTTTTTTGGATAGAGTAATATCCTTCTATTATATTCAACCATTTCTCTAGATCATATGCATCCATTTGTCCTTCAAATAAAGGGATATCAAAATTAACTTGTAACTTTAATGGTGTTTCACCTCTGAAATGGCTTCTTGTCGAATATGCATTAGTCACCATTGGTAGTGGTCAAAGGATATGAGAAAATTTGTCCATCATCTCATTGCTCTTTTGCATGAGAGATTCCACAAGCAATTTCTTGAAAGGATCTCCTTCTCTGTCATTTGTCTTTTATTCCACCTTGAGAGGTCACTTAGGCTAGTAAGAGTGGTCGTCCCCAAGCGAAAATAGCTTAAGACCCAACTCTCTATACCCTAACATTATCGGGGAAATGCCTCAATAATAACAAGGAGAAGATTGCTTTGATACCCTTGATATGGATTATATGAAGAATAAAATGAAATAGAAACCGTACTATAGTGCAAAACATATAAATACAGTGAAACCTAGCTTCTATTAATGAATAAAATAATAGAATAATGAAGAACACAAACTCTCTAGAATGGTGGTAGATTATCTCTAAAGACAAAGAGATGTTGACTACGCTCATTTGCAATAAGCATTACATCACACTCCACTGCATGCTCAAAGGACCTCCTTCACCTTGATTATACATGAGAGAGTGAGAGGAGAATAATTCCCATGATGCATGTGGGATAAATTGGTATAATTTTACAAAATTCCATAGGCATGTAAAACACTATGACTTCGTGAGAGGTCACCCATCCTAGTACTACTCTATCCCAAGCATTCTTAACTACGTATTTCTAATCGGATACACCGCATTAATGTTGTAAGCATGTACATAATACCAGAAGGAAATAATTAAACAAAGGATGCAATTAACAAATGGAGATATAATTACATTATATTCCCCATAAAAAAGGGTGAATATCATGGTTTATCAAAACCATAGGCTCAAAAATGTTGATTCGGTGGAAAAGGTAGATGGCCACCAAGATCCACCTGGATCAGTTCCATAAAAATATAATGACATGGTGCATAATATTTATAAGAACAATGGTGCTACATAAAACAAAATGGTACCAACAGTACGTAAATAAACTCAAAAATTACTATTTCTACATACAACAAAAAATGCATAAATGGTGCACAATAATTATAAGAGCTCCAGTGCTACATACAACAAAAATGACAGAATTGGTTCCTAATAATTGTAAAACCACGAGTGAATTTTGGGATTATGTAGGCACCAATGTAGGTTTTGTAAGAGCACACCCATGTGTTTTACCAATACAAGTACAAAAAATAACCTTCATTAAAACCTTCACACGCCCAATTGTTTTTAGTTATATGGAGAATACATTAAACCTCTGCTTCAAATAGAGGATGTTGTCGCAAAGGTTTTTCTTTTTTTAATTTGTCAAATCTTGTAACACTAAAATCTTCCAAGAAAACCTTTGCTACAAGGTGTTCTCCTTGTAGTGAAAAACAAAAACATTGTTGTTGAAGAAGAATAATTCTATGAAAGCTTAAATCTGAAAGTAGATAGTGGTTTGGATTCTTGGTACACATATTGAAGAGCATAGAGAGGAATATTATTTTTGAGGTATTAAAGAGTAGAAAAAGGGAGTGTGTTCTCAAGTTGTATGGGTTAGTAGAGTGAGTGCCAAATATGGTATAATTGAAACACTTATTAAAGAACCCTAGTGGTATAATAACTAATCAAGGGGGTGGAATCCATAGAGTATTGCATTGGTTGGCAAAAACATTGCTCAAACCTAGTCAATTGCCTTGGGACTTGACTTGTGAATAAGATACGTTTTTTCAATTCTTCTCCTTATTTAAAAAATCATTCTTTTATGTTGAATAGTTTAAAGTTATGAATGATCATGAGAAATAGTTTTGAAATTCCTATATATGGTTACAAGTATAATGGTTAATTGTAATTAACTAGTTTGGAATCTATGTATTTGAATACATTAGCAAAGCATGGAAATTAAGTGTTTGAAAAAATAATGGAATTGATGAATGGGTTCTCTATTATTTTAGTATTATAATATGGAATTTATGGTCTCTAAGAATCCATTTTATTGAGTTGTTAAGAAGTTTCCTTTTCACAATTGTAATTCTAGAACCTTTTCTTAGACACATACCATCTTTCCTAGTGTTTTTTTGAATTTTTTGAGATTTATTTGACATGGATACTGTTCATTGATTTATAAATGTTTCTTGATATATGAATCTTTCCTTGAATAGTCATTATTCAGTGGGTTACCTCAGAATATCTCTTGTAGCCTTAAAGACCCATATTTTGAGTTTTATGAAGAAATTGGGAGATATATGCTACCTTTATAAAGAAAAGTAGCATGATGCATGTTGATTGTCCTTGGGAATCCTACAAAAATCCCACATGCATGTTATATACTTTATAAGATTCATGCGTGGGTCCTATAGTGGCTTGTTTGGCCCCCTTTTGGGAAACATTTGGGTTTTAAGAGTGCTATTGATGGTTGAAAGGGGTAATAATTTTAGGTTTTGATAAATAACACTTATATATAATAGTAGTGATGTCAGTTGATTCTATTGAATGAGTTTAAACTCTCTTTATTACTTTCAATGGACTTGGGGAAGGAAGTAGCCAATTCCTCCATTGATACAAATTATTTTGAGAATGAAATGAAGGTGGAGATATAACAATGAAATATACAGAGATATTGCAATAAACTCAAAGATACAATAATGCATAATTTTTATTAATGAGAGAAATGTACATAAACTATAAAATTACAGAGTGAATGACTCGCTAGAATGGTGGCAACTTATTTTTTAGAAGAGATGTGATGGCTATGCTCATTTGCAAGAATATGAAATTTACAATGAGGATCCAAAGGCCTTTTTAACATAAAGAAAATCCAAAACCCTAACCCTGGAAGATGAAATGCCAAAAGGTTTGTGGGCTCCGATGGGGGTAGTTGATACATCAACTTACAGAGGGCGTAACGTTTGCATACAGTATTTGTTTGGGGCATTATATACCTCGTCGGAAAGGTCTATCAGACGAGTAAATATTATGGTTTTCCTAGAATATTTCGTTCACTACATGTTAGGCACTAGGAATCCCAAATTTTTTTGTTTAGGGCCTCAAAATGGCCTTAGAAGTTCAGGACCCGAAAAAACCATAGAAAAAAATCCAAGGTGGAAACCCTTGTTTTGAGCCGGTGGAATAGGTGGGTGGCCACCGATTTCCACTTGGATCATTCTTCATCATTTATGAAGCAATGGTCCCCATTGCATCAAGTTCCCATGGAATATGTGGAAGCTTTTGTTGAATTTGAGCCTTGGTGAACTACTTGCCTTGCTGAAGAAGTTGCCCTGCTTAGCTTTTTGAAGGTGGTTATGAACCTGTTGCTAGAGGGGTTGGATCTATTCAACTAATATAGATGCATGATATGTCCAAGTGTGGGAGGACTATGTTAGTGATGTGAATATGTGATATGAGGAGTATATGAAGGGATCTATTGTAACTTTGTTGGATTGGGAACTATGGAGGCACCACCGTTGGTGACAACAATATTTTTTTTCTCTTTTGAAATACGATTTTACTAGATAGAAATGTATTGGGTTGAGGCTGCAGTGGTTGTAGTGTCCTTATTTTCACCTTCTTCCAAGATTGTGAAGAGGATAAACTTTGTGGTATGAGAGATTACTTTGCGGCATTTTTTTGTCGGGACAATAGTTGAGACTACCTCTGGTATCCTGTAGAGATGAACCCCCAAAGTAAAAATGATGCTATGGGGTCAAGACTCATAAAAAACATGATTATTCCAAATATATGGTTATCCTAACAAAAAATTACATACTTCCAGTGGGGAAACATCACATAGTGCCTCATTCTTGAAGGGCTTCATGTTGTAGTACATGCGACACTACTGGATGAAACGAAGATCTCAACCCTAGCGAAGCCACCCGATGTTGTATGGTTGCACATGTGGTTTTATTGGAAAATCCAATTGTTGGAAGACCTATAATGACATTAGGTTCTTCTAGCTTTTGTAATAACAATAAAATGCAACGAGGTCCCCTTCACCCACATCTATGAATGGAAGAGGAAATCCCCCTCCTTATGATCCTCTGGTTCGTCTGGTTGGATTGTTGTGGCCGCGATAGTAAAAGTGGGTTATTCATCAATTATCTATCTCCTTATATTATTTTTTGAATCAAACTCTGATTCGGGGTTCATCTCTCTTTCTTTGAGCTCGACTACCAATGACGGTTTTGAGCAACATTCATCGATGTTGTGCCAAGGGATTTTCCGGAAGTTGCACCACTTCCTACTATCATTCTTTGTCTTACCATTGCTCTTATTTTCTTGCAGCTTGGAATATTTGTATTGATGTTGGATATTCTGTGTATTAGGGATACCTTTACCATACTTTGGTTTTTTCATATTTGCAGACCCAAATTCCCACTTGTTCTAGTGTTTAAATTTTTTCTCTATTTTGACAACATATAGATAAGTGACTCCCGGTGATGAGATGTCCAGAAACTCCATTTCGTTTTGGATGTAGCTATGTAGCACCTCACAATATTTTAGAACTAGATGTCACTTAGAGTCTTTGATACCCATCTTGGAGCACAAGGTATGGAAGGCATTTGTTAACTCTGTCATTATTTGGCCCCTCTCTTGATGCAGCGTGGTCCATCTCATGTACTAGTCATCAGAGTTTCCCACAAGGTAATATTTCTCCTTGACCACATCCATAAACAAATACCTAGTGGGATTGACCCTAAATATTCCAAACTTCTCTATGGAAGTTTTCTCCTAGTAAGTTTCCCACCAATGTTTGACATGGGGGAGAGCCTTAAGGAGTGCAAAGGTGATATTTTTTCTGTCGGAAAAATTGTGGACAGAGAAATAACCTTCTATCATATTTAACCACTTTTCCAAAGCATCCTCATCGATCTGAATTTTGAATGATGAATAATCTCCAAAGCGACTTCTTGACGAAGATGCTCTTGTTATTATAGGCAATCATTGAAGGATTTGGGAAAAAATCTCCAACGTATTGTTCCTCTGTCGTGAGAGGGATTTTGCGAGAAAGAGCTTGATGGGATATTCTACTCCCTCGTCTCTCTTTTGTTTCTCCATGGGAGGCCACTTGGCCTGGTGAGAGAGATTTTACACAAGGGAAACTAGCATGCAACCCAACTCTATATACCCTGACCTCATTGGGGACATGCACTAAGAAACAAAAAAGAGTAGCCTTCTATTATACCATTGATCCAAATTATTTTGAGAACGAAATGAAGGTGGAGATATAAAAATGAAGTATACATAGATATTGAAATAAACACAAAGATACCATAATGCACAATTTTTATTAATGAGATAAATGTACAAAAACTGTAAAATTACAGAGTGAATGACTCACTAGAATGGTGAAAACTTATCTCAAAGAAGAGATGTGATGGCTACGCTCATTCAAAATAATACAATGTTTACAATGAGGCTCCAATGGCCTTTTTAACATAAATAAAATCCAAAACCCTAACCCCGGAAGATGAAACGCCAAACAGTTTGTGGGCCCCGATGGGGATAGTTGATAGGTCAACTTCCCGAGGGTGTAAATTTTTCATACGATCTCTATTTGGGGTGTTCTATACCTTGTTGGAAATGTCTAGGAAAGGAGTACATATTCCATTCATCCAATAATATTCCTCCAGAAAGTCAATAGGCACTGTCTATCCCAAAAAATGTTGTTTAGGGCCTCAAAATGACCTCGGAAGTTCAGGACTGATTTCCTCTTGGATCATCCATACCCCTGATAAGTTGTGCATTTCATGCATACATTTTTTTGTAACAAATGTAAACTATTCTAAAGGATGTTGAAAGGTTTTTACCTTTTTAATATAATGGTTTATGTCATGGTTTTGTCTGAAGAATAGTTGTGTTTATCTTATGAAGGTTTTATGACATGTTATGTAATTAAAGATATTTGAATGATGAGTGAAGAAGCATGTTGAGTAATGAGTTCATATATTATGTTTATGGGGACTTACATTATTATGGACTCACATTCTCTTCCATAAATAAGGTGTTAAATTCATAATCTTGAGAACATTGAACCCTAAACCCTAGGATTGTCCTTTTTGGATGTGAATAAGACCATCTAGGAGATACAACGTGATTATTGAGATGGGATTATTTGATGAATATTAAAGAGGATTTAAGTTGTAAAATAAATAACTATATTTTTGGTGATTTGGTTAAGCCATCTATGTTATTTGGGAAATTGCATTTAAAGTTTGAAATAGTGTTAAGCATTCCCATTGTATTCAGAGACGAAAGGTTTTCAGAATGGTATTGCACTGTATAGAAAAATTACATTTCTCTCCCACCATTGTTTTATTGGGCCAACAAACCTTTTTTTGATGGTGGTACATGGATAAGTTACAAATTGGTATCAAATAATTTGGATAAAAAATTAGGGACTATACATGTCAAGGGCAATGAATGAAAAATGTTTGTGATTCAATGTTAACCTAATACGATATCCTTGTTACACATAGACTTGTATTCATAAATGAGATAATCCTTATTGTATCACTACAATTTACAGAGTGTTTTTTTTACTCTAAGAGCTCAAAAGAAGAGAAAAAATAATTAAACTATTGCAAACTTCAAATTTGGTATAACCTATCCTACCCATTTTTCTATCATCAAAAAGGGTAAATTTGACCCAAAAAAATTAGTTTATGCTCTTGTATTTATTACACTAATTGTGCAAATTCATATCTTACATTTTGTAGAACCTTTGGAGTTCTATTTGGTGGTAACTTATATATGAATGTTTGTAAGAACTAGATTTGGAAGTGATTTACCATTTGTTGTATTTATTCCACTAATTGTGCAAATTCATATTTTACTTTTTGTAGAATCTTTGGAGTTCTATTTGGTGGTAACTTATATATGAATGTTTGTATGAACTAGATTTGGAAGTGATTTACCACTTGTTGGCCATTGCAATTTTTATTGGTCTTTTATTTATAGTAATTCCTTTAATATTAAGGCAAGTGTAAAATCTCCTAAACTTTACTCTTAGTGTACAGTTTTGCATCATGATAAATGATTGAGATTTTATTTCTCATCATGATTTTTAGTTGTACAAGTGTTGGTTGGTATATAATGTTATTTTAAATTATTGTACAACACATTTTATGGCATAAAATGGTTACTTGTGGAGTTTTCGTATAATAACGAATATCATACATCATTAAAAATGAGTTCATTTGCGACTTCCATCATGGAAATACCTACTAATACAAAAGGAAATTTTATTTCATGTTTTGAATCATTAGTAATATGAAATGTTACATGACATGGTTAAGGTAAATGCTAATATAATGTCCTTATGAATGTCTAACATGTGTGTTGGTGACCTTGTTGGTGAGACATTCATATGGAAAAATAGTTTTGAACATGGACAATGAAATAAATCCCATAAGAAGAGTAGAGTCAATGTTTTTTTTTTCCACAAAAAAATTTGCTTTATATTCATATAGAGATATAAATTGTTCATTACATAAAAAAAAATCTCTGATAAACCCCAATACAATTGAGAAGAAATTCACTAGACCGATAGATAGAACCACAGAACATTAGATGTCAGCAAAATCCAACCTATCTTGTAACCCCAAAACAATACTGCTAGTAAAATCATATGCCTATAATCTAATAGACTTCCAGCACAAGGAAAAAACATACTGACACAAGTTAGAAGAGATATATATACATATGAGGGCCTTCATGTTCCCCGACACATTGAAAATATTCAATTTTTCCAAGGGGCTTAAGAAGTACCTTCTTATACAGGCTATCTGCAACTATATTTTCTTCTCGATACACATGCTGAAAGGAAATAACTTGGAAAAGTTTTATAAGTTCAGAAATTCTGTCCTTCCAACACTCCAAGGATATGACCTATAGACGACCCTTGTCATTCAACCAATTGATGATAATCTTTGAGTCACCCTGCATAATGAACTCTGAAATGCCAAGCCGAATAGCTAGTGTGAGAAGTGCCCATGCACCCATCAACTCATCTCTGGTATTGGTTCCCGAACCACAGTTGAAATACCATTTGAAAAATTTGTTCTCATTGATCTAGATGACCCCTCCAGCTCAATTATTACAACCAGATGCACATGCCGCACCATCAAACCATCTAGTCATGCACCTTACCTCATGCTTCTTTGGTTTTCTCTTTAACTGCTTTGTTCTTATAGTAGGCGTGTATAGTCTCAAAATAGATATAAACAAGATGGCCACCTTTGGGAATGATGGATTCCCATCCTCAAATATCACGTGATTCCTTTCCAGCCATACATTCCAACAAATGAAGGACGCGAGTGTAGGATATCTTGTATTTTGATTTTTCGAATTCTTAAAACACTCAGAAATGGTATTACCCGAGCACAATCCCGGGAAATTTAATGTTTGTTTTTCTCTATCCCAAACAACATTGGAAAAAGGGCAACCGACAAACAAATGGAACTCTATTTTTTATTCCTTCTTACACATAGAACAATAGCTCGAGCCTAAAAAACCCTTACGTTGGAGATTATCCCATGTAAGCACTTTGTTTTCCACCACCAACCAAGTAAAAAAAATTAATTTTAGAGGGCAATCCCAAGACCATATCACCTTTCTCCACCATCCAATCAAATAAGCATATTTCTTTTTTTCAACTGCATTGTATGCATTTTTAACAGTAATCCTTCCTAAGGTGTCACCTCCAATCCATTTCAGTACATCTGGACTCATCTGAAGTTGGATATCGTTGTTGATGATCACCCTTCAATAATCCTTCCATTCCTCTGCAAGAACACCATCTAATTCCAAATCCTCACTGGTAACCCAATTGGACCCTATAATACTAGATCGAGGCGCTCGATGAGCCTGAAATAAAAAAATGGACACCTTGCTGGTTTAATGCCAAGATTAATTCTTTAGACATGTGGTGCTTCTCCCATTCCAAGAATTTGGTCTTTCCCAATTACAATCGAGGTTCCCGATCCCGGATACCAAACAATCCAATGCAACAAAATGTATAATGATTTCTGAAGATATTTCCATGTTTGGGATCCTTATACTCCAGATACTAGAACCGATCGTAGCCAATTCTCCACTGAGAAAGAAGATATATATTTCACTTTTATTACCCGGTGCCAAAGGCCCTCCACCATTATATCCCTCCAAAGGGTGTTTTCCGCCATAGCATGGCTGAAACTAAACATATTATGTAGCCCCCATCCCCCATATCTCTTCGGATGAGCTATTTGTTTCCAGCGGCACAAATGAAAGCCTTTTCTATTTATTTTCCCATTGCATAGAAAGTTGTAGATGACTTGGTGAATTCTGTGGAGAATCAAAAAAGGAATTTTTGCCAAATCTAGCCAATAGAGAGGCTGGCTTTCCAAGACTGCCTTGACCAAGATGAGGCGACCACCCAATTTCAACCACCTATTGCACCAATGATTGATTCTATTTTCATATTTGGATAACAACCAATTCCAATCCTCAACTTTGAACCTATCAGGTTTCAAAATATAACCTAGATACTTAAATTCATTAGCAAAATTATTAACGTTATAAGGGAAAAAATATTTTATGGAATCCAGAACATGTTGTTGCACTTCGAAATGATAGAAGGAGGTTTTCTGTGAATTAATAATCAAACCAGTTGCATTTCATAAGACAACCAAAATATTTTTCATCTCCATCCACTCAATAACATAAGAATGGGTCATTATGAGAATATCTTCTACAAAAATAAGATGGAGGATCTGTACAAGTCTAGTTACCTTGATACCTAACACCAAACCTTCCTCTTGTCTTTTTTTAATAGCTAGAATCAAGCCTTCCAGAACTAATATGAATAGAAGATGTGACAACGAATACCCTTGTCTAAGACCTCTTCCCCCATTAAAGAAATCGGTGGGCTCGCCATTTATAAGGACAACATAAGTGGTTGTAGAAATACATCCCATAATCCACTTGGTCATCAGAAAACCAGAGCCACATTGTAAAAGAACTAGTCTAATGTAATCCCAACTTATGAAGTCGTATGATATCTTCAAATAAACCTTTAGAATCATATCTTGAATCTTTTTCTCCCTAATGTTGTGAATACACTCCTGTGCAATACCTATAGCATCAATAATGTGCTTGTCTTTTAAAAAACCAAACTGTTCTTCTGAGAGAGTACGAGACAAAATGGGTCTAATGCGCTTTGCTAATCAATTTTTTATGATATTATAGCAAATATTACATAAGGCGATTGACTGAAAGTCACCAAAGGATGTCAGTCCATTGAACTTGGGAATAAGTGCTATAAACGTCGAATTTAATGATTTGTTTACCATACCAGATAAACATGAATCTTAGATAGCCTCCAATAGGTCCTCAACAATCAAGTCATAAAAATGCAGGAAGAACTCCACAGTCCACCCGTCAGGGCCATGACTCTTGTCCTTGGTGAAACCCCTTAGAACCTCTAAAATTTCTTCCTTCATACACGAATTTTCAAGCATTTGTACCTCCTCCTCTATAGTCAACCTTGGGTATAATCGGACCGATGCTATCTGATCCATGATCGAATTATGAGAGTCTTTGTAAAAGGAGTTGAAATGTCTCATTGCTTCTGCCTTAATAGCCTCTTGCCCTGTATGTACATGTTCAAATTCATCCTTGACTTCCCATAGGTGTTTTTTTTTCCTCCTAAAGATGGCAAACCGATGAAAATATTTAGTATTCTTGTCCCCTAAAAGGATCCATGTTGCCCTGTTCTTTTGACGCCATAATTCCTCAACCACTAACATCCTGTTTCTTTCAGTATCAAGTTATTTCAAGCAAGGAAAAGGTTCAGTATCTGTTTGATGTTCTGGACTCTCTTTGGTAAGAGTAGTGATTTCTTCTTCTATCTGTTCATAGGTCTGTTGATCTCTTTTTTTCTTAACTGCAATCCACTTTTTTACTCTATCTTTTTGTCTGCATAAATTACCCACTAGTCTAGATTGCACCCCAACTACCAAAGTATATTGTTGAGCATTCCACTCTTCCCTAACAATATCACCAAATAACTCATCTTTCAACATTGCCAAATTAAACTTAAAAGGATAGGAAACCAACTTAAATCCATAATCCAGTTGGAAGAGCACTGGGGCATGGTCATATATCCAATGGAAGTTTGACCCAAGATCTAAATAACATGGAATCATTTAGAAGCTATGCTGAAGCATATACCATGTCTAATCTTTTTTTAATGCCATTCACCCCAAATCTGCAATTGCACTAGGTTGGAACAACCTCGGCTGGATTTACATACACTAAATGATGTCTTAGAAAAAGATATCTAAAAAAGGTCGCCTGTGAATCAATCAAGGCCGACACCCCCAAAACTTCGTCAAAACCTGTAGAAAAGTTTAAATCTCCTGCAAGTATTAGATTACTCATATCTAAAAGTCCTTTTTCTTCCAGATTCTCCCAGAAAATTCTGCGACTAGTACACGGTCCATATACGTTAATCATGCTTATCCTTCTTTTATCAGGGATATGAATACCACAAGCACACAAATAAGGTTGAATATCAACAATGTTGGGATTCCACACCACTAGAAGTCCTCTCGACTTACCCACAGAGATCACTGCACTATACATCCAAGTAGGACATAAACATAACATAAACTTCCTGGCCTTTTCTTCACCAACTAGAGTCTCCTGAAGAAATATTATGTCTAGTTTTGTGGTGGATAATAACCTGCACATGCAGGGAAATTTAAGGAGACCTCCCACCCCTATGATATTCAGGGAGAGGAGGATCATGATTTATCCCTAGCCAAGGATTTCATGCCTCTAAGAGCCCCCAAATCCA
Source organism: Picea glauca (assembly GCA_000966675.3). NCBI lineage: Eukaryota > Viridiplantae > Streptophyta > Pinopsida > Pinales > Pinaceae > Picea > Picea glauca. The sequence goes on along the minus strand of JZKD02S1788147.1, from coordinate 59,590 downwards.
GAGTTGAAGTAGAAGGTTGTTCTAAAGTAGACGAGTTAAGATCTTGTTTCTTCCAAGTACTCCTAGTTTTAATAGGAGATACTTCTGAACTAAGACCCCTCGACCAGGATAGTTTCCTACCATGGTCTGATCTGTTAGAGTTAAAGTCATGACCAGTGTCAAAGCCCGAGTTAATATAAACATCTAAGCCCAAAAAGGTCTATAATGGAATCGAGCTGGTATTCTCCCACAGGGACGGAATTAAGGAGTCAACCATAGAAACCAATGACCGATCCGAAGCAGGTAATATAGGAGAAGGTAAAGACTAAGTTTTCAAATCCAAGGAGGAAGGATCTGAAGAGGCTATAGGCACGAAGACATCAGAAACACTAATAGAATGAGGCATAGTCTAATCAACACTACAAATGGAAACTCCCTTGTCTGTTAGGTGCACCACCTTCTCAGAAACAACCGACGATACTTTATGTAACAAAATGGTTTTTTCAAAGAAATCTCGTTCCCACAGAGATAGATTAAAAAAAAGAGATGGACAATAAGTTTTAAGCTTACCAGTCAGGGAGTTTGTGGCGCCATACAGAAACTCATCCAGCCCCACAGCCTCACAACCACCCATCGATCCCTGTTCCTCCAGGATATCCTCAATATAATGCATTTCCTTTGTACACGAGTCCATAGCATCATCTGATTCAGAGAGACCATACCCAGCATGAGAGTATTTCCTTAAATGACCCGTTCGCCTGCAAGTGGTACATCTGAATGGAAAACCAAGATAATCCAAACATTGAACCATAACATGGCCTTGCCATTCTAGTTCTATGGAATCCATCAAATTGGCATGTAAGTCTACTTCTACAAGCACCCGAGCCAAACATTTGTCTGTTGAAAGAAGACAGTCTTCATCAATCTTTAGAAAGCAACCAAAAAGATTGCCTATGGACGTTAGCGCAATTATGTTCCAAAGGTTTAATGGAAAACCTGGAAGTAGCACCCAAACGTGCTTGAAACTGAAGTACTCAGTTTTAGGATCGAACCGAGTCCTCTAGCATTTCAACATTAAACTGCCCCCCTTGAAGTCCTAGAACTTATTTAAGATACTCTCGACATCCTCGGGGGTATTAAAAATAAGACCAAACCACCCGCTAGGAAGAGTCATATAATTCAGAACATATACTAACCGAGGATACCAAACCTCCTTCATCCAGTCTGAAAATGAAAGTTTACACTTAGTCTTGTAAGCAAATCTACCTACCAGGGCACAAAGTGAGAATTAACATGTCTCTTCTAGATCCACATCCATGCCAATGACAAGGCTTCATCGCGTTTTTCTAGGCTTCCAAGATTTTACAGTCTTCCTAGGTCTAATATCCTTCAAACTCTCAATTCCATGTAGATTGATCATCGAGAAAGGATCATGAGTAGTCCAGGAGTTCACCATGTTAGAACTTTGTAAATTTTGTCTGGCTGATAGAAAAATGACAGAGGTAATTGTTTCAACCTACTTTAGAGCTGAGGCACTAGACTTCTCAACGCAGAGAGGGGTCTCTCGTGTCACTTGATATTTATTTTGGAATTGGTGGCTATCTTTGGTTTGTTTTGGATGCTTTTAATAAAATTGGTGACAAATAAGGGGAGGAACAATTAGGGCTATGGAGTCAAAATTCTGAAAGTGAACAAAAACAATGCTTAGATGATAGAAATATCCAAACAATAAAGGATAAATGAGGTGATGAATTTGAGTTATTCTTGAATTTAAATAGAGTGTAGGAAGATAAATAAAACAAATAGCTGCATCAGAGCATTACTGAAATGAATTCTGAATTAGTTAAGAAGACAATCACACAGTTTAAATTGCTTAAGCCAAGAGCATCATAAGATGAATTATGGGCCTTTAACTATCCAATTTAAACAGAAGAAAATGTAAATGAAATGAAAGGTCACAAGAAATACATACGAAGAAGGGAAACAAAGCTCATATCACCACCCTTTAGAATCTTTTCATGGAGACTTCAAAATCTTCTGCATTTATATTCAATTCAGCTTCAGAAAATTACAAATAGAGTTTGAAACAACCAAAAGGTGCTCTTGCACTTCTGCCAACATTAATTCATTCAAGTATCCCAGTATTTATACAATTTGATTACAATGGCTAAAACTGAAGTGTTTCAGCTCCTAAAACTGATTTTAATAATTTCAACTGATAGTCTCGATATATGAACCGATTTACAATGATTAAAAAAAACATTACAAAATTGGGGAAAATTTTTCTCTGACTTCTCGGCTTCCTTCGCACCATCTGTCTCGCTCTGATCTTCTATAGAATCTACAAATTTGGTGACATCTGGAGATCATTTACTAGTTCTGAGGAAACTGCATTTTTTCTTACCCATCCGCATGATTTCCTTCCATTGTGAGTCGGAGGGAATTTCTTAATCCATCATGTCTTTAATCAAAATCTCTAGTTCAATGCATGTGGCGTAAGACATAGTCGGCAAGCCAACCTTCACTGTTTTAAATTTATTCAAAATTTCAAAATCTGTAGCCAAATAATCTACCAGACTTGGGCCTTTCATACTTTCCTCTATAGCTTCAAATTTGGAATGGTCCATCCTGGACTGAATGAGGAGAGAATTGTAGTCTTCTTGATTGTATAATGAACCTTTTCCATCCCAAAATGGTGGGAGACCCTTGATAAACAATTGTTCAAATGTATCTTTAAACTCCTGTATATTGTGCTCCATTTGCATAGATTTGTTCTAGATTGATTTGATCTAGGTGGATATTGGTGGCCACCCACCTTCTCCAACTGGCCCAAAACATGTTTCTGACAATTTTGGTAATTTACTATTTTTAGCAGTTTTTAACTTCCGGGGCCATTTTGAGGCCCTAAACGATGTTTTTTGAGAAAACGGGAAGCAACATTGATCCAAAAATTTGTAGTTCTCGAATAGATCTTTCCAATGAGCTATTGAGCGCCCCAAACAGAGATCGTATGCAAAAGTTACGCCCCTGGGAAGTTGACGTATCAACTACCCCCATCGGGGCCCACAAACCTTTTGGCTTTTCATCTTCCGGGGTTAGGGTTTTGGATTCTACTTATGTTAAAAAGGCCCTTAGAGCCTCATTGTAATGATCATCTTCTCATAGATGCGAGTAGCCGTCACATCTCTTCTCAAAGATAAGCTACCACCATTCTAGAGAGTCTTTCACTTTGTATTTTATAGTCTCTGTACATTTATTTCGTTAATAGAAATCGTGTATTACTGTATATTTGTGACTCTTGCTTTATTTTCGCTATATCTCTGTTATATTGTTGTCTCTCTTGCAATATCTTTGAATATTTATGTGTTATATCTCTGCTCTAATTTTGTGCCGAAAATAATCCGGATTAGTGGTATCAGAGCAGGCTGCTCTTGATCATTTTTCAGTGCATGTCCCCGATGAGGTCTGAGTATAGAAAGTTGGGTCTCGAGCTTGTCTCTCTTGAGGACAATCGCTCTCGCACACGCAAGAAACACTCAATGGTGGAAGAAAATAAAAACAATGGAGCAAATGATCCTATCAGTCTGTTGCTTGAGCAAGCTCTCACACGACAGAGGGATGAAATGATGGAGATTTTTTCCCACATCCTTCAACGCCTGTCGATAGCATCAGGCACAACTTCATCAAGTGGCCACTTTGGAGGCACCTCGCCTTTCAAGGTACAGGTTAATTTTGATATTCCTGTATTTGAAGATCAAATAGATGCAGATGCCCTAGATAAATGGTTAAATCTGCTAGAAGGTTAT
>JZKD02S1788147.1:11949-55755 GCA_000966675.3 Picea glauca | reverse complement strand
CTTCGCACTCCTTAAGGCTCTCCCCCATGTCAAACATTGGTGGGAAACTTACTGGGAGTAGAGTTCCACAGAGGAGTCTGAAATATATGGGGCCGAGCCCACTTGGGATTTTTTTGTGGATGCAACAAAGGAACAGTATTACCCTGTTGGAAACTATGATGACCAATACATGAGATGGATCACACTATGACAATAGAGGGGCCAATCAGTTCCTGAGTTCACCAATAGCTTCCATACCTTGCGCACCAATATGGGTATCAAAGAATCTGAATGACATTTGGTTCTGAAATACTGTGGGGCTATACACAGATACATCCAAACTGAAATGGATTTTCCGGACATCTCATCACTCGGTGCTGCCTATCGATATGTTGTTAAAATCGAGCAGAAATTTAAGCACCAGAACAAACGGGAGTTTGGGTTTGCAAATCCACAACAACCAAAGTATGATAAAGAAAACCCTAACAAATAGTCTCTCGAAAACCATTCCAAGCCATAGGAAAAGAAGGGTCATGGGAAGACAAAGAAGGACACCGGAAAATGGTGCGATTTCCATAAAATCCCCTGGCACAACACTGATGAATGTCGCTCAAAACAGTCATTGGTGGCCGAGATCAAAGATAAGGAGCCAAACCCCACTGTTATTGTCGCGACCGTAGCAATTCAACCAGAAGAACCAACAGATATAGAAGAGGGGGAGCACCTTTTTCATTCACAGATGTGGGTGAAGGGGACCCCGCTACATTTTATTTTTGATAGCAGAAGCCAGAAGAACCTCATCTCAACAGAGGTCGTCAAACAGTTGGGATTATTGACAACACCACACCCGCAACCATACAACATCGGGTGGCTTCGCCAAGGACGAGATCTTCGTGTCAACCAGCAGTGTCGATTGTCATATGGCATCTAACCCTTCAAGAATGAGGTATTATGTGATGTTTCCCCACTGGATGTCTGTGATGTTCTCTTGGGCTATCCATATATGTGGAAACGCCATACTATCTATGAGTCTCGACCCTGTAGTGTCATTATTAATCTGGGGGTTCATCTCTACAGGATACCAGAGGTAGTTCCAACTACTGCCCCACCTAAACAGTGCCGCATGGTAGTATCTCATACTACAAAATTCATCTTCTCCACAATCTGTTCAAAAGGGGAACAAAAGGATACTGCACCCACTACAGCCTCGGCCCAAGCACCTTCTATCCACCAGAAGCAGGTCGACAAGGTTGCAACAAAGCACAAAGATTCCTTCTACACACAGTCATATCATGTAGCCAGACTAGTTAAAAAGGTCCAACCCTTCCAGCCACAGGTTCGTGACGACCTTCAACAAACCAAGCAGTGTGATGGTTCCAACAAGGCAAGCAACTCACCAAGATTCAGATTCAACAATTGCTTTCCCCTCTCCCCTGGGAACTCAACGCAATGGAGAAAATTGCTTCCTAATGAGGGAGGATTGATCTAGGTGGATATCGGTGGCCACCCACCTTCTCCAACTGGCCCAAAACATGTTTCTGGCAATTTTGGTAATTTACTATTTTTAGCAGTTTTTAACTTCCGGGGCCATTTTGAGGCCCTAAACGATGTTTTTTGAGAAAACGGGGAGAAAAATAGATCATAGATCATGTTGCTCACCCAAAAGTTGTAGTTCTCGAATATATATTTCCAACGAGCTATTGAGCACCCCAAACAGAGATCGTATGCAAAAGTTACGCCCCTGGAAAGTTGACGTATCAACTACCCCCATCGGGGCCAACAAACCTTTTGGCTTTTCATCTTCTAGGGTTAGGGTTTTGGATTCTACTTATGTTAAAAAGGCACTTAGAGCCTCATTTTAATTATCATCTTCTCATGGATGCAAGTAGTCGTCACATCTCTTCTCAGAGATAAGCTACCACCATTCTAGAGAGTCCTTCACTCTGTATTTTACAGTCTCTGTACATTTATTTCGTTAATAGAAATCGTGTATTACTGTATATCTGTGACTCTTGCTTTATTTCCGCTATATATTTGTTATATTTTTGTCTCTCTTGCAATATCTTTGAATATTTCTGTGTTATATCTCCGCTCTCATTTCGTGTTAAAAATAATCTGGATCATGATTTGCGCAGGTTGTGCTTGGCGATGATCCTCCTGGCCCAAATGATCAACACAATTCTGTCCTTTATCCCAATAGTTTGAAGATCAATAGTGAGTAAAAAATTTAGCAAATCAATAGCATTGTGGGCCCATTCTGAGGGCTTCTTGGCTAATACTTCATTAACAACAGTACACCTACTCTGGGTCGTGGAAACCATGTTGTCTTTGTCATTTGTAAAATTCAGATAAACCCCGAATTTAGCAGCCTCTGCAGCAATAGCATCCCATATTACAAGTTTAGCTCCTTGTAATAGTGTTTTTCCCTTTAACCTTGTTTTCAACTTGCTTACTCTCTCTTGCAAATCTTGATTATCTCTGTGGAGTTGAGCCACCTTCTCATCTTTCACTTTCATCTCTTGCTTCAACTTTTCTATGACCTCTTTGAGGCCCTTGATCTCACCCGTTTTTAAGATTAACTGGGACATGGCTTGTACCAACCCGTCAGTGCTTGATCCAGCCTTTGTATTAGTAGGTAAGATGGCATCCATATCTGACATTGCTACCTATGCTTGTGACCAATTCTCTTTCTCTTTTTCTAACTGCAACACTTTAGCTTTGTAATTGAGTGCCTCTTGTCTGAATGTTTCCTTCTCTTGTTCTAAAGCAGCTAGCTATGATGTCTGTGGATGATCTATAGGGGACATCTTCGGCTTTTTATTTAGGCTTTGGATAATCTTATCTTTCTCATCCAAATAAGCCTTTACCCCTTGATTTAACATTTTGAGCTGTGTCAGCCAGGCTTTGTTGGATGCCTTTTCCTATTTCAATTGTCCATCTAGTTTGATTTCATGTGTTGTCAATATTGAAACTTTCATACTTAAACTTAGGTAGTCTGAATATAGCATGTCGCTAGCATTCCTATGAAACTTTACTTTTTTTGGGCACCAATATTCTCATAGTGCATCTTTATTTCAGACACTTCATTATCACCTACTATTGCTATATTAAATGTCTTTCTTTCCACATCTTTGATTGAGAACATGGGTGTTTTATGTTGGGAGATATTCTCTACTTCAGGAAATAGGTCTTTGATATCACTGTTGGCCATACTTCCTTTTACAACATATTGGTTCATCAAGTCGTCTTTGGATTGATAAACTGCCCCAAGTCTCTTGCTAAATATGTGCTTTTTGTTGTTGAAAACCCTTGTACTGCTTTCACTTTGTGGCATGTTTCTTGTACCAACTTCTTCATTCTTGGTTGCACCTTCCACCATATCCATGCTCATTTTCTCTTTGGGTTCTTCTTCTTCCAAGTCAACCACTTGAGAGGGTGATGTAATTTTCATTTTCTTGGGAATATCTTGCTGACTACTGGCACCTAGGGATTCTAAACTACAGCTCTTATTGTAAAAACTCATCTTAGGAGATTTGACAACCAACCTAGGGGAAGGTTTCTGTGTTGGGTTCTGCTGAGGGGTTGGTTTTGTTTTTTTTGTCTGATCATGATGCAAAGTGACTTCCATATCTACACAGGTTTCTAGATTAGCCATCTTATTGAACTCTTCAACATGCTCATGTTCATAGGGACCACGTCTGCTCATCAATCTTCTCTTTGATATGATCTGATGAGGATCATATTTCCTCCCTTGCAATTGTGTGAACCCAAATTCACTGAGTTTGGATTGGATCTGAGGCAAACAAGACTTTTTCTTTACCACAAAGGGTCCTACTATGAAAGGAAATTTTAAGTTAGAAGCCTTGTGTGCCTTCAGAAAATGATTTGTCTCTGAGATGATCCTTTGTCTGATGAACTCCAAGGAAAATATTCTGGGAGTCAAAAAGACTGGTAAAAGGTAAGGTCCTTCTTGATAGCCATATACCCAAATCACAGTAGACTGTATGAACAATATTCAATCTCCTACCCTGCTCTCTAGATTTGGTTGTAAAGAGATTTTGATTTCCTCCATAACCCTTGGTAGGTATGAACCGAAGATAAGACTCTACACCCTAGACATAATCTTATTGATGAAAATAATCATGGTGATCCTTTTACATTCATTCAAAATAAATGTAGTCTCAGGAAATTTGGTTTTGTTAGATTCCAGGAACATTCTCAGCAAGTGTGTGTAGTATCTGAAGTGTCTCAATGAAATATTGAAGTTTACCAGATGTTGATGCATATTATCAGCTATGAATTTGTTAAAATTGACACAGATTGATTGACTAGACCCTGACATAAAGAAGGTCAACATGAAACCTAACATGAATTCTACCACAAACTTGTCATTATCCAACCCTAAAATTTGACTAAGAAGAGAACAAGCCCACTGGACTTTGATGACCATGACGCTTACACTGGCAGGCAATGACAAACTCTCGGAATGGTGTTCAAGGTTTTACAATGGTTTGGAGAAACAAGTTTTTTACTTCTGATGGGAATTCTCTATAAATTGTGATCATTTTCTCCTCCTCGATGGGCTCAGACACTATGGGGGAGGAATCTGGTATACTGAGGATGTGTCGAAGCGACAAAATGTCTATTTCGCATAAAACTTTTGACCCTACTCTATTCAAAATGACTCTTTCTTCTTGAGAATACTGCTCCACACACCAGCTTACGAACTCAGGGAAAGGAAAGAATACTTCTACAACGTAAGGGATAACGGAGACTTGAGCCACTTCAAAGAAAGATATGCGCATTCCAACATTGTCTAACAGATTTGATTTGGACACAAAAATAGGGGAGACTATTATCTCTGTGTCGAAAACGTCGGAGTCCCTGTCAATTAGGGCTTCTTCTCTAAAGGCGATGTCTTGTTCATTCACGGATAAAATGACAGGATTATTGCCCATGGTGAAAAATGCCTATTAAGCAGTGAAGAAAACATGAATCTGATCCAACTTTGAGATTGAGTTTCGAATATATGGTTTGCGCCAAATTTTGAATGTTTGAATGTTCCAAAATATCATAAAATAATGTTGGGGACCCTCCTTTTATATGTGCCTATCGACATAGGGGGTTGGAGAAAACGGTTTTAGGTAAACTTCTTTTTTCCTCGATGTACCTCTAGAGGCGCCATACGTCCATGAACAAAACCATTGTATTTTTCCTTGGCCCACCTTCGAATGATTAATCCCCGTGCTACTTCGATCGTCGGTATGAGTTTCATTCGTTGATTTACATCGCTCTATGATCTATGGTCCACCGTGCCCTAACAACTTTTGATATCGAGGATTTGAGAAAGTAGTTTTAGGTAGACCATTTTTATCCCCGATGTACCTCTAGAGGCGCCACGCATCCACAAACGAAACCATTTTAGTTTTCCCCGGCCCACCTTCGAATAATTATCTTCCGCGTTGCTTCATTCTCCGATATGTGCCTTATCCATTGATCTGGGCTGCTTCAAAATCGATGGTTCTTCATGTCCTACATTTCATGCCTACGTTATATTTGTCCACATACCACCATATGAGACCTATCCACTAAACTATCACACTTCCATAGCTATTTGTCTCTTCGCTAAGTCTCCGAGACTTGGATCCTGATCTGAATTTTTTTATGGTAATAACATAGGCTCCAACTGGGGATGCTATCCTCCCTGTGAGGTAGTAAAGAACTGCAAAATAAGTGCCTACCCATTGGGTTGTGATCTATTAGTGTGGTCTGAATCTGCTGATCTTTATTCAAAAACTTAAAATCTACCCAGCATAGCTCAGGGCCTTCACCTCAGGCTTCAACTATGCTACTTTTATTGCAACTTTTCATGTGTAAAGAAAAACACAAACGACTATGTACAATTAATGGTGGGGTGATGATTTTTCAAACAATGTAATGCTTGAGGAAATTTCCATTCACAGGCCCTCCTCCAATAAGCTCTCCATTACTCTCCTATAATAAGTAGGCGTTGCTCCCACGGTATGATGTAATTGTGAACAGGCCCAACCATAGGTGATCAAATTTCCCATGTTTTCCCTTATCTTCATTTATGGCATCCCATTTTAGTACCCAGTCTCTTGGTTTGAAGTCATCCACCTTGGTATGTCTGTCGAAAGCCTCCTTGATCTTGTCTTGGCACAACTGAGCATTATTGAAGGCCTTTTCCCTGGTCTATTGTACATTGATCATCTCGTCATATCTTCTCTGAGTGGCATGTGTTTTTGCCTCCTACTCCTATAATAGTTTCATTACTGTCAACCCCAGGGTAGTAGGAAAAATTTCTTCAGTGCCATAGACGATTTGGAATGGGGAAGTTGCAAATAATGTTAGCACTCTGTAAATTTTGTCTGGCTGATAGAAAAATGACATAGGTAACTATTTCAACCTTCTTTAGAGCTGAGGCACTAGCCTGCTCAACTCAGAGAGGGGTCTCTCATGTCACTTGATATTTCTTTAGGAATTGGTGGTTAGATTTGGTTTGTTTTGGAGGTTTTTAATAAAATTGTTGGCAAAGAAGGGGAGAAACATTCAGGGCCATGGAGTCAAAATTATGAAAGTGAACGAAAACAATGCTCAACTGATAGAACTCTCCAGAGGAGAAAGGATAAATGAGGCGATGAATTTGAGTTATTCTTGAATTTAAATAGAGTGTAGGAAGATAAAGAAAACAGATAACTACATGAGAACATTACTGAAATGAATTCTGAATTAGTTAAGAAGACAATCACACAGTTTAAATTACATAAGCCAAGAGAATCATAAGATGAATTATGGGCCTTTAACTATCCAATTTAAATGGAAGAAAATGTAAATGAAATGACAGGTCATAGGAAATACATATGAAGAAGGGAAACAAAGCTCATATCACCACCCTTTAGAATCTTTTCATGGAGACTTCAAAATCTTCTGCATTTATATTCAATTCAGCTTCAGAAAATTACAAATAGAGTTTGAAACAACTAAAAGGTGCTCTTGCACTTCTGCCAACATTAGTTCATTCAAGTATCCCAGTATTTATACAATTCGATTACAATGGTTGAAAATGAAGCGTTTCAGCTTCTAAAATTGATTTTAATAATTTCAACTGACAGTATCGGTATATGAATTGATTTACAATGACTAACAAAAAATATACAAAATTGGGGAAAAATTTCTCTGACTGCTCGACTTCCTTTGCACCATCTGTCTCGCTCTGATCTTCTATCAAATCTACAAATTTGGTGACATCTAGAGATCATTTACTGGTTCTGGGGAAACTGCATTTTGTCTTGCCCAACCGCAAGATTTCCTTCAATTGTGAGTAGGAGGGAATTTCTTAATCCATCATCTCTTTAATCAAAATATCCTGGTCAATGCATGTGGCGTAAGACATAGTTGGCAAGCCAACCTTCATTGTTTTAAATTTATTCAAAATTTCAAAATATGTAGCCAAATACTCTAACAGACATGGGCCTTTCAGACTTTCCTCTATAGCTTCAAATTTGGAATGGTCCATCCTGCACTGAATGAGGAGAGAATTGTAGTCTTCTTGATTGTATAATGAACCTTTTCCATCCCAAAATGGTGGGAGACCCTTGATAAACAATCATTGAAATGTATATTTAAACTCATGTATAATGTGCTCCATTTGCATAGCTTTGTTTTGGACTGATTTGAGCAGGCTGTGTTTGGTGATGATCCTCTTGGCCCAAATGATCAACAGAGTTATGTCCTTTAACCCAATAGTTTGAAGATCAGTAGTGGGCACATAATTTATAAAATCAATAGCATTGTGGGCCCATTCTGAGGGGGCCCATTCTGAGGGCTTCTTGGCTAATACTTCATTAACAACAGTACACCTGCTCCGGGCCATGGCAACCAAGTTGTCTTTGTCAATTATAAAATTTAGATAAACCCTAAATTTAGAAGCCTTTGTAGCAATATCATCCCATATCACATGTTTATCTCCTTGTAATAGTGTTTTTCCCTTTAATCTTGTTTTCATCTTGCTTACTCTCTCCTGCAAATTATTATTATCTCTATGGAGTTGAGCCACCTTCTCATCTTTCACTTTCATCTCTTCCTTCAAATTTTCTATGACCTCTTTGAGGCCTTTGATCACCCTCATTTTTAATCTTACCTAGGACATAGCTTGTACCAACCCCTTAGTGCTTTATCCAGCCTCTGTATTAGCAGGTATGATGACAACCATATCTGATATTGCTACCTGTGCTTGTGACCAATTCTCTTTCTCTTTTTCTAACTGCAACACTTTATCTTTGTAATTGAGTGCCTCTTGTCTGAATGTTTCCTTTTCCTGTTCTAAAGCAACCAACTCTGTTGTCTGTGGATTATTTGTAGGGAACATCTTCAACTTTTTCTTTAGGATTTGGATCATCTTATCTTTCTCATCCAAAGAAGCCTTTACCCATTGAGGGACTTCAGATTCTAACCTTTTGACCTGTGTCAGCCAGGCTTTGTTGGATGCCTTTTCCTATTTCAATTGTCCATCTAGTTTGATTGCATGTGTTGTCAATCTTGAAAATTTTAGACGTAAACTTAGGTAGTCCGAATATAGCATGTCACTAGCATTCCTGTGAAACTTTACTTTGTCTGGGGCAACAATATTCTCATAGTGCATTTTGATTTCAAACAATTTATTACCATCTGTTATTGCTATATTAAATGTCTTTCTTTCCACATATCTGACTGATAACATGGGCATTTATGCCCAGAGATATTCTCTACTTCGGGAAATGGGTCTTTGATCTCACCGTTGTCCATACTTAATTTTATAGCATACTGGTTCATCAAGTCCTTTGTAGATTGATAAACTACCCCCGGTGTATTGCTAAATATGTGCTTCTTACTACTGAAAACCCTTGTGCTTATTTTACTTTGTGGCATGCTTCCTGTACCAGCTTCTTCATTCTTGGTTTCACCTTCCACCATCTCCATGCTCATTTTCTCTTTGGGTTTTTCTTCTTCCAGGTCAACCACTTGAGAGGGTGATGTAATTTTCATTTTCTTGGGAATATCTTGCTGACTACTGGCACCCAGGGCTTTTGAAATTCTCCTCTTATTGTAAACACTCATGTTAGGAGCTTTGAAAACCAACCTAGGGGAAGGTTTCCATGTTGGATTCTAATGAGGGGATGGTTCTATTTTTTTTGTCTGATCATGGTACAAAGTGACTTCCATATCTACACATGTTTCTAGATTATCCATCTTATCAAATCCTTCAACATGCTCATGTTCATAGGGACCCTGTTTGCTCACCAATCTTCTCTTTGATATGATCTGATGAGGATCATATTTCCTCCCTTGCAACTGTGTGAACCCAAATTCATTGAGTTTGGATTGGATCTAAGGAAAACATGACTTGTTCTTTACCACAAAGGGTCCTACTTTGAAAGGAAAATTTAAGTTAGAAGCCTTGTGTGCCTTCAGAAAATGCTCTATCTCTGAGATGATCCTTTGTCTGATGAACTCCAAAGAAAATATTATGGGAGTCAAAAATACTGGTAAAAGGTAAGTTCCTTCTTGATATCCATATACCCAAATCATAATAGACTGTATGAACAACATCCAATCTCCTACTCTGCTCTCTGGATTTGGTTGTAAAGAGATTTTGATTTCCTCCATAACCCTTGGTAGGTCTGAACCGAAGATAATACTATACACCCTGAACATAATCTTATTGATGAAAATAACCATGGTGATCCTTTTACATTTAGTTGAAATAAATGCAATCTCAGGAAATTCGGTTTTGTTAGATTCTAGGAACATTCTCAGCAAGTGTGTGTAGTATCTGAAGTGTCTCAATGAATTGAAGTTTACCAGTTGTTGATGCATATTATCAGCTATGAATTTGTCAAAATTGACACAGACCGACTGGCCAGACCCTGACATAAATAAGGTCAATAGGAAACCTAACATGACTTCTACCACAAACTTGTTGTTGGCCTTTGACCATGTTTTGACGATCCTTGGTCATGTTTGACCTACTTTTGGGACTTCAAGAGGATATTGAAGGAAAAGCGCAAGTCGAAGCAGAGATCACGGGATCTTGGACCCTTTTTAGGGATTTTTGGGTTTGGTCTTATGTAACGAGTATGGGGATGTTGGCCCATGGGTTTACCCATGTTTAGGCCCGATTTTGTAATGTATAAATAGAAAGGTAGGTAATGTAGGAAGTAGTTCGATTTATGTGATTGAAGGGTTGTAAGTTGTGTTAAGTGTTAACTGTATTTGGTGATTGTAAGTGATTTTTGCATGATGTGTGAGACTTGCAAGGCTAAGTGTAGGTGATTGTAAAAGGTTGTGTAAGTCTTTGTGCCTAGATCTACTCAGGGAAGGAGGAGGATATGGTGGAGTGCACACATAACTCTTGTCATATGCAGAGTAGGGTTTTGTGGCTTTGTGCATGTGTAAGATTGAGAGAAGCTAATAAAGAAGACAAAGGATTGGTGGACGTAGCCCCAGGGTGGGGGTGAACCACGTATATCCTATGTCATGATTTCTATGTGCTTTGGTTGTTCTTCATCTATGTGTTGTCAATGCTTTGTGCTTTATGGTTTCTATCTTGTTTATATGATTAAATCCTTAATTATTTGTTAGATGATAGATGAATCTAATATGGTAGCTTAGTGCTGAATAACTTAAATGAATGATAGATCTGATCTCTGTTAGTATGCTTAGTTCTTGAATCTATTGGATCTGTATAAATAATGTGCTGATCTGCTGTTAGGGTTTAGTCACGCTGTAAACTAAGACTAAATATTGATGAATTATAATTGCTTAGTTCTTTGTTAAAGTGTTACAGTCATAGATCTGTGTCCCATCTAAGGTTGTAGACACTAGAGTCCTACAACCACCCCTGCCTCTACCTCGGGTGAGACTTCATCTTTTTCGTAGGTGTTGCTGAAAGGGCTGGTAGTTAGGGTTTTGTTGGTGCCTTTTTATAGCATTGAACCTTGGGTTTTCCCCTATGCCAACAAATGGTTCTGTTGTCGGGACCTAAAACTGTGATTTATGGGAACTAAAGGAAATAAAGAAATCTCTGTGTGTGGATTTGTTTCCTGAGTGCATAGTATTATACTGTCTTGTGAAGCTCTATGCAAAGAAGAGAAGTCAAATCCGAAGAAAAGAGGTAAGATTTGGAAGATTTGTGCTCTGATAAAGGTAAGAATAGTGAAAAGTTTTAGATCTAGAAGATTTGTGCTCTGTTGAAAGTAAGATTAGTGGAAATTTTTGTTTCAAGAGTATGGATCTAGGTATAGTTGATAAAATTTATCCTAGTCTGAAAACTAGGGCACAACTAGAAGAAATAAGGTCTTATATGAGTAGATCTGATAGAAATAATGAAAGATATGTTATTCCTATGCATAGAAAGAATGTTTGGACTAACAAATGGATCCAGGATCCTAGAAATAATTGTTTGTAGGTTAGCTACTATGATCCTAGTGCACAATACAGGAAAGGATGGGGATCGTTTAAAAGAAAAAGAGGATTAACCCTTTGTTATAGTTGTAGAAGACCGAGACATATTGCTAAGGAATGACCTGATAGAAGACCTAGTTGTCTTTGTTGCAAAGCTATGGATCATGAAGTTTTGGATTGCCCTATAATGATTGCTAAGATTGAAAGAATGAATATGGGACAAGAATACCATAAGAAAGGTCAAGAAACTGAGACCATGGCATAACCCCATATAGAATTAGATACTGTACTACTGCAAATGAAAGAAACCCTAAATAATCACATAGATATCAACTTATCAGAGATATTCAAAGAAAAAGAATGCATAAAAGAAATAATAGGATACTTCGACATTGAATGTGTTATGGATGAGGAAACACAGGTAAATATCATGACAGAAAGAACTTGGGAAGCTTTAGGAAATCCTAATACGACTCCTTTCGTGGGAGGAATAGGACTATTCAGGGGAAAGATGATAACCCTATGTGGAAGGCTCACCTAGGTATCTATGATTTCTCATGGAGCTTCGACATAGGAAGACTTTGAGATTGTTAGATTCATTGAGAAAAACACTCCATTTACTATGTTATTAGGAAAAACCTGGATCGAGAAATATCAGACGAGAAGAAAAGAAGAGGAGGTTCGAGAACATAAAAAGAAGGAATTAAAAGATTTCATGACTAGGAAGATAACATACCTGATTCAAGAACATGAGAATAGATCGAAGCTACTTAGAACCAGCAACTCGGATCATGAAGTTTAAAGAACACAAGAAGATTCACATATGAGTAGAGCACCTACTCCAAAAAAAGAAGCAGTATTACCCTCTAATTCTATGAAATAATATCAACAACGCGAAGTTGTTATGCCAAAAGATGAAAAGAATCAAAATGGAAAGAGGATATTGAGACGAAGATCACCGAGAAGAAGGCTAGAAAACTCAGTAAAAAGAGGGAAAAGATCGAAAAATTACAGAAGGACCCACAGGGAACTGCGCGGATGGAAGATTTGCAAAATTGGAACTTCGTTGGGATACCAGAATAATGCCCCATGGCACTTCGCCATTACAAAGCGATATGACCGTTGGAAGCATTATAACCATTGGACCGACATTCCAGAATAGTTAGAATAACAGTTATGACCATAAAATTTTCCATCAGACCATTGGGACCCAAAATGGACATAACTTCATTGATGGAAATCTTCTTATCCGTTGGAGAGATCTGTTACATTGTGTCTACTTAGTCCATCGATTGCTGCATCGAGAACAATTTTGTGAATTGTATCAGAGCTAATAAGAGAACCCATTGATACCGCACTATGCTTAGTAAGATCGACACCAATTCTATTGCTTTGAACACTCACCCATCCACCCGAGTTTTCCGATCGAGAGCATGCATGTCGGACGAGCTTAACGCTATGGAGAAATTAGTCGAGGAAGTTTTAATTGACATGATGGAAAAAAGAGTGATGTCCAAAGGAGTTCAAGCTTCATCGACACGAGGAGTGCAAGCCTCTCCATCGACTACTAATGGATCTGGACCAACCCAACCGGTAGCAGAAAAGAGAACCAAGAACAGAGATGATCTAGCAAACGCGAAGTTAATTTTGACCATCTTGCCCGACTACATCTCGCCTCTGGCTGGTGTGGTGAGTTGTGATAGTGTCCTGAGGGACTTTGATCACATCATGGTTACTATGTACCTCTCGAAGGGGATACGCGCAGTCAGAGCATAGAAGGATAAGATCACGACGTTTAAGTTCAAATACTTCAACCTAGGAGACCACAATAACCATAGTATTCTCACCCCTTATAAATACTTGACCAAGATGAAGGGGAAGAACTTGAAAATAATCCCCCAGTTGTGGACGATGAACCTCGCACAATACACCCTTTTGAATGTAATGAAGATCCCACACTTTGGAAGGAACCAGGAGGTTAAAGCGTCTGTTAAGCTCCTTCTCTCATGCTACCATGGCGGCTACTTATGGCTAGATCAACGTATCACAGTCAATCTGACACTAATCCATAGGATCACTGGATTGAGCATGCAAGGACCCAACCCATATAACTTCTATCTAGGGAAGGCCATAGATCGAGGCTTAGCAAAAAAGATCAGGGATACCTACAACGATGTTGAGAAGGGGAAGCGAGGCTATAAGGTAGCTACCATCCAGAATGGTGCAGTGTGACTAACATGCCAATTAATCACAAGAAATCTTGTGAGAAAGAATAGACCCACATAGGTCACAGGGTTTTTCATTTACCTCGCTGGGAAATGCATGGAAGACCTACAGATGAAATGGGTGAAGTACCTAGTTAATCAACTCGAATTGGATTGTCGTGAAGCATAGGATCAGGGCTACGATTTCAACTTTAGCTGGCTTCTGATCCTCATCTCATTTATTGCTTGGGAGATGCTAGAAGGTGCAACCTTCCCAGACATTGAGTCGTTCAAATCACTTGATACAAATTTCACCACGCTCGGGTACTCAAGCGATATGGGAAAACATTGGTAGTCAAACGTGGTATTTCATACGTATTATCTCCAACTGAAGAGATCTATCGAAGATGAACCTTGCATGATGTCCAACAACCTACAGTGGTTGCAACCCCTCATGAAGTTCTGTGCAGATCGACACTTCATCTATATCACTACACAAGCAGACGAGCACAAAGAGGAGCTACAATCTTACTACGAGATCAGAGAGGAGGTCCTCGAGGAGATAAGTAGGACTGGTTAGTAGACCTCCTTTTCCCTGCTGACCCTACAGAGATGTCTGATCCCGAACTTGAAATCTTGGAGGCCACTCACAAATAACATGACACACCTGGAACCAACAGAACAAAGAAGATTGAGGAGGTCTAGAAATTGAGCAGCACATCAGAAGGAACTACTTCAGTATCACCTGGACGAGGGGGTGATGATGAGGTAGAAGAAACAAAGAGAAAAGAAGACCAGCAGAAGCAAGGCGAAGTAACACCGTCTAGGGATCCTGCTGATGAGACTGACCCCTTGAAGAAAAGGAAGGTTTCTCCCATGAAACCCAATTCCCGAAAGAAATCCAGAGAAACCTTGACTAAGATGAAGATTGTGCTCATTGTCGATGAATTTGACTTCATCATCGCAGTTGTGAATGATGCATTGTAGGAAATATTGCATAAACATGAAGCCAAGCAGGAGGATATGTACGACAGAATCGAGGTTAAACTCAGAGGGGTACAACAAACCCTTCAGTCCAGTCACACAGTATCCACTGCGCCCCTGCCATCATAAGAACCAGAGTTGGGAGATGAACCTACCCAACTCTACAGAATAGTTGATGCGACCGAAGCTCTCCTTCGTCGTGTATAGGAAGAAAAGGAACAAGCCACAGTGGCATTAAACTGAGCACGGGAAGAAATTATGGAGCAACGTAGGATTGAGCAACAGGAGAAAGAGGCCCTTCAAGCCAAGTTCAAAGGAGAGAGAGCACTGATCCAACAAGAAAAAGAAAAGTTGCTCACAAAGAAGGTTGAAGTAAAAAAAGCATTCAATAGAGCACTTCACTATGTGATGGGATTAGAATAGAAGGAGGAAGAACTAGTAGAGCATCAAGTAGCATAGCTTGCGGAAGCTATCCAACAACTTCATCAAAGAATAGTAGACTTAGAACTCCACACAGTGCCCGACACTCCGCAGGATGTGAGGGATCAAAGAGAAGTAATTTCCTGAAGCACAATTGAAATAATCAAGGCCCTCGCAATGGAATGTATACAACTAAGTGATCAAAGTGCCCAGACTTATGAGCGACTCAATGAGAATCCATAATTGAAGGCACTAGAGTCATAGCTCTAGGAGGTGAAGAAGCAAGAAGAAACAATGCAAGAGTAGTTGAAGCCCCTGTCAGCAGTTGAAAGGATGAAGCGATCCCAAGAACAATGCACTACTCAACAATAGGTCCACACCATTCAGATCAAAGTCATGGAAGTGACTCAAAGGCTCCAATCAGGCCAGGACGAATCTTGCCTATTGTTCGAGGAGATTGGAATCCGAGGTGCAGAATTGGAACAAGTAGTCACTGTAGTTGAGAAACGCTTAGAGGGACCTATCAACAAAGCAATCATCCAAGAGTTCGTCGAGCAGGAGGCCCTGGCGCATCAACAGGTCAAAGTAGCTCGAGCCAAGCTTGCATATTTTGAAGCATAGCTACCCAGATCAGAGTGACTCGGGATGAGTCACTGGTGAGTGTTGGGGGACTGTTGGCCCTTCAACAAGTTTTGAGGATCCTTGGTCATGTTTGACCTACTTTTGGAACTTCGACAGGTTGTCGAAGGCGTAGCGCAAGTTGAAGTAGAGATCGTGAGATCTTGGCCCCTTTTTATGGATTTTTGGGTTTGGGCTTATGTAACGGGTATGGGGATGTCAGCCCATGGGTTTACCTATGTTTAGGCCCTATTTTGTAATGTATAAATAGAAAGCTAGGCAATGTAGGAAGTAGTTTGATCTATGTGATTGAAGGGATGTAAGTTGTGTTAAGTGCTAAGTGCAGTTGGTGATTGTAAGTGATTTGTGCATGCTGTGTGAGACTTGTAAGGATAAGTGCAAGTGATTGTAAAAGGTTGTGTAAGGATCTGTGCCTAGATATACTCGGGGAAGGAGGCTCTGGCGGAGTGCGCGCAGATCTCCTGTCCTATGCAGAGTAGGGTTGTGTGGCTCTGTGCATGTAGAAGATTGAGAGAAGCTAATAAAGAAGAAAAAGAGTTGGTGGACGTATCCCTAGGGTGGGGGTGAACCACGTATATCATGCGTCGTGATTTCTATGTGCTTTGGTTGTTCTTCGTCTATGTGTTGTGAATGCTTTGTGCTTTATGGTTGCTATATTGTTTATATGATTAAATTCTTAGTGCGTTGTTAGATTATATATGAATCTAATATGATATCTTAGTGTTGAATAACATAAATGAATGCTAGATCTGATATATGTTAGCATGCTTAGTGCTTGAATCTATTGGATCTATATAAATACTGCATTGATCTGTTGTTAGGGTTTAGCCATGATATAAACTAAGACTGAATATTGATGAACTATAATTCCTTAGTGCTTTGTTAATATGTTACAGTCACAAATCTATGTCCCAACTAAGGTTGTAGACACTGGAGTCTTGCAACCACCCCTGCCTCTACCTCAGGTGAGACTTCATTTTCTTCGTAGGTGTTGTCGAAAGGGCCGGTAGTTAGGGTTTTTTTGGTGCGTTGTTATAGCGTTGAACCCTGGGTCTGCCCCTATGCCAACACTTGTCATTATCCAACCCTAAAATTTGACTAAGAAGAGAACAAGCCCACTGGACTTCGATGACCATGACTCTTACACTAGTAGGTAATGATAGACTCTTGGAATGGTGTTCAGGTTTGACAATGGTTTGTAGAAATAGGGTTTTTACTTATGATGGGCATTCTCTATAAATTGTGATCATTTTCTCCTCCTCGAAGGGCTCAGACACTGTGGGGGAGGACTCTGGTATACTGAGGGTGTGTCGAAGTGACGAACTATCTATTTTGCATAAAACCTCTGACCCTACTTTATTCAAAATGACTCTTTCTTCCTTAGAATACCACTCTGCACACCAGGTTACGAACTCAGGGAAAGGAAAGACTAGTTCTACGACGTAAGGGATAATGGAGGATTGAGCCGCTTTGAGGAAAGGTATGCGCATTCCAACAATGTCTAATAGATTTGATCTGGACACAGAAACGAGTGAGACTGTTATCTCTATGTCGAAAACATCGGAGTCCCTGTCAATTAGGGCTTCTTCTCTACAGGCGATGTCTTGTTCATTCATGGATAAAATGATAGGATTAGCGGCCATGATGAAAAATACCTGTTAAGTGGTGAAGAAAACATGAATCTGATCCAACTTTGATCTTGAGTTTCGAATATATGTTTTTCACCAAATTTTGAACGTTTGAATGTTCCAAAATATCATAAAATAATGTCGGGACCCTCCTTTTATATGTTTCTATCGACACCGGGGGTTGGAGAAAACGGTTTTAGGTAGACCTCTTTTTTCCCCAATGTACCTCTAGAGGCACCACATGTCCATGAACAAAACCATTTTAGTTTTCCCTGACCCTCCTTTGAATTATTAATTCCCGCGCTACTTTGATCGTCGATATGAGTTTCAGCCGTTGATCTAGATCGCTCTAAGATCTACGCTCCACCATGCCAAAACAACTTTTGATATCGTGGATTTGAGAAAGAGATTTTAGGTAGACTGATTTTCTCCTCGATGTACCTCTAGAGGTGACACATGTCCACGAATGAAACCATTATAGTTTTCCCTGACCCGCCTTCGAATAATTATCTTCTGCGCTGCTTCATTCTTCGATATGTGCCTTATCCGTTTATCCAGGATATTCAAAATTGTCGGTTCTTCAGGTCCTACCTTTCACGCCTCCGCTATATTTTTCCGCATGCTGCCATATGAGAACTTATCCTCCAAACTATCACACTTCCATAGCGATGTGGCTCTTCACTAAGTCTTCGAGACTTGGATCCTGATCTGAAAATTGTTATGGTGATAACATAGGCTCCAACTGGGGATGCTATTGTCCCTTGAGGTAACAAAGAACTACAGACTAAGTGCCTACTCATTGGGGTGTGATCTATTAGTGTGGTCTGAATCTGCTGATCTTTATTCAAAAACTTAAAATCTACCCAGCATAGCTTAGGGCCTTCACCTCAAGCTTCAACTATGTTGCTTTTATTCCAATTTTTCATGTGTAAAGAAAAACACAAACAACTATGTACAATGAATGGCGAGGTGATGATTTTTCAAACAATGTAATGCTTGAGGAACCTGCCATTCACAGGTCCTCCTCCAACGAGCTCTCCATTACTCTCATGTAACAAGTAGGCATTGCTCCCACTGTATGCTTCAATTTTGAATGGGCCCAACCATAGGTGATCAAATTTCCCATGTTTCCCCTTATCTTCATTTCTAGCATCCCATTTTAGTACCCAGTCTCCTGGTTTGAAGTCATCCACCTTGGTATGTCTGTCGAAAGCTTCCTTGATCTTGTCTGGGGGCCGTTGAGTGTTATTGAAGGCCTTTTCCTTGGTCAGTTGTACACTGATTAGCTCGTTATCTCTTCTCTGACTGGCGTTTGTTTCTACCTCTTGCTCTTGTAACAGTTTCATTACTGGAAACCCCAAGGTAGTAGGAAAAATTGCTTTAGTGCCATAGACGATCTGGAATGGGGAAGTGGCAAAGAATGTTAGTACTCTGTAAATTTTGTCTGGCTAATAGAAAAATGACAGAGGTAAATGTTTCAACCTGCTTTAGAGATGAGGCACTAGCCTGCTCAACTCAGAGAGGGATCTCTCATGTCACTTGATATTTCTTTAGGAATTGGTGGCTAGATTTGGTTTGTTTTGGAGGTTTTTAATAAATATGTTGGCAAAGAAGGGGAGGAACACTCAGGGCTATGGAGTCAAAATTCTGAAAGTCAATGAAAACAATGCTCAGTTGATAGAACTCTCCATAGGATAAAGGATAAATGAGGTGATGAATCTGAGTTATTATTGAATTTAAATAGAGTGTAGGAAGATAAAGAAAACAAATAACTGCATGAGAACATTACTGAAATGAATTATGAATTAGTTAAGAATAAAATCACATAGTTTAAATTGCTTAAGCCAAGAGCATCATAAGATGAATTCTGGGCCTTTAACTATCCAATTTAAACAAAAGAAAATGTAAATGAAATGACAGGTCACAGGAAATACATACGAAGAAGGGAAACAAAGCTCATATCACCACCCTTTAGAGTCTTTTCATGGAGACTTCAAAATCTTCTGCATTTATATTCAATTCAGCTTCATAAAATTACAAATAGAGTTTGAAACAACCAAAAGGTGATCTTGCACTTCTGCCAACATTAATTCATTCAAGTATACCAATATTTATACAATTCGATGACAATGGCTGAAACTGAAGCGTTTTAGCTTCTAAAATTGATTTTAATAATTTCAATTGACAGTCTTGGTATATGAACTGATTTACAATGATTAATAAAAATGTTACAAAATTGGGGACAAATTTCTCTGACTGCTCGGCTTCCATTGCGTGATCTGT
The DNA here is from genome assembly GCA_000966675.3 of Picea glauca. Lineage (NCBI taxonomy): Eukaryota > Viridiplantae > Streptophyta > Pinopsida > Pinales > Pinaceae > Picea > Picea glauca. Next base: position 36,155 of record JZKD02S1788147.1, on the reverse strand, counting down.
CTTGCTCTGATATTCTATCGAATATGCAAATTTGGTGACACCTAGAGATCATTTACTCATTCCGGGGAAATTGCATTTTGTCTTACCTAGCCGCATGATTTCCTTCCATTGTGAGTCGAAGGGAATTTCGTAATCCATCATCTCTTTAATCAAAATCTTCAGGTCAATGCACATGGTGTAAGACATAGTTGGCAAGCCAACCTTCATTGTTTTAAATTTATTCAAAATTTCAAAATCTATAGCCAAATACTCTACCAGACTTGGGTCTTTCAAACTTTCCTCTATAGCTTCAAATTTGGAATGGTCCATCCTGCACTAAATGAGGAGAGAATTGTAGTCTTCTTCATTGTATAATGAACCTTTGCCATCCCAAAATGGTGGGAGACCCTTGATAAAAAATTGTTCAAATGTATATTTAAACTATTGTATATTGTGCTCCATTTTCATAGCTTTGTTCTGGACTGATTTGAGCAGCTTGTGCTTGGTGATGATCCTCCTGGCCCAAATGATTAATGCAGTTTTGTCCTTTACCCCAATAGTTTGAAGATCAATAGTGGGAACAAAATTTATCAAATCAATAGCATTGTGGGCCCATTCTGAGGGCTTGTTGGTTGATAATTCATTAACAACAATACACATGCTCCGGGCCGTGGCAGCCATGTTGTCTTTGTCACTTATAAAATTCAGATAAACCCTGAATTTAGCAGCCTCTGCAGCAATAGCACCCCATATCACATGTTTATCTCCTTGTAATAGTGTTTTTCCCTTTAACCTTGTTTTCAGCTTGCTTACTCTCTCCTTTCAAATCTTGATTATCTCTGTGGAGTTGATACACCTTATCATCTTTCACTTTCATCTCTTGCTTCAACTTTTCTATGACCTCTTGGAGGCCCTTGATCTCCCTCATTTTAAAGATAACCTGGGACATAGCTTGTACCAACCCCTCAATGCTTGATCCAGCCTATGTATTAGCAGGTATGATGACAACCATATCATATGTTGCTACCTGTGCTTATGACCAAATCTCTTTCTTTTTTTCTAACTGCAACACTTTAGCTTTGTAATTGAGTGCCTCTTGTCTAAATGTTTCCTTCTCCTGTTCTAAAGAAGCCAACTCTGTTGTCTATGGATTATCTGTAGGGGACATATTCAACTTTTTCTTTAGGCTTTGGATCATCTTATATTTATCATCCAAATAATCCTTTACCCCTTGAGCGCCTTCAGATTCTAAACTTTTGACCTATGTCATCCAGGCTTTGTTGGATGCCTTTTCATGTTTCAATTGTCCATCTAGTTTGATTGCATGTGTTGTTAATCTTGAAACTTTCAGAATTAAACTTAGGTAGTCTGAATATAGCATGTCACTAGCATTCTTGTGAAACTTTACTTTGTCTGGGGCACTAATATTCTCATAGTGCATCTTGATTTCATACACTTTATCATAATATTCTATTGCTATATTAAATGTCTTTATTTCCACATCTCTGACTGAGAAAAGGGACGTTTTATGCTGGGATATATTCTCTACTTTGGGAAATAGGTCTTTGATATCATTGTTGGCCATACTTCCTTTTACAACATATTGGTTTATCAAGTCCTCTTTGTATTGATAAACTGCCTCAAGTGTCTTGTTAAATATGTGCTTCTTGCTGCCGAAAACCCTTGTGCTGCTTTCACTTTGTGGCATGTTTCTTGTACCACCTTCTTCATTCTTGGTTGTACCTTCCACCATCTCCATGCTCGTTTTCTCTTTGGGTTCTTCTTCTTCCAGGTCAACCACTTGAGAGGGTGATATAATTTTCATTTTTTTGGGAATATCTTGCTGACTACTGGCACCCAAGGTTTCTGAACTACTCCTCTTACTGTAAACACTCATCTTAGGAGCTTTGACAACCAACTTATGGGAAGGTTTCTGTGTTGGGTTCTGCTGAGGGGCTGATTTTGTTTGTTTTATCTGATCATGCTTCAAAGTGACTTCCATATATACACAGGTTTCTAGATTAGCCAGCTTATTGAATCCTTCAACATGCTCATGTTCATAGGGACCCTATCTGCTTGCCAATATTCTCTTTGATATGATATGATGAGGATGATATTTCCTCCCTTGCAACTGTGTGAACCCAAATACACTCATGTTGGATTAGATCTGAGGAAAAAAGGACTTGTTCGTTACCATAAAGGGTCCTACTATTAAAGGAAATTTTAAGTTAGAAGCCTTGTGTGCCTTCAGAAAATGGTCTGTCTCTGAGATGATCCTTTGTCCGATGAACTCCAAAGAAAATATTCTGGGAGTTAAAAAGACTAGTAAAAGGTAAGGTCCTTCTTGATATCCATATACCCAAATCACAGTAGACTGTATGAACAACATCCAATCTCCTACCCTACTCTTTGGATTTGGTTGTAAAGAGATTTTCATTTCCTCCAAAACCCTTGGTAGGTCTAAACCGGAGATAAGATTGTACACCCTGGACATAATCTTATTGATGAAAATAAGCATGGTGATCCTTTTACATTCAGTCGAAATAAATGTAGCCTCATGAAATTTGGTTTTGTTAGATTCCAAGAACATTCTCAGCAAGTGCATGTAGTATCTGAAGTGTCTCAATGAATTGAATTTTACCAGCTGTTGATGCATATTATCATATATGAATTTGTCAAAATTGACACAGACCGACTTACTAGACCCTGACAGAAAGAAGGTCAATAGGAAACCTAACATGACTTCTACCACAAAGTTGTCATTATCCAACCCTAAAATTTGACTAATAAGAGAACAATCCCATTGGACTTTGATGACCATGATGCTTACACTAGAAGGCAACGACATACTCTTAGAATGGTGTTCGGGTTGGAAAATAGTTTGCAGAAACAGGGTTTTTACTTTTGATGGGCATTCTCTATAAATTGTGATCATTTTATCCTCCTCGAAGGGCTCAGACACTATGGCAGAGGACTCTGGTATACTGAGGGTGTGTTGAAGCGATGTACTGTCTATTTCACATAAAACCTTTGACCCTACTTTATTCAAAATGACTCTTTCTTCCTGAGAATATTGCTCCGCACACCAGCTTATGAACTCAAGAAAGGAAAGACTACTTCTACGACATAAGTGATAATGGAGTCTTGAGCCGCTTTGAGGAAAGGTATGCACATTCCAACATTGTCTAACATATTTGATCTGGACACAAAAACTGGCGAGACTATTATCTTTGTGTCAAAAATGTCAGAGTCCCTGTCAATTAGGGCTTCTTCTCTAGGGGCGATGTCTTGTTCATTCACGGATAAAATGACAGGATTAGCGACCATGGTGAAAAATACTTGTTAAGTGGTAAAGAAAACAAGAATATCATCCAACTTTGAGCTTGAGTTTTGAATAGATGGTTTGCGCCAAATTCTGAACATTTGAATGTTCCAAAATATCATAAAATAATGCTGGGGACCCTCCTTTTATATGTGCCTATCGACATCGAGGGTTGGAGAAAACGGTTTTAGGTAGACTTATTTTTTCCTCGATGTACCTCTAGAGGTGCCACGTGTCCATGAACAAAACCATTGCAGATTTCCCTGGCCCAGCTTCGAATGATTAATCCCCACGCTACTTCGATCGCTGATATGAGTTTCAGCCGTTGATCTGGATCGTTCTAAGATCTACGGTCCATCGTGCCCCAACAACGTTCGATATCAGGGATATAAGAAAGCGGTTTTAGGTAGACCACTTTTCTCCCCGATGTACCTCTAGAGGCACCATGTGTCCATGAATGAAACCATTGTTGTTTTCCCTAACCCACCTTTGAATAATTATCTTCCGCGTTGCTTCATTCTCTGATATGTGCCTTATCCGTTGATCCAAGCTGCTTCAAAATCGACGATTCATCGGGTCCTACCTTTCGTGCCTCCACTATATTTGTCCGCATGCCTCCTTATGAGACCTTATCCTCCAAAATGTCACACTTCCATAGCGATGTGGCTCTTCGCTAAGTCTCCCAGACTTGGATCCTAATCTGAAAATTGTTATGGTGATAAAACACCTGATTGTTATCGCTCCCATTCTTGGGAATACCTGAAACAAAATCGGTGCCACCTAGATCCTAGTTTGATACCACAGTCTGACCACCTTTTGTAGGAGTCTGAGATCGATTATGGATAATATCAACACGTCCTGAGTATGTTTCCTTTGGAATACATGGAGAATATAACTTTGGAAGAATCTTATCCAAGGGTATTAAAGGATCAATTAAATGCCTCTGACCAGCATTTATTTCACAGAGTTCATCTACAATCTTGAAGATACCCTCCCAGTCACATTCCTCCTTGTGTGATGCATCCAGTAGGCCATTGAACTCATACTCCATCCTAGAAGCTTGCCACCTTAACAAATCTCTACCAACTATGAGCCTTTAGTCATATCACATTCTGTGGATCCCTGCCTCCAATACACTCTGAAACTTAGGTAATAAAATCTATTAAAGGATGCCATCTTATCACATAGGTAAGATGCAAGTTGATACGAATAACTGATCCATGGACCCCCCAATGGTGTATTCTAGGAAGACACCTTCAAAGTGATAACCAGTCACTAAAAATGGCTAACCACCAAACTAGTACAACCATCCCAAGGTTCCCCCAAGAAAACAGGCTAAGAAAAACACCAAAAATAATAGAGACTAGTTACTATAAATGGTAATCCACCATGATAGAAATCATACCAAGAACCATTTCCTACTAAATCAGGTATCCCGCCAAAACTATTCAAAAAAAAACCTGAGTAGAGCCAATGTTAGCCAATTAAAAGATAAGTATTCTAATAATGTTTCATCATATTTGAATATGCCTTATATGAGAAAGAGTTGAATCTAAATTTGATTGGTTCTAATGAATTTGACTTTGCTTAATGAAGAAGCATAAACATTATTTTCATATACTTAATATGGTGAATTCATTTCATTTCAATTGAACTTTGAGGATTTTTTATGTTTTTTTTTTATATATTAATAAAATAAAACAAGGAAAACAAATAATAAGGGATACAATGTATGACATCATTACCTTTTCATACTTAAAAAGTAGTTAGGATGCAGATGGAATTAAATTAGAACATTAGTAAATGACTTGGGTGCAACCTATGGTGCAACTTGAAATATTTGTTAGATCTATTTGTGACCATACAAACATATTTGAGCACATAGGGATATGCAAGACGGGGCATTGTTGTCAAACCAAAAATATTAATGTGTATAGGTCCAAATACTTGGGATTAATGGCTAGTAGAGGTATGATATATACCAACCTAAGGAGAATAACATCATGTTTAATGCAAGCATTGGATCCTTTAAGAGAATGAAAGGTAGTCAATAAATGAAGGTTTTAGAGCATGAAAGACATAATCTTTGCATAAGTATGGTAGAGAGACTCTACCAACATGAATAGGGAATATAACTCATGCTTGATATGGGTGAACTGTAATGTCCCTAATCTAGAACCCTTTGTAATTGTACATATAGGATGGTGAGACGATTCATACCAAGTTTAAATGTATGAACATTTAGGCTGGTGAGTTGTTGTCACTATGTTTTGGTGTTGCACGCACCCGGGTAAGTGCATGGAGAGTTTCTATGAAGATAGGGGTCACACATGTCATAGTGTTGTGTCCACCTGGGTAAGTGCGCATATTGCACCATGTTGCATGCACTTGGGTAAGTGCAAGTTAATGACCTAGATGTGTGTATAGTTGATATGTGTGTGTGTGTGTCTGTGTGTGTGTGTGTGTGTGTGTGCATATATATAGTTGTATATGTTTTGAGGTAAGAGATCATATGTCATTATGAGGCTAGTGAGCATGGACGTAGATAGGTCAGTGTTTCTATCCATGTAATTATACTTTATTATTAATATAATATTGCATCGTTCCACATAGACATACTCATAAAAAAAGAGATGGGGCATTAACTTCATCGAAAAAAGGGAAAAGGGGGGAATATTTTAATAATATTTATGAAAAGTGTATGTTGTGGATATGTTTTTATCCTAAGATCCCGAGGGAGGGAATGAGTCACCAAGTAGCTTAAATCTACTTCTAAAGGAGACAACTGTCAATTGGAAGGCATGCAATATATATTGTTGGCCTTAGTGTATTTTGGGCATTATTATTATCAGTGTTTCATTATTATGGATGTTTCAGGATCTTGTGAGTAGAAGGGGGTCAGACTGTATGGAAAATATGAATATTACATTATTTTCACAGAGAAGCTTGTAAGGAGTTGTGGTGTTGTAATCTGATTTTATCATCGAGGAGATGGGTTGATATATTGTGAGTAGTTTCACTGGGTGAGAGATTGAATACTGAGAAGTGGTTGTCAGACCCGAAAGCATACTCTCCAGGTGAGAGTATTTTTACCTAGTGGGATAAGCATTAGTCATAGGGATTGAAGAATTCTTGTCTGACTTGTTGTTGGTAAACCTAGGAAGCGAAGTGGAGAAAACAAAGGACTATTGAGAAGAGAAGGGGCACACTTCCTTCGGTGTGACTGGTGCATGGGAAATGAGGGATTGTGGGCTAGTTGCAACAACGGGCACTTAGGACTGAGAAATTATTTTGAGAATTATACCTTATCTTGTCACTAGGAACCTCATTTTCCCTAGTGGAGTTAAGCCCCATCTCGAGGGTGACCTATTGCTGAAAGTCTATGAGAAACAAATTCTATGGATGGGAGGAATGTATGATTTATGTGCGCAGTTGGAGACTTTATAAAATACAATTATTATTTATGTGTTGTCTTGTTATTTTGTTCTTGTTTATCTATGTTTTACATGGGTTAATTCTTGTATGTTGTTGCATATAACTATTTGTTTTTATTCTGTTTAATGTTGCTTGCACATGTAAGTATGGTGCTTATAGGATGTATTTGTAGTTTTTCATGGATATGACCAATGTGGATAGTATTTCCTATTAATTTAACCTTTTTTTTTTGTTATGAGTCATCAAGAAAAGTATTGAGTGGCCAGGTGTGCAGAATTGTATCATGTGTGCATCAAGAGGCTGGAATTTCTATGTGTGGATAGTGAATTAGATTCCACACACAAGGAAATTAGAGTTGGTGTAGGATGCCAAGATGGTTGTGGAAATGATAGTGTTGTGTGATCAATATGTTGGTGTGTGTAGTTATTTAAGTTTCTTCCAATGTTATAATTTGTGTGACATGACTCATGCTTGGGATGAGCGTGTTACTTCTAGTTAAACTACACAGACTTGGGTGTAAAGTAGAATCTACGTAGTGAAATTTTAGTGTAACATTGTTCAGTAGTATGTTGGGATGTTGAAAATTGTTTGAATCAAAGCTATAGAAGTTGAGGTTGTGTGATGTGGCTCAACCTGGGGTGGTTGAGGACATTACATTGTGTTATCAAATAAATTGGCTCAACACTGGATTTGTATGGGCCATATACTAGCATGAATAGATGTGTGCGCTAAGAATTGGTGTCGCACAATGAATAGTTAGTTTTCATAGAAAACCATTATTGCATGGTATAGAGTGGTGATTCATGGGTGTGTGAACTAGAGTTGGGAATGTTAAAATCATCCAAGAAATCCAAGGGAAGGATTATGAAAAAATGGTGCAAGGTTTTCATGTAGTTGTTGCATGAAATCATCTAATAAATATTAATTGCTTGAACATTTTGTAGAATTATCAAGGAATAGAGCAGGACAAAGTCAATGAAGAAGGTTAAAATCATGGCATATGCATAGAGGAATTACATTCCTGATGACAAATTCAAAGATCTGTATGTTGGCTTGGGTGCTGATGGTACCCAATCCAAGTAGTACAACATAAATTTGGTAGAAAACATTAAAGGACTATAGAAAGATATCCAGAGCTATAAAGATGATAATGAAAGGCTTATGAGAGCCAAGAAGCAACAATATGACTTCAATTTCAAATTGATGTAGATCCTGGACATAATATAAAAGAAAATGGATAAGGAAACAAAATTGAGTAGATCAAGAAGTCGCGGGTCTCATGATGAGAAAACAAGAGAAGAAAGAAGTGTCGGTAAGAATTCTTTCAGGAAAGTGTGCAGTAGCTCAATTTAATCGCCTATTAGAAAGCATACAAGAAGGACTGGGGTGGACACACTACAAGGGGAATGAATAATATCATGCCTGTTAACTTTGATGGTGAGCACAAGGATTAATATGTGGAGACCTGGTTCGGTATGATGAAATAATTCCAGTTGCATAACTATTCTGCACAGGAAGAAAATATATTTGTTATATATCAGTTAAAAGGAAAGGCATCAATGTGGTGGGATCAATATGTGAAAGTGAAACACATTGATGAGAATAAAGTGACTTGGAGAGAGTTCAATAGGTATTTCCAAAATAAATACTTAACCAAGCAATATTATGACAAGAAAATGAAGGAGTTCTTTGAACTCAATATCGAGAGCATGACAATAGATGAGTATGAAACAAAATTCTTAGATATTATGAAGTATATTGAATTCATTGAGGATGAACATGTGAAGATTCATAGGTACCTGAATGTTTTTCCCTCATTTATCAATGAAAATATACAATATGATGACCCTAATATGTTGGAATAAACCATAAGGCGTGCTAAGTGTCTTTATGAGAAGAAAAGGGGAAGACTGAATTTGCAAAAGGCTTGGGAAGACAAGATGAAAACTAAGGTGGAATGGAGAAAGAAGGGTGCTAAGAAACTATTTTTTAGAAATATTATGCAATGAAAGACAATTCTCTAAGATCCCATAATGTCAAAAACAATGGGAAAAAAGTAATGGAAACAACCTATGTAGTGTTGGAGTTGTGGCAGAAATCATATGCGTAGTGATTTCCCTCAAAGAGTTGATAAAGAGAGGACAACACACAATGTACAATAATTTGCAATAGTGGAGGACATGGGTATAAATGTGGAAAGGATTTATGTCACAATGGATAATAAGCAGGATGAGTTTAAGTCACACATAATCGAGGTGGAAGATAAGATTAACGACCAACCTATTTCTATTTTAATTGATTCAGAGGCTAGTCATAGTCATCTAGATCCTAAGATGGTGGAAATATTCTAATTGTTGGGAAGAAATCTTGGAAAACCTTAGTCGGTGCAGTTATCTATAGGAGAAAAAAGGAAAATCAATGAGATGGATATGACATGTCCAATGGAGATGAATGGACTGCACACCAGGATGATTTGAGTATTATACCTTTGGGTAAATATGATTGCGTCATTGGTATGAATTAGTTGGATGAGAACCATGTTTTTGGGTAGCACCTAGCATGTAGTTAGAGGAATATTCTATGCCAAACCAAATATGTACTACTTAGTTATACCTTTCCAACGATGTATTGAGCACCACAAACGGAGATTGTATGCAAAATTTAGGCCCTCGGGAATTTGACGTATCAACTACCCCCATCGAGGCTCACGAACATTTTGGCATTTCATCTCCCAAGGTTAGGGCCTTGGATGTTTATGGTTTTCTCATTGATTTTTTATATTAAAAAGGAATTTGGAGCCTCATTGTACTCATCTCATTGCAAATGAGCGTAGATGTCACATATCTTCTTAGAGATAAGTTGCGACCATTCGAGCAAGTTTGTTTCAGTCTGCATTTTTACAGTTTAAACATTTTCTCTTTATTTATATAAGTCAATTTTTATTGTATCTCTATGTATTACTTTGATATACATTTATATTTCATTTCGTTCCATTGATAAATATGGATCAGTGGTATTAGAGCATTCTGCTCTTTATTTGTTTCTCGTTGCATGTCCCCAATAAGGTCAGGGTACAAGGAGTTTGTAATCAAAGTAGTTGAGCCCTTGAAATACTGTCCCCATCGATCATGATAGCCTCCCATGGCGGAAGAAAAGAGAGACAATGGTGTAGGAGATCCTTTTAAATTATTTCTCAGGGAATCCCTTGCCCGACAAAGGAATGAGATGATGGATAAATTTGCATAGATCCTTCGATGATTTCCAATAGGAGACACATATTCATCAAGCGACCACTTGGGATGCACCTGCCCCTTCAAGGTACAAGTCTATTTTGATATACCCTGATTTGAAGGCCAGATAGATGCATATGTTGTAGATAAATGGTTGAATCTACTAGAATGGTATTTTTCAATCCATAATTTTTCCAATAGAGAAAAGATTACCTTTGTGCTCCTTAAGGTTGTCCCCCATGTCAAGGATTGGTGGGAGACTTACTGTGGGAAAAAGGACATTGAGGAATGTACAATATTTTTTGTCACACTCACTTGGGATTCTTTTAGGGATGTTATTAAGGAACAATACTACTCTTTTGGAAGATACAATGACTAGTATATGAAATGGACCATAATGCGTTAGGAAAGGGACTAGACAGTACCATAGATCACAAATATCTTCCATACCTTGTGCACCAAGTTGGGTATCAAAGAATTAGAGTGACATCTGGAGCTCAATTAATGCAGTTGTATTCATAGATAAATCCAAACATAAATGGAGTTTCCATACATCTCATCATTGGGTGCAACTAATCGATATGTTGTCAAAATTGAGAAGAAATTTAAACAGAAGAAGCAAGAGTTTTGATCTTCAAATTCCTCACAATAGAGGCAGGTTAAAGGTGCCCCCAACCCATAAAACAAAGGACAGAGAAATGATGAACCCCCTTAGGAAAAACATTCCAATCTGTAAACAAAGAAGGATAATGAGAAGATGAAGAAAGACACTGGGAAGTGGTGTGAATTGCATAAAATCCTCTGACATAACATCGATGAATGTCACTCGAAGCAATTATTGGTGGCCGAGCTGAAAGACTCAAATTTAGAGGCAGGTTCCGACTCTGAATCACATCTAGACAAGAGGAAGCAGATAATCGATGCAGAACCTAGTGTCACTATCGCTACCACCAAGGTCCATCCAAGTGAACCACAAAAACTGGAGGAGGGTGAATGCATTTTTCACTCGCATATGTGGGTGAAGAGTGCTCCAATACATTTCATTTTCCATAGCAGAAATCAAAAGAACCTGACATCAACAGAGGTTGTCAAGCAATTGAACCTACTGAAGACACCCAAACAATAACCCTACACCATCGGGTGGCTCCGCCAAGGAAGAGATCTCCACATCATCCAACAATGTTGTTTTCCCTTTGACATCAAGACCTTCAAGGATGAGGTATTGTGTGATATTACCACCCTTGAAGCTTGTGATTTTCTTTTAGGAAAACCATACTTGTGGAAATGACATGTTGTAAATGAGTCTATACCTCACAGTGTTATTATTACGTTCAATATACAATTTTATAGGATACCATAGATAGCTCCACCTACCGCCATTTCTTTGATCTCTGCTAAGTAATCTAGGAAGGTCATTTCCCAGACCAGGAAATTTTTCTTCTTCGTGATTTTCTCTCAAAGTGAAAAAAGGTCGTAGCCACACCCAAGGCCTCTACACAGGGCCTCTCCATGCAACAAAATCAAGTGGACAAGATAATGGAAGAATAGAAAGACATATTCTCCTCACCCATCGGGGTAGCACTGCACTTTTAGGTCAAGTGTTCAATCGATCTAACCATTGGTTCATCTCTACCCAATGGGCTAGTCTATCACCGCTCTCTGATGGAAAATGAGGAAATCAAGCGATTGATCTAAGAGTTTCTTCAAAAGGGTCACATCTGACCCATATCCTCACCTTGCGAGAGCCCAATTGTACTCATGCAGAAGACATATGGGACTTTATGACTCTACATTGATTATAGGGCCCTAAAAGAAATCATGGTTAGGAACTGGTACCCAATTCCCCGAATTGATGACCTTATTGACCAGCTCAAGGGATCTAAGTTTTTTAGTAATATTGACCTGAAGTATGGCTAACACCAGGTCCTAATAGAATATACTAATGTATGGAAGACTACTTTCAAGGCCAAAGAAAGTATTTTCAACTAGCTATCTATGCCCTTTGGTTTGACCAATTCTTTTTTGGTGGTATATTTTGATGATATCCTCATCTTCAACAAGAATTGGGCAAAACACTTGCAACTTATTCAACAGGTCCCTCACAATTTGCAACAACACAAGCTATATGCTAACTTGGAAAAATGCTCCTTTGGCATGAACAAGGTACAATACCTAGGCTACATTGTTGATGATCATGGTGTGCATGTGGATCCTTCTAAGATCTAAGTCATTCATGACTGGCCAACCCCAACTACACTAACCGAGCTTCGATGTTTCTTAGGACTTGCCAAATTCTATCGCAGGTTCATGTTGGGATTATACCATATTGCATGGGCTCTCAGCCAAGTGACCATGGGTGGTGGAAAGGAAATGTTCATGTGGGGGAAGTCACAACAAAAAGCATTCAATGATATGAAAAATCATGTTTTCTCAAATCCAGTACTCTCCTTACCCGATCTGTAGCAACCTTTTGAGATTGAGACCGATGCTTCATACTATGTCATGGGAACATTTCTCACTAAGAATGATAATTCAATGGAATATCATAGTGAGACGCTATCATATGTCGTCCGTAAGTACCCCACGTATGACAAAGAAATGTATTCCATTGTACAAGCCTGTCGACAATGGAAGCACTACATTCTATGAAAGGAGACAATCATCCACATTGATCACAAGCCTCTATAGTTCATGTAGAGACAAGGAAAATTGTAGAATAATTTCCATAAAAAGTGATCCACATACTTGGAGTAGTATCATATCAACATCAAATATAAGACAAAGTGCACAATCATGTAGTTGATTTCCTCAGTCGACCTCCAATTGAAGCCTTAACCACGGTGCTCCACTCCTATGGCCATGAAGCATCTGAGTGGCCCAAAATATAAAAGAGTGATCCTAACTTTGCTAACACTTACCAGATGTTGGGAATAGGTGTGACTGTCACTGACTTTCATCTTCAGGATGGATTGTTATTCCATCTAGACCACCTCTATGTTCCTTCAAGCGAGAGTGTGAGGATAATTTCGGAAGCTCACTATAGTCGGATGGCAGGAAATTTTGGCATGGAAAATACCATGGCAGTACTACAAAAACATTTCTATTGGCCAAAATTGCATAAGGACGTCAGCAAGTATATCAGTTCATGAATTGCCTGTGCCATTACCAACTAGCCACTAAGAAGAAAGATATGTACACCCCTCTTCCTACTCCTGACAGGCCATGAGAATCCATCTTGGTGTACTACATGTCAGGAATTCCTTCAACCAAGAATGGAAATGATTGTGTTTTTGTGTTGGTTGATCGGTTTTCTAAGATGGCCATCCTAACATTGTGGAAGAATAATATCATAGTGGAGGACACTACCAAGATATTCTTCGAATGATTGTGGGTAAACTTTGGGATACCACAGACCGTCATATCATATTGGAAAAAAAGGTTCCTAAGCACATTTTAGTCCAGCCTCTGGTCACTGTTGGACACCAATCTCACCAAATCCATTGCCTTCCACCCAAAAACTGATATCCAAACAAATGTCATCAACATAATGATCATGCATATCTTGCACATGTACAACTTCAAAAATATGTGCACATGGGATGAGAGTATCCCCTATTTTCAACATAGCTACAATAGATCCCTTCATAACTCGACTGGCCATAGTCCCTTTCAAGTGGGGTTGGGATTTCAACCATTGGGTCCCATTGATGTTGTGTTGCTCCTTGAATACATATAGGAGGAATCGTCCCATGGTTAATCTGAGATTGAAAAAGCCACCAAGTTTATTGAAATGTTTCAACACATTAAGTTTATTGAAAGGATTCAACACATCTGGAAACAGGTATATGATATTTTACAAAAATCCAATGCTAAGTACAAACAACACCATGATCAACACCATGTGCCTCACAAATGTTAGGTAGGATACAAGGTCTGGTTGCATTTGCAGAAAGAGTGCCTTATAGGACCCCATCAAAATATTCATCCACTTTGTTATGGACCTTACACCATCACCAAGGCTATGGGTGACAATTATTTTGAGCTAAGTATTCCCCCCTTCCTTTTCCTGCTCCTAGTGTTCAATGTGGACCTCCTTTGACCATATATCCCACCATTATTGGAAACATGAGAGATCAAAGATAAATTTACACTGATAGATCTCAACCCTGACTGCATGGAATATGTATCCATTGATCATATCAAGGACACTTAAATCAAGGGAACTCTCCAATAGAGGATCCATCTTTATCGGTTCTTTAGAGCAGGGCAACTCCTGCACCAAGGCAAGTGGCTCACCCGGGTCCAAGTTCAACAGAAGTTTCCCCATCTGATGGGGGCGATCAATGAAATGGAGACCATTGATTCCTAAGGGGGGAGGATTATTCTAGGTGTATATCGGTTTCCACCCACCTATTCCACTTGGTCAAAGAACAACTTCCATTTTGGAATTTGTTTTACAATTTTTTGGGTCCCAAACTTTCAGGGTCATTTTGAGTCCCTAAAAGACATTTTTTTGGCTCGATAGCACCTATCATGTAGGTTGAGTGAGATTTTAGGATGAACACAATATGTACTCCTCGAATATACCTTTCCAATGGTATATCGAGCACCCAAAACAAAGATCACATGCAAACGTTACGCCCTCGGGAAGTTGATGTATTAACTACCCCCATCGGGGCCCACAAAATTTTTGTCATTTCATCTCTCGGCTTAGGGTTTTGTATGTTTAGGTTTTTCTCATTTATGTTTTATGTTAAAAGGTCCTTTCTAGCCTCATTTTACTCATATTATTGTGAATGTGTCTATCCATCACATCTCTTCTCAGAGATACATTGCCACCATTCAAGCAAGTTTGTTTCAGTCTGCATTTTTACAGTTTCAATAGTTTCTCTTTATTAATAGAAGTCAAGTTTTATTGTATCTGTATGTATTAATTTTCTATACATATGTACTTCATTTCTTTCCATTTATAAATACAAATCAATTAAGAAACATTATTGTATTACTAAAGTTGCCCATTTTATTCCAGTGAAGTCAAAGCACAAGGCAACCAACATTGTTGAGATATACATGCGCGAAGTTTCTAAGTTGCATGGTATACCTAAGGTAATTTTGTCTGATAGATATTCCAAGTTCACTTCAAATTTTTGGAAAGGGATATTCAAAGGATTTGGGACATGTTTCAACTTTAGCATAGCATATCACCCTGAGTCAAATGGAAAAACAAAGAGGGTAAATCGGGTGATAAAAGATATGTTGAGGATGTATGTGATGGATAACCCATAAAAAATGTGAAGAGTACCTTCATTTGGTGGATTTTTCTTACAACAATGAGTATCAATCATCTTTAAAGACAAGCCCATTTGAAGCACTTTATGGTAGAAAGTAAAACATGTCAGTAAGTTGGGACAACCCAACAGACCACATAGTAGTTGGGCCATTTTTGATCTGGGAAATGGTAGAGAAGATGGTAAAGACAAGGTAGAATCTAAAGGAGGCCCAATATAGGAAGAAAATTTGCGTAGATAAAGGTAGAACCCGCATATATTTTAAAGTGGGTGATCACATGTTTCTGAAAGTGAAGGCCTAGGTGCATTTCCCTCAACTTGGGAAAGTGTTGTAAGTTAGCAACGCATTATCGTGGGCCATTTGAAATCCTTGAAAGGATTGTTCTTGTCACTTATATGTTTTCATTTCCTACATCCTTGTGTATTCATAATGTTTTCCATGTTTCATTTCTTAAGAAGTACGTACCTTATGTTAATAATATTATTGATTGGAATGTGATTTAGGTGGAGCTAGAAGGCGAATTTCAAGTAAGACCGGTTTGCATATTGGATCAGAAAATAAAGCATCTCTGGAATCGAGTCATGGAGTTGGTAAAGGTGCAATGGACATGGTATGGTCCTGAGGATGCAACCTGGGAGCACGAGTATTCTATGTGGGAAAAGTATCCTCATCTTTTTAAATATTTTTGAAATTTTTATATGTACATGTGTATAAGATGCACTGAGGATAGTGCATAAATTGGGGGGGTGGGGGGGGGTTGTAATGTCCATGATCTGTAACCCTTTGTAATTGTACATATAGGCTGGTGATATGATTGGTACCAAGTGTAAATGTATGAACATTTAGGCTGCTGAGCCATTGGCACTAAGTTTTGGTGTTGCACACACTTGGGTAAGTGTGTGGAGAGTTGTTATGAAGATAGGGGTCGCACCTGTCACAATGTTATGTGCACCTAGGTAAGTGCACACATTAAACCATGTTGCATGCAATTGGGTAAGTGTGCGGTAATGACCTGGATGTGCACAGAGTTGATATGTGTGTGTGTGTTTAGGCCGAAGAGACTGTGTGATTCTGAGACTGGTGAGCCTGGACGCAAATAGGCTAGTGCGCCTATCCATGTAATTATACTCCTTTATTAATATAGTATTGCATCATTGGATGTATACATACTCAGATGAAAAGGGATGGGGGGATGACTTCACCAGAAAAAGGGTAAAGTGGGGAATATTTTAATAATATTTCTTAAAATTTTATGTTGCGGATATGTTTTTATCCTAAGTTCCTGAGGTTAGGGAACGGGTCACCAAGTGGCTTAAATATACTTCTAAAGGTGACAAGTGTGAAGTGGAAGGCATGCAATATATATTGTTGTCCTTAATGTATTTTGGGCATTATTATTATTATTATTGCATTATTATGGATGTTTCAAGCTCTCATGAGTAGAAGGGGGTCAGACTGTCTGGAAAATCCTACTATTAGCTAAAGTGCACAAAGAATCTTGTAAGGATTTATGGTTCTATAATCTGGTTTTAATGTCGAGGAAACATGTTGACAGACTGTGAGTAGTCTCTTTGGGTGAGAGATTGGTTTTTGAGAAGTGGTTGTCAGACACGAAAGCATACTCTCCAGGTGAGATTATTGCTAAGAATTATTCCCTAGTGCGCTGAGCATTAGTCACATGGATCGAAGACTTCATGTTCGACCTATTGTTGGTAACTCTGTGAAGGGAAGTGGGGCAGTCGAAGGAATGTTGAGCAGAGAAGGGGAACACTTCCTTGGGTGTGACAAGTGCATGGGGAATGAGGGACTGCAGGCTAGTTGCATTAGCAGGCACCTAGGACTGAGCATTTATGTTGACAATCAGACCTTAGCTTGTCTCTAGGAACTTCTTTTTCCTTGGTGGAGTTAAACCCCAACTCGGGGGTGACATTTTGCTAAAATATTATGAGCAATAGTCTATGGCTGGGAGGAACGTCTGAGTTATGCGTGTAGTTGTTGACTTCATAAAAGATAATTGTTCTTTATGTGTTTCCTTGTTACTGTGTGCTTGTTTATCTATGTTTGACATGGGTTAATTATTGCATGTTGTTTTATATAGGTATTTGTTGTTATTATGTTTAATGTTGATTGCACATGTAAGTATGGTGCTTATAACCTGTATTTTTAGTTGTGCGTGGATATGACCAATAAGGATAGTCTTTCCTGTTAATTTAACCTTGTGATTTTAGTTATGAGTCATCAAGAAGAGGATTGATTCATTGGGTGTACAGGATTGTAGCTTGTGTGCATCAATAGGTTGGAATTTGTGTCCGTGGACAAAGAATTAGATTCCATGCACAAGGAAATCAGAGTTGGTGCAGGACGCCAAGATAATTGTGCGCACAGTTGTGATGTGTGATTAGTATGTTGGCTCCCACAGTTATTTAAGTTTCTTTCGTTGTTATAATTTGTGTGGTGCGACTCATTCTTAGTCTAAGCGCATTAATTCTGGTTAAACTACACAAACTTGGGTGTAAAGTGGAATTTGTGAAGTGAAATTTTAGTGTAACATTGTTTAGTAGTATGTTGGGGATGTTGTATTTTGGTTGACTCATAGCTACAAAATTTGAGGTTGTGTGATGTGGCCTAGCCTGGGGTGGATATGGACGTTACATGAACCATCTTACTAGATAAGTTGCATAAGAAAAAGGCCATTGAAAGGCATGAAATAAATAATGTTTGCATAAGAAAAAGGCCATTGAAAGACTTGGATGGTATATGGACTCTACCAAGATGAAGAAGGAAATACGGCATATAGCTCATGCTTGAGATGGGTGACCCATCATACTAGGTAAGATTTGTGTATCCTCATTATTTTTTTAGGATATGAACTAACAATTTATGTATCCCAATTGGATTAGAAGCCTAGTTAAATGAGAGGGAGATTTGAAAGTGGATGACTTAATTACCTCAAGTAATTACCTCTTCTCTTGAAGCAACCAAATCCTATTTTCATGGAATGAAGAAAAGAATGGGAGCGAGCTCTTCATTCACAAAACATGTATTCATGCAAAGGAGGAAGTTTGAATGGGGAGAGGAGAGATTGAAAAAACAATTCTTGAAGAGAAAATAGAGGTTTTCATGAAGAAAAAATAGCCTCGCACTTGATTGTATATTGACAATGAGGACTAAAAGTAAGTAGGGAGATATCCTCTTAAACCTCTATATATTGTTGAAATTTTTTAGTTAAATTAAAGAATAAAAAGTTGTTCAAGAAGAAAAATTGTACTAAAGAGTAAACCTGAAAGTAGACAATGATTTAGACTCTTTCTACACTTAATGAAGAAAACATAAATGAAGATTATTTTTGAGGTATCAGAGAGTAGAGAAGGAGGTGTATTTAGATGTTATATGGGGTAGTAGAGTGTAAAAAATGTTCTAACAAACACCAATTAAAGAACTCAATAATGAATTTTTCAGTTGATCCTGGAATCATTCAAAAATGGGAAGAATGACTTGGGAGTCTTGAATTTGTTCCATTTTCCTTGGTGAGCTCATATCCCAACGAGTGTGTGGCATTCACAAAATATTGCCAATGGTTGGGAGGATAATTTCTCACACCCAATTAGTTAACTTAGTACTTGGATTGTGAATAACATATGTTATTTTCCTTCTTCTCCTTCGTTATGAAATCATTCTTTTATGCTAAATAATATAAAGTTATGAATGATCAAGAGAAATTGCTATGAACTTCCTGTAGATGTTCATGAGTATAATGGTTGTTTATAATTAACTAGTTTGAAATATGGGTATGGGGATACATTGGGAAAGCATGTAGATTAAGTGTTTGAAAAAAGAATGGCATCGAGGAATGGGTCCCTCTTAAGATTATCATTTGGAAATTATGGTATCTAATAATCAATTTATTAAGTTGTTAAGAAGTCTAGTTTCAAAAATTGAAATTTTGGAAACCTATTTCTGTAGATGCATACCATCTTTCCTAGTGTTTTTTTTTAATGTTTTGGGATTATTTCTTTGAAATGAACCCTCATTTAGTGGTTTACCTTGAAATATCTCTTGTATCCTTTACAGACTTGATTCCAAAGTTTTCTAAGAAAATTAGGAAACGCCCACTACTTTTATGAAGGATTGTGGCATGATACACGAAGGTTGTCCATGGGAAATTCATGATCAACCCACATGTATGCTAGTTTCCCATAGAGGACTCATGGGTAGTTCCTATAGTGGTTTGCATGGCTCTCTTTTGGGAACATTTTGGGTTTTAATGATGCAATTGATGGTCTAAATGGGTAGTAGTTGTAGAGTGTGATAAATAACACTTATAGATTATGGCAATGATTTCAAATGATTATATTTAACGAGATTTAACTCTCTTTGTTACTTGCATTGGCCTCCTTCAGGAAATGATGTGATCGATTTTCCCAATGATGTGATCCATTTTTCCCATACCCTCGATAACATGTGTATGTTGTGCATAAATTATTTTGTAACAAATGTGAATGATTATAAAGGATGCTAAAAGGTGTTTACCTTTTCCATATGATAGTTTATATCATGATTTGGTATCAAGATTAGTTGTGTTTACCTTAAGAAGGTTTTGGGATAGGTTATGTAACTATGCATATTTAAATGAGCATTCAAAAAGCATGGTGAGTAATGAATTAATCTCTTAAGCTTATGAGGACCTTGATGATTATGTATTCACATTTCTTTTCAATGAATAAGATGTTAAATGTATTATCTTTAAAATATTAAACCCTAAAACTTAGGAGTGTCTTCATTAAAAACTAATAGGCCTTCATTTAGGAGATATTATATGATTTTTGAGCTTCATTTAGGAGATATTATATGATTTTTGAGCTAAATTTATTTAATGAATCTTATAGATGGATTTAAGTTGTAAATAAATAACTATGTATGTTTATAGTGATTTGATTATGCTATCTGTATTTGATTCCACATGGATTAAGTTAAAAGTTCAAAATATAAGATGGCAAGACAACACTCGTTTTATTATACATACTAAAGGCAGTATATCGGAATGAGTTCGCTCATTGATTAAGTATTAGTTTATTGTTGACCAAAAATTTATGCAGTGTTTCTATAGTTTTAAAAAAGTTTTTACATAATATTATATTTCAAATTATTTAAAACAAAATTTCCTTTAAATTATTTAGAACAAAATTTCCTCCTATTTGATTGGATACAAAGAGTGTAACCTTTCATTTATTTTATTTATTTCATTTATTAATTTCTTCTAAACATTGATGTCTTATTTCAACGACGATAGCCTTGGAGTTGGTAAATGTGACCTCTTATACAATCGTCATCCATGACTCTAGGAATTGACAATTATATTATCCATGTTAATAGGGATAAAATTTATATTATCGATGTTAATAGGGCTATATTTTGATGGGACAAATAAGTTCCATGAGATATTTTTCTTATGAAATAAGTTTTAAAAAATCGATTCTCAGTAATTAGAGATGGTTAAATTGGTTTTAAAAGTATCTTTTAATAACTAATTTTTTAAAATTGTTATTTCCTATGATATTAATTTAAAATATTTACATTTTTCCAAACTTACATATACTTATTTTATTAGATATTTTTCTCGAGTAGCCTCAACTTTTTTTCCATTCTATTTGAATTAGAAATTTTTTCCCATTCATTCTATTTGAATTTGAATTTAGAAAGAGTTTAGGTTTCTTGGGTCTTCATTAAGATTTGGATGTGTTGTGAGTGTTTGTGTATAATAAGAAATTTGGGCTTGTAATTATGAGAAACAGATTTGGATTTGGTTTGTATTATGATTTATTATCATCATTTTATTTTTTTTGAGAATCAAGAGAGTTGAATCAATTAAGTTAGTCTTTGGGGCTCATCATCATCATTTTTCTATTATAATTATTGGAATCTCATTCAAGGGAGGCTATCCTTCTAGACTTATCACAAGGGGTCAATATGTCACTGATGGAAATTGAACTTAAGTGGGGAGGACAACAAACACTCTGCAGAACCACCTAAGCTATAAACCTTACACAAATTCTAACAATGCATACGATGGAGTTCTAACAACAATAAACACATTTAATAATAGTTTTTTAGTGGCTTTTACATACCCAACGACGAAGTTTTATCTAGCTTTAATAATTTATGTCAGTGGTATAAACCTTGTTGTTGTCTTCAAGTTTTATCAACATTTACTAGTAAGTTTCCATACATTTTCTTCGGAGTCCTATCGACATTAATTGGACTCTAAAAGTCATGTGTGTATGTGACACTATATTATGTATCATTTCAATTGACTCCTTACCTGTGGACATGGTGAACATAGTGGTCAGAGGAAAAGTTGTGCTTCATCTCGACCGAGTTGAGTTGAATGGAACATGGTGGATGGGAGTGGATATTCTAGGTAAACTCATTGTCAGGCTTGCAAGCAAGTAGATTTCTAAGTGCACATCAAACTTTGATGTTTGTTTCATCATTATAATTGTTTATTTTTACCCATGGATCTACTAGATTTGTTTAATTATTTTTCTTGCTTTTTTTCATTCTGTTTGATGCAAATATTTGTGCTTCCTCCATTGATCAGATAGATCTCTGATGTTGATTAATTTTGACAGGATAAAATAGAGTGGTTATTGATGTGTATCAATTGTGGCAGAAGAAAAAGAGAAAAATCCAACTGAATTCGACAAAGATAGTCCTATGAATGTGTTGTCTATGGTGGGGCCTTGTGCTATTATGAAGAAATGAACGAGTCCTTAAAAGGAATTCATAAAAACAACGCCCTTTTCCACATCAAACATTAATATGATGAAAATATCTGGTGGATATCAGAGTAAGTTCCTTTAGATCAGCATTATCAAGCTTATTTTATGCTAAAAAGTTGAACTAGAATGGTTACTTTTTCTTCTTTGGCATAGTAAAGTAATGTATTTGTATTGTAAGAAAAAGAAGAAGCAGCAAAGCCTAACTAAATTATGCAATACTTATGTTACTCTTACTCCCAATGCTATTTCTAATTATGGACAGAACAAAACAAATTGGACGCTTACATCCATCCTATACATGGACATAATTGTTGTTTATATTCATTTCAATTCAGTCTGCTTGCTGAAAATGAAAATGAAATACTTATGTTATTGTTATTGTCAATGCTATTTCTAATTCTGGATGGAGGACAGACTTAATGAGGCAGAATAGAGTGGTAATCCAGGATATTAATGAGGCATGCCGCCACCCTATTCTTTATTTCTCGAATGGAGGACAGACTTAATAGCGCTCTTGAGCATGTCAGACAACTCCCTCACACAGGTTTAATGGCACTCTCAGTGCGCCATGGCGTAGGGGTGACGATGGGTACGAGATGCATGTGCGAGGTCACCTCAGTTTTCCTGGTACTCCTCCATTTCTTTTGGGATGGCTATGGCTCGTTTCATTTTGTTATGTTTACGCATTTGTTCTTTGCTCTACTTAATTGTCCAGTTCTATGCGCTCTTCTTCTCAGTTTTGTCTCGCCTTCCATCTTCGCCATGCCCCGTGAGCGTGGGATACCCAAGAGGGGTCCCTCTTGGTATTGTTATGTAACGAGGCAGAGAGACCTTCGTAAGCTTGCACAGGCTTCCTCGAAAACTCTAATTCAAAGGAATAAGGAGCCAAAGTCGCCTCCCATGGCCTATGTGGAGGAGGAATTTCCAGAGGAACCAATTACGGTTCCACCTGACTCCCTCCTCTACATGGTTCTGGACCACCACGACTGACCCAACACCATTCTCCGTGCAATTGCTACAACAATAGCCTTGGAGGGGGCGACCTGCATAGTCCAAGAAGAAACTCCCTGGGCAGGCCAACCGATTGAATCTCCACCGCATACATCAGTCATGGCTCGAGAGCTGCACCCACCTTGCTTCCCGGTGCTAGAGCACTTGGAGCTCATCTTTGAGATGAGGCGGGACATGATGGAGCAACTCCATAGGCACACTCTCCTCAGTAGCAGACTTGACATTTTGTTTGACGCCTTTTCTTCCACACAAAGAAATCAAAGATGCTCAACCTGTGAGCAACCTTACGTCTTCACTCCTCACGGTGGCACTTCAGATGCAGGTTTTCATAGTTCTTTTAATGTTTAAATTTCACAGGCTCTCTTCACTCCTTTTACACAATACAGGGACTTTTTGTACCACTGTTCAAATTTCTTGTTTTATGCTCTATCCAGATTTCATGTTCGTTATTTTTGTTGCATGTCTAGATAGCTATGTCACATTTCTCTAATGCCACCTGCTCTGGTTTCCAATTATTTGGTGGAATAGGTGGTGGATTTTCCTTTTTTTCTACCAAAACAAAAGGGCGCCACCTGTTTTGGTTTCCACTAGTTGGCAGAACAGGTGGTAGGCCCATGACCTTGACCTAATATGTATAGTGACCTTGACCTGATATGTTCATTATCATATGTTCGTTCCTTACAGAAGACATGGCTTGGACATGAAGAGACATGAACGTGGACGCAAATAAATAGACATCGTTGGTTAGGGCATATATCAAATCTCTAGCCCAATTTTACAGAGGTTGAAATGTGTCATGTTGTTTTTAACAATATAACAAATCGACCGAAGAGAAAGGCACGAGTTATTAATTCTTTTAATTATATGACTAGCCCAACCACTTCACCCGTGGTCAATGAATGCCCAGATGACTAGCCCAACCATTTAGCCCTATGTCACAGGGTTCGTCGAACCTGAACCTTGAGGTTTGAAGTTCGGTGAACCTCAAAACAAGGTTTAGGTTCGGATGAGGTTCAATTCAAGTTCACTCGGTTCGATTCAACCAATGAAATGTGCCCTCGAACAGACATACATCCATCAAATGTGTTCTCCAGGCTCCCACGGGCTACAACTAATGGCACACATAGTGATTTTATTATATTACATTGAAGTGCACTTGTA